>OX336389.2:1157990438-1158415438 GCA_946902985.2 Meconema thalassinum
GAAGTATGGTATGCTATGCCTGTTCCCATTGAAATAGAGAAGTTTCCATTGGATAGGACTGTAATTTTGAATAAATATGTAGGAATAGATATCTACCGTACTTAATTCAAATCTGCTTTAAAAACAGGACAATTAAGCATGTTGTCAGTATCCTTTGCAGAATCCATGGTGGTCTTGTAGTAGCATAAATTCATGAACAGCCAAATCAAAAGATTTACAATGTACTGTAACCATACTGAAACAGCAGAAATATCATTATGTTTCAGTAGGCTTATGTGAAATGATCTTTCAATTCCAAAATTAAGAGATATTTGTGCATGAAAATCTGGGATTTTATATCAATGACAATGAAGTAATATTTATATAACTTTCCTCATGAGGCAAAAGTGAATCCTGAGGAGAAGTGAACGATGCTTGAGAAGAATTCTACAACAAACCCTCCCTGTTACAAAATTTATTGATTGGCTAGCGTTCTTGTCTGTCGCCCGAGTTCGATTCTTCGCTCTGGCAATAAAGTTACATTCTGGTGTGAGGGCTGGAAAGGGGTACACTCAGCGTCGTGAGCCAAAACTGAGAAGAGGAAGGTCCGATTCCCTTCTCGACCATCCTGGAAGTGGTTTTCCGTTGTTTTCCCACTTCTACCCCAGGCAAACGCTGAGAATGTTTCCTAACTCAAGGCGATGGTAGCCTCCTTCCTAATTCTATCCCCGATTAATAAATACACACACTAATTGAGCCATCACAACAACACAGCCTACTACACAAATTCCACACACTCCTAAATACAGGGTATGTATGTCCACGAAGTCGCAGCCCCTAAAGTAAGCAACAAATTGACTGGACGAGCATTTTACTTAAGAAAGTTTACACTTTCAATTTGGGCATTAATGAGAGTGTGATAGTGGTTTACATGATACGAATATATTCCCCCAACAGTTAGTGAATTTGGACGCTACACATTAAAATGCTGGAATATCAAACAAGTCAACGGAAAAAGGTTTTATATAATTAATACCTCACTATTTTAAAGAGCATTATTTATAACGTATTTCATTTGTATACGGTAGTGTTGGTATGTACTGTACATTAGCAAATATGCTAGCACTTCAATGAAAAATACAATATAACGACCTGTAAAAGATTCAGAGATTCAGAGCAATGTAATGGTAACCACAAAATTGCAAGAACTTGACCCAACATGAGGTGATAAAATTACTTGCCTAACTGTATCTATTGCAGGATCGTATATCAAGCTCATGAATATGTACTGTAAATACATGGCTGCATTTAGTTGTAGAATCCTTTTGGTACTGTACCATTATCCTCAAGCGTAAGTTGTAGTACGTTGTACTGCGAGATTTGTTTTGAAACGCAACGCGGTACTTAGCTGGCGGGTTACGTCACGACAGCTGACGTGAGTACCGTTAAGCGATATCCGAGCCATGCCGAGAACAAAAGGAAAGAAGGAAGCCTGTAGTATAACGTGACCGTTAATCTCGAGATCATGAGCCACGGGACCTCCTTTTTACGTGGAATCCGAACCAAAGGGCATGGCATTTCACTTCGAAAATCTCACATGCATTGACCGGATGCCGAGAACGACCTAAGTTCTAGACGCAAGCCTGATGTACAGAACATGTGTCACGCATTGATCTAAGCAATTGATTGATTAATGAAGGATTACTTTATTGATTATAAAGAGGAAGGGAAGTTAATTTATACTTTTCAGCATTTATTCAAGTTGTATTGACACTGTATAACATTTTTGAAGAGATTATTTCATTTGCAAGACTTCATGAAATATGTAAGCCATTTTGATTATGCGCTAAGGAAATGATTGATCGATCTACGCAACGCTGGACAGGGGGCTGTTCACCCTCGTGAATCTGCGGGCGGCTTAAGGAAGACAGATTATTAAGTATCTCTGCCAAGGGCAGAACAACCTTCTAGGGTGTTACTTAATTCTTATCGCTAGCACGAGGCCTACTCGTAAACGTGTGCGAGACCGTGCTAAAGAAAGTAGAGTTATGTGGCGAAGAATTCTAACTTATTAACTTTCAGTAGTGAGTTTATACTACGCTCGAAAAATGAGCTTTGTAACGTGCAGACTAGATTATGCCATAAGTGAAGTTAGGCAAGCTCTGTACTACTAGTAACAGTAACATTAGGAGTGTACTGAAATACTTGCAGTATAACACTCATTTCAGAATAGTGCTGTATTTTTGGACATAAGTATAGTGATAGTTAAGCACTTCATGAACTTTATGATTCAATCCTCTTACTTTCACGACATGATTGTAAATCTGATGTCGGGAGGAATAGTTCATATGCCTAGTTAATAGGGGGGCTGTACAGGTCCTAGATGATAGCCTACTCTCCTGGTGACGTCACAAAATGGCGGCCATGACGTCACAAGATGGAGGCCACTGGTGACGTCACAACGAGGTGTGATCAAAAAGTTCCTAAATGTTGACCCATAGCCTACTTTCCTGGTGAGGTCACAACGAGGTGTGATCAAAAAGTTCCAAAATGTTGACCCGTAGCCTACTTTCCTGGTGAAGTCACAACGAGGTGTGATCAAAAAGATCTAAATTGTTGACCCATAGCCTACTTTTCTGGTGATGTCTCAAGATGGCGGCCATAGATTAACTTAACCTAGCCATACCTAACCTTACCTACGAGGTGTGATCAAAAAGTTCCAAATGTTGACTCATAGTCTACTTTCCAGGTGACGTCACATACAGTACTAACACGCCACACATTCAGGGGCAAAGCCGATATCTCCCGAACGCATGGTCGGATTTTGACGAATGAGGTATCATTCAACTCGGGCTGAAACCCCCTTTCCAATGGGCAACCTATTTCCACCCCTAATAGGGGGTGAAAATCTCGCTTTCCAAGTGCGGCATGTGGGAGTTTGAATGCTAGTATGAAATTAAAAGTTGTTCCACATAAACGACATGCCAACGAGTCGACGCCATTATGAATTGGCATTTTTTGTTTTTATGCATGCGAACTTGGTGATTTTGTAAGAGGGAGGGCTTTTTGATAAATGATTTCTAAGAAGGGGTTTTAGTGGTGAGGAGAGAGCTAGATAGTCGCCTACTTTCCTACGAAGTATGCCTATATCTCACAAACGCATGGTCGGATTTGGACGTGTGACATGTCAAATCGCTTGTCTCGCAGCCCTTTTGATGTTGTTAATAGGTAAAAGTTTTGAGAATGAAGGAAACAGCCTTTTTGGGGGGTAAAACCATGGTTTTTAGACTTTTTGATGTATGTTGTAAACTTGGGGTGACGCCCCCTTTTTGAACTATTTTTGAAATTTTGACAAAGGGCCTAACGACACTTTAGTTTTGTTGTTTTTTTTTCAAGTGCGACATGTGGGAAGTTGAGTGCTAATATCAAATTAAACGTTTTTTCACAAGAACAACATGCGATGGAGGAATGCCGCTATGAATTAGCATGTTTTTTTTGTTTATACGCATGCGCACTTGGGGATTTCGTTAGAGGGCAGGGTTTTTGAATAAAGATTTATGAATTAGTATTTTTTTTAGAATTTAACCAAAAGATGCGCTTTTCATATCTCATGAACCAATAATGCTAGGGACTTGTATGAGGGGTCGTAGGACTTGGAATGACCTCCCCTTTTTGAATGTATTTTCAATTTTTGTTAAAAGAGCCTAACTGCACTTTTGCAAATATCTCGCGAACGAATAAGGCTAGGGACTTGTAGCTATTTCAGTGACTTTTCAAGGTCACTCTCTCGAACATTGTCGGAGACTATCGATAAACACCTAAGTTCACACGGCACACTCTTGCGGCGCGGGCTTGCTGAGCCAAAGGACATGTCATTGACAGGGTGTAGATAGGAAATTGGAACGTGGAATATGGAAATGAATTATTCAGGATGATGTTGATGGCTTATGGTCATTCTTGAAAGAGGTTTTCTCTATAGTTTCCACGCTTTGTCCTTGATCAAATGTTGGAATAGTACCTCTCAATCTCAAGTCGCTAGCGTTATTCTATGGAGGCTATACACTCACTAGCCATTCAGCAGGCTGTTTGTTGTTTTTTCCGGAAGTGTCATATAATGCGTATTACACACTCTGCACTTTTGTGTTAACACAGAGGGAATTCAGTGAGTCATTTGTAGTTGAGAGCTGAGACAGAAATATCAGAAGACACATACATATAATACACATAAATGTTTCAACATTTATTCCTATTGCAGCGCAGCAGATAACTGGTAAGTGTAATCCTGGTTCAATTCCCGATTAATATATGTCCTGTGGTAGGCATTTCACATTTCCAATTTCCACACCCAGACCCTGTCAATGTCATGTCTTATAGCTCGGCGGCCATCCTTATACGTTGGTTTCTTCAATCATCACAGTCGTGCCTTAAAGCCTCTGCGGCTTAGGCAGCTAAATGCTGGTCTCTCACCGCTGGGTCTGTGATTCAAATCCCAGTCACTCCATATGAGATTTGTGCTGGACAAAAGCAGAGACAGACAGTTTTTTTTTTCTCTAGCTACTCCAGTTTTCACTGTCACAATTTCATTCTAGCAACACTCTCCTCAATCAATTTATTTCATTTGGTCATTCATTTAATCACTACCCCAGGGGAGTGCGACAGACTTCAGCCGCCTCCACAGTTTCATATCCTCATCGCTAAATGGAATGATTCATTCATTCCATTCCCAAACCCCAATTAGTAAAGCAACACTTTTCACTATTATTTCATTATATCTATCATTCATTTAATCATTTCCCCAGGAAAGTGCGACAGGCTTTAGCCGCAGGCACAGTTTCATATCCTCGTCGCTAAATGGGGTGGTTCATTCATTCCATTCCCTGATTCTTTAGTCGAGCAACACTTTTCCACTATTATTTTATTTCATCTGTCATTCATTTAATCATTTCCTCGGGAAAGTACGACAGGTTTTAGCAGTTGGCACTGTATCAAATCCTCACCGCTAAATGAGGGATTCATTCATTCCATTCCTAACTAGCTGGGTCGACTGAAAGCAGGCTGTGGATTTATCATTTTTCTATCACGCCTTTACCAAGCATGAGTTGAACCATTACATACAGCTCTGCAACATCACAGTCATGCTTTCCCCAAGCATAAACGAACCACCGCATAGGCCTCTGCGATTCATGATAAATGAAATATCAATGAATGCATTGTCAAGCATGGCCACCGCATAAGGCTCTACGTTCCATGATTCATTAAATAGCGATGAAAGCATAGGCAAGCATGGTCACCTCATAAGCCTCTGCGATCCATGATTTCTTAAATAGCTACAAGTCCCTAGCCTTATTCGTTCGCGAGATATTTGCATAAGTGCAGTTAGGCTCTTTTAACAGAAATTGAAAATACATTGAAAAAGGGGAGGTCATTCCAAGTCCTACGACCCCTCATACATGTCCTTAGCATTATTGGTTCATGAGACACGAAAAGCACATGACCTATTAGTTTTCCATCTTTCGGTTAAATTCTGTAAAAAATCACTTATTCGTAATCTTTATTCAAAAAGCCTGCCCTCTTACAAAATCCCCAAGTGCGCATGCGTATAAACAAAAAAAAACAACATGTTAATTCATAGTGGCATTCGACTTATCGCATGTTGTTCATTTGAAAAAACGTTTAATTTCATATTATCACTCAACCTCCCACATGTCGCACTTGGGAGAAAAATCAACAAAAGTGTCGTTAGGCCCTTTGTCAAAATTTGAAAAATAGTTTCAAAAAGGGGGCTTCACCCCAAGTCATTTGACACCTCGTACACGTCCCTACCTTTATTAGTTTACAATATATAACAAAAAGTCTAAGAATCACGTCCCTACCTTTATTAGTTTACAATATATAACAAAAAGTCTAAGAATCATGGTTTTACCCAAAAAAGGCTGTTTTCTTCATTCTCAAATTAACCTATTAACAACATCAAAAGGGCTTCGAGACAAGCGATTTGACACGTCACACGTCCAAATCCGACCATGCGTTCGTGAGATATCGGCATACTTCGAAGGAAGGTAGGTGACTATCTAGCTCTCTCCTCACCACTAAAACCCCTTCTTAGAAATCATTTTTCAAAACGCCCACCCTCTTACAAAATCACCAAGTGCGCATGCGTAAAAACAAAAAAACAAAAATGCTAATTCATTATGGCGTCGACTCGTTGACATGTCGTTTATGTGGAACAACGTTTAGTTTCATACTGGCATTCAAGCTCCCACATGTCGCACTTGGAAAGCGAGATTTCCGAAAATAAAAAATCATTTCACCCCCTAGTAGGGGTATGTTATATTTTAAGGTAGGAATATGTTGTTCATTGGAAAGGGGGTGTCAGCCCGTGTTCAATGAAACCTCATTCGTCAATATCCGACCATGCGTTCGGGAGATATCGGCTTTGCCCCTGAATGTATGGCGTGTTAGTATATGACGTCACCAGGAAAGTAGGCAATGAGTCAACATTTTGAAACTTTTTGATCACACCACGTAGGTTAGGTTAGGCTAGGTTATGTTAAGCTATGGCCGCCATCTTGTGACATCACCAGGAAAGTAGTCTATGAGTCAACATTTTTGAACTTTTTGATCACTCCTCGTTGTGACGTCACCAGGAAAGTAGGCTATGGGTCAACATTTTGGAACTTTCTGATCACATCTCGTTGTGACTTCACTAGGAAATTAGGCTATGGGTCAACATTATGGAACTTTTTGATCACACCTCGTTGTGACGTCACCAGTGGCCGCCGTCCTGTGACGTCATGGCCGCCATCTTGTGACATCATGGCCGCCATCTTGGCCGCCATCTTGTGACGTCAGCAGGAAAGTAGGCTATCATCTAAGACCTGTAAAGTCCCCTACTCCAGTTACCTTGTAACTATGATCGGCTAGACAATTCAAACATGAATACTGCGATGTGAGCGACACAATATTCATTCTGAGGAACAGACACTGACATTTTTCGAATGTTATCGCTAAAGCTAAATTTCATTAAGCATGTTCATTCATTATGACATGATGGCATTGAAATGGAAGTATCGCCTCGGGCGAACGCGTATTGCCACTATGTGACGAGCACTTTCTACGGAACGCGATGGACTGTATGTGAAATGGCAGTAACAACCGGTGTCGTTCAGATGTCTATCTGGAACCTGTACGTTGGGGACTGGCAGTCCGGAGTTCGATTTCATCGGTATACCACGATGGCCCAGGACATTTCCATGTATGAAGAAGAGGTGGTATGGGAGGCATATCATTGCTTTCTGTTCCATCAGCGACTGGCGAGAAGATACTGAAAATCAACATCCATCAGTAGTAGTAATGCATAGATATTGTAATGTTTTAGTAGCAGTCATGTTTTTCTTTTTAGTAGCATAGTCGATGGGTAGAATTTAGGCACGATGTTTTACTCATGTCTGATTTTATTCTCGACTGGATTTAGATTCCATTTCAGGAATGCATCCATTTATGTAGTGTGTTTTTTACACAATTAAAATTAACTTATAGTAATGTATATGGGAACATTTTTTATTGTAGTGAAGAGAAACAACGTAGGGGAAGACTTTATTTATTCTTCACTATTTAAGATAGTGTTTTTGAGCTTTCATTGTGGTCTATTTATGACATATTTATTCGCAATCTCATTTATCACTAGATCTATTTTCTAGAGATCTTTCTGATTGTTTAGTTGGGGAGTCGTTGTTGTTTTTGAACATTTTCTACGTCGATTTAGACAGTTTCGACTTTATTGAGGACACACTTAGTGTGATAGGATTTTTGTATCTTTTGCTAAGAGATATTTCCAGTTTTAGTGGACTACAGAGACAGTAGGGTTTTCTCAACGACTATGTAGGTCTTTACGACCACCCTCGTCGATGGTGTAGGAACCCTACATTATTTTCTGGAATCCATTCGAGCTGTATTATTTATTAATTTGCTTGAGAAATCTCGATCCTTATTAAAATGCTAGTCTTGACTCACGAATGTCAAGTTTACAATGAGTTTATTGAAATCCATTCCTAATGGTATTTTCATACATTTAGTATCGAATAGTACTTCAGTGATGATATTCTGAAAGGCATTTACATTCTTTTCATCAACGAGAATCTCAGATAACTGAATGTGGAGGCATATCCTTCGACAGATGTGTGATTATAATAAAGTATTGTACAGCATAAATAATAATTCCAGTGATAATTTGGAGAAATAAGTGATAACGTTTTTCAATATTCTATACGAAGTATTACGAACTTGTATAATTCTAGTAAAGCAAATCTATTCGCAAACTGTTCCCATAAAAATATATCAGTAATGAAATTATTGGTCTCACCATGGAGGGTGATTAAAAATGATAAATGTATAAATAATTATGAAACAGTAATAATGAATCTCAGTGGAGTAGATCTATCATATGGATAAGACCATGTAGTGGCACCATTAAATTATGTAGTAATTAAATAATGTTTGAAATGGTATCGATGAAATCCATTGTTGAATGGATGATGAATAAATAGTCAAGTGTGACTTAAAATGATTATAGAATTACAGATATCGAACTAAAGGGCGATAATGTGTTATCAGGAAACATGCATTTCTAGACATGAATAATTATAATTTGAGTAAAGGATTTTTATTATCCTATTTCTGGATTTTATTACAATGCTAACTTAGTTTCATAATCATCCCTTCTGATTAACCTGCAGATCAGTGTTGATTTAATTGGATTTCCTGCTTATTCACGTAAAAGATTATTGAGTCCAAGAGACGCCAAATATATATGTATATGAAATAATTACCACGAAACCACAAAATAAATTACACCCATGGAGGGTGTATGATCATCAAGTTTATTCACATAACACTATAAGCGGTGTTGTAACAAGATTGTATATATGTATAAAATTTTATTCCAGGGTTAATATAA
This sequence comes from Meconema thalassinum, assembly GCA_946902985.2. Taxonomy (NCBI): domain Eukaryota; kingdom Metazoa; phylum Arthropoda; class Insecta; order Orthoptera; family Tettigoniidae; genus Meconema; species Meconema thalassinum. Next base: position 1,157,999,374 of record OX336389.2, read on the forward strand.
ACATGTACAATGAGGAAATTACCTACTGAAAACGAAACAGATCTGATGCTAGATCCAGTAGGAGTTTCTTTGTGGATCTATATTTTTAAATGGGATTTTGCAACCCATGCTTGTGTGTTGAATTTATTTTTTGTTTTTGAAAAAATGCAATTGCACAGTGAGGTCTGTGGTGTGCATTTTTGTTCTTTGTTCTTGACTTTGTCAAGTTTGTCAACGTCATTTCAGATCTTTATCTGAGGACATAGCACTTGGCTATGCCATTTTCTGAATAAATCTTTTCAGTTCCATTTGAATTCTACGGTTGTGATGATTTATAGAAGTGAGTGGAAGTCACGTTAAGAAAGCCATTACTGGGTATTTCTAGGTGTTCTTACGCCTGAGATTACATTCATTTGTAGATCTCGTGTTCTTTTGAGCTGTTGCTTTTCTTGTTTAGCCATGGTTTTTCCAGGTTAGGTTACCCTGTGCCCTATTATCACCGTCTCTTGTTGGTAGTATCTGGGGTTTTTTTTAGCCGTAATTTTCTAGGTTCTACGATCCAGTGATCTTCGTGGGATTTCAACTAGCTGATGGTAGGTAATTTCGGGTACAGTACATTTTCGAATTTCCTGTTATTAAGTGAAAATAGAGTATAATGTACCATCACATCATTCCTGAATTTCAATTCCGTGCATGCTATCTTGACAAATACTACAGTTATTTCTACGCATCATTAGAAATAAGTAGGACTAATCCGATAACATAACGAGTAGCGTAATCCAGTATTGGTAAGACGATGGATCGCAGGGGCCCAGGCCCTACGTGCGCTTCTAACGGCATATATAACAAGAAGTTCCGTGAAGAACTATACAGCCTACTTTTCATGCCAATGATTATTCTACAGAATATGAACCTATCTAGAATAATGACGAAATTAAGTTGGTAATATCGAAATATCTAATTAGTTCAAAATATACCTGGTATAATGTAGCCTAATAGAGCACTACAGTTGGTAGCCCTGGTGACTGAATATATTCTTAGTTCCATCTCTTAGGGTAAAGAATACAAAATTTGGTTGAAGTCCAATGGACGTTACATGCAGTTAGACACTGGATCTATCAGCACGCGTAAAAGCATGTTGCCAACAATGTCATGCGTGTGCTGGTCAGAAATAATCTGAAATATTATGAGATCTTGTTGTGCCAATTTTGGATGAAATCCATTTGTTAGTAAGGAAGTTACATGTATTTTAAAATTGGACATATCAGCAGGCATAGAATCATGTTGGCAGCACTGCCTTGTATTAATTACTCCAAATTAATCTAGAATGTCAGGTGCTATAGGTGTGCAAAGTATAGAGCTGTTGGCTTGCATACTTTCTGATATATTGTTATTAGGGTAAAACAATATAGAGAGCATTTATTAACAGTTGGCAGCCCTGATTGCTCTTAACAATACTTATAGTCATATCTGTTATGGTACACATAGCACATACGAAATTTGGTTGAAATCCAACTGATAGTATAGAAGTTACATGTAATTAAAAATTGGTACTATCAGCAGGCTTATAATCATGTTGGTAGAACTGACGTATATAAGTTACTCCAAATTAATTTAAAATGTCAGAATATAACGTTGATTGGACTAAATTGTTTGACATTTTGAAATCGATTGGAATAAAGTACAGGGATAGGAGGGTGATATACAATCTATACAGAAACCAGACAGCAGTCATTCGAGTTGAAGGACATGAGAGAGAAGCTGGTATTCAGAAAGGTGTAAGGCAAGGCTGCAACTTATCACCCATACTTTTCAATCTTTACATTGAACAAGCAATGAAGGAAATTAGAGAAAAATTTAAAGTGGGAGTGAAGATTCAAGGAGAAATAATTTCAACTCTGAGATTTGCTGATGACATCGTCATCTTGGCCAACAAGCCCGAGGATTTGAATGAGTTTTTGAATGGTATGGACTCCGTCTTACGGAAAGAATTCATGATGAAAATTAATAAATGTAAAACAAAAATACTGGAATGCAGCCGAAATAAATCACAAACCTCTATGGAGATCAAATTGGCAGGTGAAAAGCTGAAGGAAGTAGGAGATTTCTGTTACTTAGGAAGCAGAATAACCAGTGATGGACGAAGCAAAGAGGATATAAAAAGTAGGTTGGCTCAGGCAAGAAAAGCATTTCTACAAAAAAGGAATCTGCTGACATCGAATATAGATTTAGGTATTAGGAAGTCATTTTTGAAAGCCTTTGTCTGGAGCGTGGCGCTCTATGGAAGTGAAACTTGGACTATTGGTGCAGCAGAAAAGAGGAGAATTGAAGCATTTGAAATGTGGTGCTACAGGAGAATGATGAAGATCAGATGGGTAGATAGGGTTACAAACAAAGAGGTATTAAGACGAGTGGGAGAGGAGAGATGTTTCTGGCGACTGCTAATGAAGAGAAGAGATAGGTTGGTAGGACACATACTAAGACACCCAGGAATAGCAAGCTTAGTTATGGAAGAAAGGGTCGAGGACAAGAACTGTAGGGGTAGACCAAGGTTAGAATATGTTAAACAGATTGCCTCGGATGTAGGGTGTGGTAGCTATGTAGAGATGAAACGATTAGCTCAGGACAGGGAGGCATGGAGAGCTGCATCAAACCAGTCAAAAGACTGAAGACTCAAACAACAACAACATACGTGTGCATAGTTTAAAGCAGTTGGCTTGCATACTTTCTGATATATTGGTGTTTGGATAAAAAAAATAGAGAGAGCAATTATTAACAGTTGGCAGCCCTGGTGGCTCTTAAGAATACGCTCAGTCATATCTGTTTATGTACAGATATTACATACACAATTTGGTTGAAATCCAATTGATAGTGTAGAAGTTATATGCATTTAAACATTGGACCTATCAGAAGGCTTAAAATTATTTTGGCAACACTGTCATGGTTGGCCTCCTGGAAATTAAACTGAAATAGTCTTATGTACATGTGTGCCAATTTTGGAATAGCTCCCATGCATACCTTGCAAGATATCCAACATGGAGCTCAAATTTCTAGTGCGTTTTTTTCAGCAGTTGGTAGCACTGACATCATTTTCAAATATGGACGTGAGATATTCCTGTGCACATATTTACTCATACTAAATTTGGTTTTGATTGCTGCAGCCGTTTAGGAGTTGATAGGGGGACACACACACACAGCCAGACAGACAGACAGACAGACATTTTCCCGGATCGATCTCATAAGTCTACTTTTTCCTCATTTTTGCAAAATGTGAAAAGTAGGCTAAAAATTGGGCTAGGTTGGGCTTGCGAGAACGAGCTGCACACATTAGCGGGGAATTTTGAGAGAGAGCCATACATTCATAAACAGGCAGTAATGGTGGAATTAACCTATTGAATAATGCCTGGTATATTATTAACTTGCTGTTCAATTATGGTCCGCGAGTTAAAACTTAACAGAGTTGGAATTATATTATACTAGCAACCCGACCCGGCTTCGCCCGGGAACAGTTATGAATGCATTACGTGATAAGCGCTTTTTTTCCAATGTCAATGAACGACGACCAATATCTGTTTTACGCCTCAGCATGATGGGTTAAAATCACTGACTGGACTATTAATTATATTATCATGGAGATGCATATGCAACAAATTCTTGTCAGACGTAATTTAAGAATGGCAAGGTGCATGAAACACAAATCCCCCTTCAGTCCCATCTTAACTTTACTGTGAAATTTGCGGAACGAAACGTTCACAGGCGAAATGAAGAAAAGCCGAGTTGCACTTCCAGGGAAACTCCAATCACAACAACTCTTCTGTAAAGTTTTTAACTCAACACGACTCGACAGTTTGCTGCTGGTTGTATCTGGGGGCAATAAGCTCGTCCGCTAGCTAAGCTGTAACTGGGATGATAGACTCACCCCTATCTATCTCGTAAACTGTCGCCTCAGTAACTGAATGGAGATTGTTGGAAGAAATGTAAACGTAAGAACACTTATAGTAGGCGATGTATTGAAGATAGAGATATGATCTACCGGGATTTTTTTGTAGAACATTCCTTGCTGAACAATTCTTACATTCATAGTATATAGATATGTTTAACGGTTTGCCCAGCGTAAGCTTAAAAAGCACACGGAAGCCAGATTTTTTTCGACCTTTTTACTAAAATCGATAGTGATTGACTTCCTTAAGTCATAAATAAATTATTTTCTACAAAAGTCTTCTTTGAGATATCCTTTACAGAATGGCGAAAACCGCATCAAAATCCATTCAGTGGTTCTCGAGATTACCCATGACATCCAAGAATCGGAAACTTTGTTTTATACTAAGTAGAGATTATACGCCAATCAGTATAATTTAATATAATATAATCCCCCTTCCGTCCAACCTTAAATTGACTGTGAATTTTGCGGAACGAAAAGTTCACAGGCGAAATGAGAGTTGCACTTCCAGGGAATGGCGAGGTGAATGAAACTCAAATCCTCCTTCCGTCCAATCTTAACATGACTGTATTTTACAGGCGCAATTAAGAAAACCTGAGTTGCACTTCCAGGGAAACTCCAAACACAACCACCCTTCTCAGATGTCTTAACTCAACACGACTCAACGGTTTGCTGCTAGCTGTATCAGGGGCAATAGTTTCGCCCGCTAGGTAGGCTGAAACAGGGATGATAGACTCGCCCTTAGCTAGCTCTTAAACTGTCGCCTCAGTAGTTGAATGGACATGGTTGGAAGAAATTGAAACGTAATAAGACTTATAGTGGGCGATGTATTGAACATAGACATATGCTCTCGCGGACTTTTTTGTAGAACTTTTCATGCTGAACAATTCATACACTCATAGTGTTTAGATATATTTTAACGGTTTGCCCACCGTAAGCTTACAAAGCGCTCAGAGGCCAGGTTCTTTTTCGACGTTTCCACTGAAATCGTTACTGTTCGGCTTCCTTTGATCATAAATAAATAATTTTCTAAGGAAATCATCCTCGAGATATCCTTTACAGAATGGTCAAACCCGCATCAAAACCGATCCAGTAGTTCTCGAGTATACCCATAACATTCAAGAATCGGGGACTTTGTTTTATACTAAGTAGAGATTAAGAAAACCTGAAATGAAATGAAATAAAATAAAATGGCGTACTAAACGCATAATTATGGTCGCAAATATAATCGGTAAAATTATCTACTGATCCATAATATGTATTTATTGATAGCCATGAGACGAGGGGATATCTTATGTCGGCACTATGTTATTTGCGAGAGGCGAGGTGATTCAAAGATCACGAGCAAAACTTTAATTTTATTATGTTTTTATGCAGCTACTCGAGCCAAGTTTGGAGGCCGCACGAGCAAAAACAATAAAAAATGAACAGTGCATCGCCGACAAAGGCATAAATAATCGAAAATAATATCAGAGAGGGAATTCAAAAGCGTGCCCCGATGCATCGGCTAGCGCGTGTATATAACATGATCAGCAGTAGCCAATAGACTAATTACTCCGCTAGTTAAATCACTCCGGATAATTCCAATCTAAAAGTCATGAAGAGGACTTACTCGACAAAATTAGAAGGGAAAAATGTGACAAACTTTGACATATGTTCTAATAAATTGGAGAGGGCTTAATTACGGGGGTATTAGTGAATATAATGAATACGGCAACGTGACACCCATACAATTTGAAAAGGACGCCTAAAGAACGCTACGCGATTTTCGAAGTGAGGTGAGAAGGAGACTACTATTCGGACAGCTGAACGAGCAGGTCCGCGCATCAATGTCCTAGGAAGTAATGCGGGCGTTGAAAATTAGGTATACGGAAAGTGACCGCGGGAATTCCGCGAACATCTTATGAGTAATGAGAATAACCTACGTGAATTAGACTTCGTTAATTTTCAATGGTATAAGATTGCGGACATCTGGGAATAGCTATGCGGTAAGGGACCCTGTATTTTCCGCCAAATAATACAAGCTACGATGATATTGGCTTCGAATAATTTTTACTAAACGAAGGACTAACTTATTTGCAATTTTTTGAAGAGGAAATAAAGAAGGATGAGTGTTCCAATCATGAAAATAATGAACATTCTCTGTAACTACAACGGACAAGCGACGTCTTCGTCAGTGCAGTTAAGCAAGCACTTAGATGTTTTGAGCCTTTTTTTTTCAGTTTTGCCTGTACAAACTATCAATTTATAGTTTTCAGACGGTCAATACGCTTTTGTCCAATTAGATTAGGCCGGGTGACGATAAATATAACGCACTATTTCTGAATAAAATTACTTGTAGCCTATTAATAGTATTAATTTTGTTAGAATTACTGCCTCTTTAGCCGTGAATAATATTAATGCATGCAATATTTTTCAGGAAATATACAGGATGGCCCAAAGGTAGGTATACAGGTAACACATACAGCTGTATTTAATCCCGTAGGGGCTCAAAATGTCCACCTTCGGCATTGATGCATTCCTGCAATCTATCCCCGACATTCTAACACACAGTGTGACGAATCCCGGCTCATTTCATAAATGTCTAATTTCAAAATCAATTCTGTCTAATTTCAATTGAGTGTGCTTTTTCTTTTGTTTTTAATAAGACTGTGAGTAATCGATGGCTGGAATTCTAAGCGAGGAGCTACGACGGTTGATCTTGATGACCTACTCTAAGTACGAAAATGCTAAGACCGTGCGTAGAGTGTGGGAAGGGAAATTTCATATGTCAATGCCGTCAAGTCTTACGATTTACCGTATCAGAGACAAGTTTGAAGCCACGAGTTCCGTCACCGATGCACCGAAGTCAGGGCGACCGCGTACGATATCGACACAGGAAAATGCGTTGAATGTAGTCCTCACATTTGTAAACTGTCCGAGGAAATCCACGCGATATGCGTCTTTGGAGCTAGGTATCTGGAGGACATCATTACAACGGCTGATGCACCAGATGCACCTTAAGCCGTACCGCCCCAGACTGTTGCATGGCCTTCTGGAGGACGATCCAGACCGAAGTTCTGAGAGATAATGCGCAATCAACTGAATGAACAACCAGACCTGCTTTCAAACATCGTGGGGGCAGATGCAGCCTGTTTCAAATTCTTTGCTCACGTCAACAGACATAACTGTCTGTTCTGAGCCGATGAAAACCCACATATCAGTATGACTACGCAATTGAATAAGCCAGGCGTCACAGTGTGGGGTGGCACATTCTGCGATAGGGTCGTGAGTCCTGTCTTCTTCGACGGAACCGTTGTTGGCCCCAAGTATCTGGGCATGTTGACTAACGTTGTGGTGCCACAACTGCAAGCACGGCCGACTTCACGGAATTGTTGTTCTTTCAACAGGACGGGGCTCCACCAAATATTTCATTGTCGGTCCGTGAGTACCTGGACGAGGCATTTCCGCAGCATTGGATTGGGTGACGAGGGGACCATTGAGTGGCCACCACACTCTCCGGACTAGACTCCTATGGATTGTTTCTTCTGGAGAGTAGTGACGGGTAAGGTGTTTTCCAGAAAACCCCTCACAGTACCACAGTTGAAGAATTTAATCGATAATCGGATTAGGAAATTCGTTCTAACCAGGATTTGTGTCGCACTGCGTGTGAGAGTGTCGGGGCCAGGTTGCAGAATGCATCAATGCCGAAGGTGTACATTTCTAACATCTACGGGACTAAATTCAATTAAATGCAGCTGTATATGTAACACTATACCTACTTTAGGGCCAACCTGTATAGTTACCCCGCCTAATGTATTTCGGAAAATAAGTCTTGACCGACTTAAAATTAAAAATTGATAAGTCCTTATAGGCCATCGCCACTTCGTTCTAACCTGTTGCCCAGTTTCATTTATATTCATTCACATCATCTCTTCAGATGCGATTAGCGTCAGAAAGGACACCTGGCAGTAAAACCATGCGTCGCTTACAGGCTTTGCTCACCTCATCCCCACAGAAACAGAAATAATAATAAGGGACACACATAGACTTCAGTAAAACTGTGTGGAGATCTATAGGCTACAGTTGGTACTTCTGCCATTGTGTTGCTTGGTTAACAGCCTTGATGAAGATGTCGTTTGTCCGTTGTAGTTTCAGGGAATTGTCAATAATATAAGCTTTTTTAGGACCACCTCGTGGTGTAGAGGCTTGCATTCTTTGCTCTGTCAAAATAACTTATTCTGGTCTGAGGGCTGGAATGGAGTAAACTCAGACTTGTATGGAAAAACTGAGAAGATGTAGGATTGATTCCCACTTCAGCCATTCTGGAAGGGGATTTCTGTGGCTTCCCACTTCTAGTCCAGGCAAATGTCAGGATAGTTTCAAACTTGAGGCCTCGACTGCCTCTTACCAAATCCTCATCTGAATTACAAATAAACACAGTACCTCAGAAACCACAATAAGACAGGGTATCAGACAATTTCTACATATAGGCTACCGAAGTAAACGGGGATAAATGGGCAGGATGTCCAAGCCACACAAATGAAACAAGAGCGAATGATATTTTAAATGAATTGAAGGGAATGTGTGATCACTCTGCGACTTATTTGTATGGATTGCTTCACAACACTGAAAGAAATGATATCGCAATTCTCAGCAAAAGTGATGATTGACACTCATTGCCTTGCGGACTGCGGAGCACTGCGGAATAAGACCGTAATCATTTATATTATGTAGTTAACTTTGATAAACATATCAGTAAAGCTCTTTATGTACTGTACTTGATTCATTCCTAAATTTAAGTCAAAATATTATATGTAAGTTGTACTAGGCATTTATATTTCTGTTCATCTCAAACTTTGTGCACTCACGCTTTTAGAGCTCAGCTGCGTCTTGGCTTTGTTCGGTTAATATTTACCTCTCCCTCCCTAAACACTTCTGCCACAAGCCCATTACGGTATACAGTACAACTTTGTACTTAACGTGACCAAAGCTCTTCCCAGGAAGAACAGAGAACGCTCCCATAGAAGCTACTTCGTATGTGAAATTAATCTTTCTGGCACGTTTCTGTAAAAGCCTGATCTCAAGTTAAGGAACGTTGAGGAATCTGAACTTGTGCGATTAAGATAATTTTCGTCACCCCAAGCTGTTCCACATTATTTACCACATTCGCCGAGGAATCCTAGAAAACCTAAAATGAATTCAAGGGACGGAGAGAATACAAGAGCAATTGTTCAGAAGTTTCCTTACCTTCCCACTCCATTTTCAAGAAATTAATTTTATTTAAACATTCATAAACAGTGTTCATAAAATTTGGCAACTCCTCTGATATGAGTACAGATTTGATACAATACTGAAATCAAAATCAAATAATATAATCAATAATGTATTCAGGTTAAAGTGTAAGATGTCATTCAGTATAAATTAGATGAAATCCAAATATGAAGACTTGCAGTCATCAAGAAAGCAGGCTGATGGAATTTTGCACTAAGATCATGCTCATCATGGCTAACACATTATTTAACAATCACATTAGAAGAACATACACATGGATTATACCAAGAGATACAGGCTGATACCCAAGGGACATCATAATGGTCAGACAGAGGTTGCTAAACCATACTATCGATTGCAATACATTTCCCGGGGCGATATCAACACTGATGAAAATTTGGTTCTTATGAGGTGATGGTTCAAGCTTAAAACACTTTCGAAAAGTCAGAAGCCAAAGAGATGGGTAATAGACAATATGAAAGCAAACTATGTGAACGTAAGATTCAAGGGCAGCTGAAGGGGAAAACGAATATAGAAACCTGACCGAACTTCCAATGCAAAGTAATGGGCAATTTTAAAGAGTTGTTGTTTTATTTGAGGGGCTGGGATATCGAGGTCATGTAGCTCCATGTACCGGTACTTGATTGTGTGGAGAATTTGTCTAATAACCTGTGTTATTGTGATGGCCGTAGTAGTGTGATTATTTGTAATTCAGGTGAGGATTGGGGTGGAGGCGGCCGTAGCCTTAAGTTAGGAACCGTGCAGCGTCTGCCTGCAGTAGTAGTGAAAAAGCTTGATACACCACTTCCGGGATAGCTGATGTGGGAATCAAACCCACCTCTTCTCAGTTTTGTCTCACGAGCTTGAGTGTACCTCGATCCAGCCCTCAGTCAACAATTAAATTTCGTGTCAGAGCCGGGAATCAACCCTGTAACTATAGGGCGACAGCCAAGTTTGCTAACCGCTACACAAGTAGGTGGACTCACGTATATAGTCCACAGGGGAAAATATTGGTACAAAGTAACGTTTAGGTAGAAGAACTTGGATCACTTAGTATATACTATATATGCTTCAAAAATCCTGACAATAATTATATAGGCCAACAAGAAGATAAAACGACACATGGAAACCGGTTGCGAGAAGATCAGTTTTGTTTTAGGAGAAACGCAGGAACAAGGGAAGCTGTTCTAAGTCTTAGCTGACCATGGAATGTAGAACAATGGAAGGTAAGTGAACATTCATGTCATTTATAGATTTACAAGAGGACTTCGATAACGTTGGTTGAGTTAATTGGTTGACAATTTAAAGAGGATTGGACTAAAGTACAGGGATAGTAGGGTGATTTAAAATCCATATAGAAACCAAACTGCAGTTATTGGGGCTGAAGGACATGAGAGTGAGGCTGATATGCAGAAAGTTGTAACGCAAGTTTGCAACATACCGCCTATACTTTTCAATCTATACATTGATCAAGCTATAGACAAAATGAAAGAGAATGCTTAAGTCGGAGTTTTGGTTCTAGGTGAAATTAATTCAAATGTGGAATTTGCTCATGACATTGTCATCTTTGTCGATTTATCACAGGATTTCAATGATTTTCAAAACGGCATGGACACAGTTTTGAGGAAAGAATTGAAGCGTATGCGGGAACAAACGTCTATGATACATTTTGTGTAATTTGTGATATTCACGGAACAAACATCTACGATGATTTCTGAATACGTGATTGCAAGTAGTTCGAGCATATCTCAAAAGATGGCTGTAGTATTCCCGAAATCGTGAAGCGAAATGCACTTTAAAAATAACGGAACAAAAATCTATGTTATATCGCTTTCCACTCGAACGCGGCAATAATGTTATGAAGTGAATGGATATAATGGACACATTCTCGTCAAGAGGCCATTCTGGTGTTATCAGCTGTGTATTACTAAGCTTATTAGCGCAAATTATTGTGTTGAAACGAAGAGGAAAAGCACAACACAGGGTGTCCGAAAAGTCCCCATACCCCTTCGCCAAAACATTATACTGTGTAGTGGAGTACTTGCATATAAGAACTATGTATCCAGGTGATCTGTATGTGCTCCATCATGTCTTACACAAAGTTCTATCCTTCTCCAAGTCCCCATTGACATCTTGCGGAGCATCTCAGGAGTTATGGTACGAAAGGCTTCCTCCACACTTTGGCGCAATTCTTCATTAGTAGTGTACCGACGTTGAGCCTCATGGGACTTGATTATTCCCCATAATGAGTTGTCTGGCGTGGTAAGGTTCGTGCTTCGTGGTGGCCATTTCAATGGGGCTGAAGATGTTGGTGAGCCACGGCCAATCCAGCGGCCTTGAAATTGTTCATCAAGGAACTCGCACACCTGCATAGCAAAATGAGCCTGATACCATCCTGCTGTAACCACACATGATCCATGATTCCCGCGTCTTGAAGCTGAGGTATTAACCAAGATTGTGACATACCGGTAGGCAAATAAGATTTTCCAATCACGTACCCATCAAAAAATACGGTCCGCACAAGTGACGTGATGACATCCCGGCCCATACCATAACATGAGTGGGTTCCTTTCCAACTCTTGCACATAATGAGGATCTTTCTTTGACCATAAACCACGTTCTTCCTCTGTGAACTGCGATATATCGCACATTCATCAGAAAATAACACGGCATTTGGAAATTGTGCCAACAAATCACGGCAGGTTGCAACTCGTTGCTTCATGTCATTGTCAGATAATTCATTCAAATGAATCGGTCTAAATCATTTCATTTTCAAATCTTATTTAATGTGGTCATGCGTTGTTGACCGCGGTACTTGAAGTTCAGCTGCTTTTGCGAATGGATTTAATTGGAGACTGCTTAATTGATTGAGCGACGGTGGCACACGTTTCTTCCCGCACTTTCTTACGTCCACTACGCGGTCTGTCTTTGACACTGCCTCATGCAAACGTGCGTTTCTCCCTATCAAGCAGAGTAGCTTTACGAGGTGGAGCCTTGCCAAATCAATCTCTAAACACACTCATTATCACTGTCATTGTTTGCCCCGTATGTGCTCGTTCGTGCACCCACACACACACTACTAAACGCTCCACAACAATGTAGCTGTGTCCCCTCACGTCAGACACAACGGAAATGAGACTGACAACAACGAATTTGAGATCATCAAAACAGGGATACCAATAAAATAACTATTTAATTCCCCAATTACACAAACTCAATTGCCCATGCCATAATATAACAAAATAATAATATGAAACTAGGGGTACGGGGACTTAATAAAAATACATTGACCACGGCAAAGAAACGAGCTCATTCGCGTTTTACATTTAAAGGAAAATTATCTTCACGGACTAATACATTATAACCAAGTTCAAACAATAACATTAAACTTAAAATAACGCTATTCTACTCTGTACGCTTCCATTATGGGCGTGCGAGTGTGCGCGCACTGTAATGTGTTGGATTATGGGGGGGAAAGTATATCGTTATGTCTTACCGCGTAGCCCTGTCCCGCGGACAACAGTCGCCTTTATTGCTGTTTTTCTCAATTAGTAAGAAATGTAACATAGACGTTTGTTCCCGCATACGTTTCAATTCATGATGAAGAAACAATGTAATGCAGCCGGAAGAAATCAGAAAATACATGTGATATAGAATTGGCTAACGTCACTAAGAGGCGCTATTTCTGAAGTGAAATAAGCAATGTTGGATGAATTAAAGAGGATGTAAGAATAGTTTAGCCATGCCACAGAAAGCTTTTGCACAGCAAAGACATCTGTTTACATCAAATCTAGATTGAAGTATTACAAAATCGTTTCTTAAATGGTTTGTCTGGATCATGGCGTTCTTGAGAGATAAAATTTGGACTGCTGCTGCAGCAGAAAAAAGGAGAATTAAAGCATTTGAAATGTGGTGTTACATGGGAATTCAGAAGCTTAGATGAGTCAATAGAGTTACAAATGAACAAGTATTAGACGAGTGAGGGTGAGATCTCTCACGTGGGTGCTAATGTAGGAATTAGATAGGATGGTAGGGCAAAATATCAAAGGCACTCAGGAATAGCAATCCTAATTTAGGAGAGAAGGGTCACGGACAAGAACTGTAGGGGTAGGATAAGGTTTTAATATGTTAAACAGGTCATCTCGGGTGTGTATGGCAGCTATGTACTGTAAAGATGAAACGATTAGATGAGAACAGAGAGACATGAGGGGCTGAAAACTCAAACACTCACAGTGAGTTCACACATGGATGTGGCAAGGAGAATCGTTCAAACATTGTTTGCACTGGTAAACTGCTGAGTAGTCGCAGGTTCAAATCTGGCTGAAGTAGTCGGATTTTTTAAGAGCGTTAAAATTTCTTCAGTATGCCTTCCTTCGGAGGGGAAGTAAAGCCGGCGGACCCATATCACAAATTTATGGCATGTACAAGAACCTTTCACTAACTAAACTTGTGTGAAGCAGAATTTGTAGGTTTGGTTTGATAAATGCTCTTCATTTACAACGTTCGTCACCAGGCGCTGGCTGCGATGGCATCTAGTAGTAGCCAAGTTCACAGCTAGGTGTCATAGGCGGTAGTGTTTGGTAGTGAAAGGAAGAACTACTTGAAATTATCGTCTGCAGTCCTTACTTGAATTAAAAGAAACAGATAACTTTCTTTGGCTTATCCCAATTGAAGGGGTTGCTGGAGCAAACCAGGCTCAATTTTTGTTTTGGCCGGGGATTTGAGGCCGGATGCCCATCCTGACGCCACGTAATTCTTCTGGTAAAAATTTCAACTGGCTGTCACAGGGATTCAAACTCCAGTTGTCCAGGTGATAGACGAGAAGTTCAGCTACTGCGCCATCACGCTCCCCAATTAACACCGGTTATCAGACAGATTCTACACACACCCAAAGTACACGGGGCTACATTACCGCATTGTCGCAGCCCCTAAACTAAGGAACCAACCAACCAACTGCTGAGTAGTGCCTATTGTGATCATTGTACTGCAATTTATGGTACTATTTGGTGGATATTGTCCTTGGCATTTGGCGAGTTGTTCAACATGGTTGAACTGATTGTTCATAGCCCAAATTTTAGACCAGGGGCATTGCACACAGTTGAAAATAATATATTAAATACTTGAAAGAGGTGTTGAAGTACATTGTCGAGTAACGTCCAAAGAGGCTATGAGGGAATATTCAAACTCATCCCACGAAGCGACAAATGCCTAATCCGATATGGAGACTATGTCTTAAGATAACCTAATGTATGTACTATCAGGTGTCTGTGAGGGTTGTTTGAAATAAAAAGTGCATGTTTCACTGCAGGCTTTGTAACCTTAGTTTTGGATCACCCCTCTTAGTTATAAAATGAGTCACTTTATTGTTCTTGAAAGTTTCAGTAGGACTACGAATTTCTGACCTCGTACCGGAAAAATATGTGCACCTAGGAGGTCGAAATTGCTTCGTAGGAGGAGCTGAAACACTTACGGACAACGTGACTGAACTCGTTACTTGCGGAATATGAATGTATTTGATGAAAAATAACATCACAAATAACAAACTCTGCTATTTACACTAAGAGGAAGTAGAGAAATAAAAACGAGTAAATATTCAACCCAGCAAATTATCTCAGTATATGGTGTATAATAAACCAGAGATGTGGACTACGCAGTATAAATCACGAGTTAAATATTCGAAGAGGCAGATGAAGGTAAGTTGGAAGGCAGTCACTTATGGATCTCATTTCACTTGAACAGTCACTTTCCCACAACTATTGAGCACCTACGTTTACAGTCTGTAGTTTGATCTCATTACTGATGGAGACTATCTGTTGTAGTGATGGAATAATCTAGAGGAAGGTACATTGAAGTCTGCCAATTATGGCAAAATAACAAACCAATGGTGGGGAGTTGAATCACGTTTGACACTGAAACTGCACGTTAAGATGAAAATAACATGTAGGCTCGAAATATTGATTTTCTGGACGATTTCAGTGTTACGGTTGTGCGGCTATGATAGAGGAAAGCCCTTGACACCGTCTCTTCCTTGCCTTGGTTGTGGGCTCAAATACCAGCTGTATTTGGATAGTTCCGTTTTATCGGGTGCGTTGCCAGTTTTTAATTGACAGTGATTTATCACGTCGCTGGTGTACCTGAGCGGGCAGCGAATGGCCATTTATTCTCATTTAGGACTCAGCTTTCATATAAAACCCAAACCCGTATACATAATGTAAACACAATGGCGAGCCATTGACAGTCACAAATCAAACATTCGTGCATTTTGAAAAAAGCTAGGTTCCAGAGGGTGAGTGTTAATACCCGCCTGGGCTCGTGTGTTTCTTAAAATAGGGCTATAGATTTAACTGATTGTTGACACGTATTCAAACAAACCTAAATAATTATCCTCCCCGTTTCAATTTCAACTTGTTCTTGAGTAATACTTTATAACCGACCATAAACAGAGAGAAGGTATATTGGTGAAAAAGTTATGTTTAGGGTGACATAATGCTTTGGTGGTTTATATGAGCACTGATTAAACAATAACAAGAACATAATAATAATAATAATGTACTGTATATTTCCTGCTTGACAAAAAATTGGAATATCTATATTGCGTAATTGCATATTCATATATTACAAGGTGCTAATGATCAGCCTTACTTGAAGGAGTGGAGCGAAACAACACTGGTATATGGAGTCTCTCTACTCGCAAGGACAGATTCCGGACTCAAATAATAGTATCTACGAATCACTTGCTCGGTTTCTGCCCACCTAAAAAAACACGGTTGAAAAGTATCTGTAGATAATGACGTGATCATGACCAGGGGGCTGCCTTTGATTGCTCAAATCATTGCATCTCGTGGGGCTGTTGGGTGAGAGAGACAGGGACTGAGAAATCGTATAGCGTGATAAATATTTACAAAGAAGACCAATACAGACAGACTAGTGAACACAGCCGCGTGTTAGTCAAGTGAGGTCATGGAGCGCCTACTTGGCTACACTTGCCTGTTTACAGCGCAATCGTGCATTTCACGAGTGTACAGTTGCTACGTGCATCCCTCCTTCCTAATACATATTCTTGTCAACTTGTTTAAACCACAACTTAAGCTGGAAACCGAAAATAAGAACAACTCTTTATACATCATTAAAATTAATATACTGAAACATATGATCAAAATGTATCCATCTTCGGTGATTTCAACATCCCAACAATACAAAGTACAATAATTAAAGACGACAATACTCAAACAAGAGAACTCGTAAATTTCAAAATATAACTTCATCTAAAATCTTACAATTCAGTACTAAACCGTAACGGGAGGACGCTTGCCTTAATTCTATCCAACAAAACCAACATAAATGTAACTGAAAACACTGACCCGCTCTTACCGCTGGATCGCCACCACCCTAGTCTGAATGTGGAAATATGTCTAACAATATGTCGGAACGAAGTGCAGATCCAGCCTAATGATACCATTAACTTCCGGGAAGCCGATTTGGATCAGCTGTATACTTGGTTGAGGGATGGTGTCTGGGGTTAAATACACGGGTGCACTGATGTAAATACTGCAGTAGACCTGCTTTATCATATTTTTAACAAAGTACTCAGCGAAACCTTTTTTAGATGCAAACGACAAACGGGCAGAACATATCCTGTCTGGTTTTCTAAGGAAACAAAGGGTAAATTAAAACATAAGGAATAACATAGGAAGAGGAAATATTTCTCTGATCATCATCGACTGCATTTTGAAGAATTAAGATCATAAATTAAATAGGACATTAGATTTTCTCATCAGAAACATATACATAATATTAAACAAAGCATTAGCAAGGACTCAAAGAAATGTTTGAAGTTTATTTAAAACAAGAAAAGAAATAGGAATACATGCGACACTCTTAAATATAACAATGAAGAACTGGGCAGGGGGTGATTCCATTGTTGAAAGTTTTGCGACATTAAAATCAGTATATCACTCTCAACCATCCCAATACAAAGTCCCTGCCTGCAATTCCAATACTTCTAACATCCTTCCCATAAAACTGGTCACAAAGGAAGAATTTGAAGTACCTTTAAAAAACCTAAAACCTAAATCGTCGGCTGGTCCTGATAATATACGTGGTGAAAGCATGTGCTGAATGTCTCAGGGACACGTTACACTCCATATTTAACTTAGCCTTACGAAATTGTACATTCACTGAAGCCTAGAAAAAACTCGTGTCTGTCCTATACTAAAATCGTGAGATCCATCCCTAATTAATTACTACCGTTTATCTATTCTCTCTGCAGTAGCCAAGGTATATGAATTCATATTGCACGGAAGAATATCAGTATTTCTCAGACCGATCGTAACAGATAACCACCATAGTTTCCTATCAATGAAATCTACAGTGACTAATGAAACTAATTTTACTCAAATTATATGGAAAGAGTTAGATAACGGCGGGCAAATGGATGTCTTTTTTACAGATTTCCAGAAAGCCTTTGACACAGTAAATCATGATAACCTTCGCAACGAGTTGTATATTTTGGGATTCTCCCTCCCATTACTCCAATTATTTGGCCCTTACGTCAGAGACAGGAAACAATTTGTCTCGTTCCAGAAATTTGTCCCAAAGGAATTCATAGTTCCATTCCGGAATACACCAAGGCTCAAACCTTGGATCCCTGATTTTTCCAGCAATGTTAAACAATTTTCCACGTTGTATAGTACATTCAAATATGTCTACTTAGTATAAAATGAACTCCCCGATTCGTGGATGTTACGGGTAAACTCGAGAACCACTGAATGGATTTTGATGCGGTTTTAACCATTCTGTAAAGGATATCTCGAGGATGATTTCTGTACTAAATAATTTACTTATGATTAAAAGGAAGCCGAGCAGTAACGATTTCAGTGGAAAAGTAAAAAAAACCTGGTGTCCGAGGAGCGCTTTGTAAGCTTACGCTGGGCAAACCGTTAAAAATATCTAAATACTATGATTGTAAGAATTGTTCAGCATGAAAATGTATTTATAATATTAACATCGTTTGACTTACTCAAGTTTAGTAGTTTAACTAGCTGTTGAC
Source organism: Meconema thalassinum (assembly GCA_946902985.2). NCBI lineage: Eukaryota > Metazoa > Arthropoda > Insecta > Orthoptera > Tettigoniidae > Meconema > Meconema thalassinum. The sequence goes on from OX336389.2 coordinate 1,158,017,595, forward strand.
TATTCTTATTATTAATATTTAACTTGTTATTATTATTATTATTATTATTGACTTTACCATCTGGTTTATACAGGGTTTATTGTCAATTCTTGGCCAATACGACTAAACATTTAAGTTAGCTCCTATGATTATTATTCACAATCCGGTTTAATAGTGTTATAAGAATCAACAATCAAGATTAAATTCCACCTCGCTAACTATTCCACCAATATCTACTCCTATCTATTGAGCCCGTTAGTGGAGATTATCCGGGAACCATCAACCGACAAATGGCACTTCGAATAACCCCGTCCTTCAAACCCACAACCTGAGAGGATCGGATGCACTTCTTCAGGGCAAGCGTAGCACGAGAAGCGTGGTCCCAAAGGATTGGGTTCCTTGCACGGAATATGTCTTAGAAGACTAATAAGCACACCCTAAACACAAAGCTAGCAAATGAAAAGATCCAGTCTTAAGCAAAATTTCGTGAAAGATTTATTCAATAATTCAAACCCCTATCCTACTTTGGAGGGCTAATAAATCGGCTATTCCGCAAAGCTAACTACAAGAAAGAAACGAAGGAGCAAACCCTAACTGACGTTAAGCTAACCCTCGCGAAAGTCCTTGAATACATGACAAACAAAGCAACAACAAGTCTAGGCACGTGGCACATGAGAGAATTTCTACGCGGTAGCACAAAGTTACAAGCAAATGACTCGGTAGAATTTATATTTAACATCATAGCAATACAAACCCTAGGTTAGGATGGTACCACGCCCACATTTACATGTACATTTAATGAACTAGCTAATTCCACACTTGAATAAAATATTACGAAGAGATGCGTCAGTAATCAAAGCATTATATCAAATCTAACGATAGCAACCACAGTCTATCAAAGAAAAATACATAAAAAATACAACACACTCTCTTAACTAACAGGGAACAACTCAGGTTATACACTGATAAATAAAGAAAATGAACACAACACAGATGTTATTTTATATAAGCCTGCTTACGCTGATCGGGAAAGCTCTTTGCCCCCGGTCGTCATCTCAAGAATGAAAGATAGGTTGGCGAATGCGTAATAAAGATTCCGTTTAACATCACATAGAATCATGATACGGACTATCAGTAACGAACTCTTGGCTCCAGCGATTCTTGTCAGTCAAAAGTGTCAGCTCAGCTGAAATCACTTCCACTTGGAAATGAACAGCACATGGTGTCAAAGCAGCAAGATTAAGATGCTTAGTTATTCCATATTTAAGCGTGTAGGATTACATCAATTATAGATATGATTTAGTTCAGGTTTATAGTGTAGGTTTAATATTCCTAATAAAGTTTAAATTGTAGACACCAGACACAAGCTGCATAGCAAATACCATAAATCTCCACAGAGATTACCTCGAAGAAACGTGACTCTAATAGTCACAATAATGCTCTGAGCTACCAATTGGCTCAAACAATAACACAGGCGCGACTTACACAGTGGCACGCATAACATTCCTCGGACGATCTTGCTCACAAGCTCAGTATCTCCGGCATAAATAACAATGGGACTCCATACTCCCTAGCAAGTGTGTTCTAAGACAAATACATGAGTTGATAGCCTGATACAATATAACTGGGACAATTACAGCATGGGATACATCTTTTACTCATATGCTGAATGAACGCAATCATTCGCGTAACACAGTTGCTCTCTAAAGCGAACTAACCTCGCACCAGATGTGCGTCAATCCTACCATAAGTTATTAGCAATCAGCTGTGCTCCCTAGTTCGGTAACGCTTCCCAAACATGGCTAATACATTCCTCAAATATATGTGACCTAACATATTGTCATAAGAATAATCAATAAAAGTCTGTCCCACTCAGAATGCTGGGTAATAAAACAAGTTCCTGCTCCCTTCGTGACCTAGGGGGGTCACGCCACTCTCACAATGTCTTGCAACGTTCATTTGATTGCAGTATCGATTTCACACTCTTAACATGTCAAAACTGTGCGTCTAGAATATAACGGAAATCACTGATTACAGTCCTGAAGTGATCCGATTATCTCTGAGATGTCATTCTCCATTACTACAAGATTGTATTATACCTTAACCTTCCCTGTTCAAAAATAAAACATTATAATGTTACCAAGTACGCATGTAGGACAGATAAAAACATGTGCAGCCTAACAACATTGAAATTCGAAGATATTCCACTCGCTCCCTGATATTTACAGTCAATGTTAGAACCGGTGGGTGTCATCTCGACTCTACTAAAGGGTATGATAGACAACACTTCACACTTCTGTGTTGTTTAAACTGATACGATGAAATGTACTCTGGTTCGTAACCAGGCTGGATAATTCTCACATTACACTTGTACTGTTCCCTCTTGGAAGTTCGTGGCATTAAATGTCCACAAATAATATTAACAAAGCTTCGCAAAATGCGGTAGTAACTGTCGACTGACCAAATGACACGTGAAATAGTGGTAAATGAAATAGAATGAGGGCTCCTACGCTGGGTGTACCCTAAAATTTAGGATGAATCTTCATTCCTATCATGTCAGTTACTATTGACCTAAATATGCAGCCCTCCATGGCTGGATTCTATAAATTGGAAATACATTGATCTGTCACAAAAATAAAGGTGCACCCCCATGCAAGCATGGTACTGGGTGTCTCACAAAGGTTGACAAGTTGAGAAGAAAAAAAGACATAAATTACTAATAACTACACCTGCCTGAGTGGTTGCTATCAAGTTCGGTTACTACACTAGATCTACCCGGACAAACCCTGTACAGTAATGAGGATACAGACTCACCGTGGATATAATTTGTAGTTCACGTCGTGTACTCTCAGAACATAGGGGTTATACAACTCCGTTCTACGAGAGGGATTATAAGACTCCTTAATTAGTATCCACAGTCCTCGCCTATTCTCCTCTTGAAATTCCTCATCACGTGATCTTTCGGTACGGTTTCCTCTTGGTTTCCTCCTCATGGCAATGTTATTTCCTTGACATCCACCTTCATGACTGGGCTTACACCATGGTTAACATCATGATTACGGTTAGAAACATGTCGTACACGTGGTTGTCGTTACGATGCATGGTGCGAAGGAATATACAATTTTCACAGCCTTTGCAATATTCACAAAATTCAAAATGAAGCACTGATTTTAAACACAGATGCAGATAGTTCAAAATGATTATAAGACTCTGCCACAGACTCTAACAGATACAACAGGTGGTATCTATGCTCACAGGCTTTAATACTTTCAAACACAAAATCACGTAATATCACAGCAATCATAAAGAAATACTCGAAGCACAAAACATTATTCGTGATTATTTTCACTGCGGCTTCTAGCTCGCTATTAATGAAATACTCGAATGATTATTTCTGTTCACTATTACACAGGAAGTTTTCCATGATGTCGGCAACGTGGTAGCAATGTTAGCTGACCACGTGCAAGTGTTGACAAATTTATCAATTCACACTTTCGAAAAATTGTAGGCGATGAATCTCGCTGCATTCATCTCACACGGCGTTCAAATGATATTATACAAAATTTGCTGCAATAAATCAGCTCGACGGCTGAAGATACTTGTACTTCACTTCAGCACTGTGGACTTCCACAAAACGTGCTATCGCGCCTAGTTCGGCGGATTCACAAAACGCGTGCGTCTTGGTCAGACTCACAAAACTGTGTGGTGCTGTCGGAAGCTCCGTCCTAGATTCCAAAGAACTTCCAAGTCGTGTAGTGTTTATATTCTTGCCTTCCGCATATCTGCGGTGCAAACACCTTTACCAAATCATGAATTATATTATTCAAGGCCACAATAAAGTGGTAATTTATACAGAATTACTTGAGATAAATTCTTGTGATATGCAGATGCAAAATGTGTATTAAAATATATCCAGGAAGAAAATATACTGGCCTCTCCAAAGTCAAAAGAAAGCTTGAATCGGGAGGAAGCTTCTGAGTGCATTCTATGCAAGTGGGCACAACAAGCAAACATGCTCTTGAAGAAATATTACGGACATGAGCGTGTACGGGCGCACTATCCCTCAATACCGTTCACAAACAAGTATATTAATGTTTCGACAACTCACTTTCCGATAAACATGCTTCAACAAGCATAATTAGGAATTATGAAGAAAAACCCCGCAAATTTAATAATTCGGACGGTTTAACTCCGATCGAATTTATTAGAAGCCTCCAAGACTACTTTATTGAGAATCATATATCTAAGGATATATAGTTAAGGGTTGTCGAACGCTATCTTGCAGATGGACCGTTAAATTGGTTTCGAACATTCAGGTATACTTTCGACAATTTTGACCAGTTCTCCGATGCCTGCATTGTGCCCGTCAGAGGAGCTGTCAAGGTTGCCAACAACCGAAATGACATCGTAAGCACCTCACCTGCCGGACCCATGTGCCTAGATGATCATTTGAATTTCTTATAGGTCATAGCGGCACGAGAAATATGATCCAAGAGATCCGTGGTAACATGGTGGCTAAATGACATAGTCGGCCTAAGAAAATACACCTTAAAAAGCTAGACTGAGAAAAGAAACATCCAGACTTTTGTAAAACTTGTAAAAATATTTATTTTAAATATGCAAGCACCTATCCTAGTTCGGAGGGTTTTTATCGGCTAATCCGCAAACTAATAAATAAAGAAAAATAAAGAACAGGGCCCTACCCGTAAACTACGGTAAACCCTCGCGATAGATCTAATTTACAAGGATAAGCAACAACAGCAACGCTAGGAAAATTGTACGACAAGAAACCCCAAGTCAAGTTACAAAGATCAAGCTAATGACGGAATTTACATTTAACAGGGTGGCAAGAACAAATCTAAGTTACGATGATACCATTTCGTTATTTACATTTAACATTATTCAATTTAGCTAAGTCCTGACAATTTATACGAAATTTACGGCGATGTCGTCCGTAAGACAAAACAATTACAACAAAGCTACATGACTAGCCATAAAAAAACATTAAATACACTCTTATGAACTAAGTGCTCATCAGCACAGCAAGGTAAACATTGGGATTTATACAGTACAAAATGAATGAAACCCAAGACCATATTCTGTTATATTCCTGCCTGCACCTTGGATTACTCTTTGTAAACCAGTGTCATCTAAGTGTGTGTCATTTAGGTTGGCGGCTGCGTAGTTAAAACTACGACTTATGTCGCATGAGGGTGACGCTCCACCAGCTACGAACTAAAGGTTGAGAAACTCTCCGTTGATCAAAAATAGTGTCATCTGTCCTAGATTATTTCCATCAGGAAATGTAAACATCAGCAAGGCGTCGGTCAGCAGGTCCAAAATGCAAATGGATCAAGTTTAGTAGCAATAAACAATTAGTTATTAGTTTGTTTATAATAATTATGCGCTTGATTATTAATTTCGTCGGTTTAATTAATCGTTGGTTTAAGGCGGTAGTGCTGACATTCCTAAATACCTTGGGCTCAGCAGTAGCGTCTCGTGCGAGATCAAATCCCTGCTGTCACATCGACATAAAAGTCGGAAACACCTTCATCGAGCTCCAAACGCTCGGACAAACAATAACACAAGTTATTAGTGACCCGCGGCTCACTTAAATAACCTTGGGCAGGCCTGGCATAAATACCAAGTCTACAGAACAACGTCTGGACACAGTGCATTACACGCACTGAAATACATGAATAGCCTCTAACAAGGGCGTCTATCACTAGCCTCACCATAAAAATAAACCTGAACATAAAATGTAATTACACTCTCAATCAGTGTCAAAAGGTATTCGCTGTAGTAGCGAATCAAGTGTGTGGCGTTTGCCAAAAATTCATCATAACAGAAAACATGTGATTGTCACAAAATGGCTGCCTAGACCTTGACCTACAAATGAAATACAAAAGCTAACAGTAAATAATGCCTCAAGCATTTGTCAAAGGTCTGATAAATCTGTCTAACATATGAGTGTGCTCTCGTTGCATGCTGGGAAAATACATCACCTGTCCGTGACATTGAGCTAGGCTCTTAACTTACAGTCACCTCTTGGACGGTTATAACAACACAATAGGCTGAATGCGGCAGTTCTCTCCAAAGAAAGTCCGTTAGAAAACTAGCCTTGTTATTAATCCCAGTATAACACTTAAAATAAAACTAATATAAAGCCTAAACGCACGCCATAAAAATATACACTATGACGTAGCATGTCTTTCACATCAAAGGAAAGTAAGAGATAGTGTTAACACTCGTTCTGAATGTCTTTGCAATCTGCAGATATGTCACTTCATAACTGCTCTGTATTTTATAACCAAAAAACATGTGTCTAATCACCTGACACAAATAAACACAATCAAAGGCGCAAAACCTCACATTCGCCGAGTTTGCTATGATACGATGGGTACAGGGTTCGATGCTAAACTGCATTGAAATTTTACTTCCCTGACTATGTTCAACACATGAACAGGATGGCTTCAATGCTCATCTATATGAATGATAATAGTAAATTTGCATAACTGATAGTTTCTGTTGACTATCAACCGATACGAACTCATTTAACGAAATCAGTGGCGTGACAAACATTTAAATAAAAGGGGAGTTATAAAATAACACTTGACCATGACGTCCAATCGCCATGTCAAAGAAAACTATACACAAAATCACCCAGATCAGGGTTGAACAAAGTAGTACACAAGACTACAGTCACGTTTAGTAGCGAATAGACCTGACATCTTATCGATGTCCACCAGAATGCACCTCATTGAACAGAGTTCAATCACCGGGTGTCTCACAATCACTGAAAGTGAATGACAAAAATTAGTGCCAACATTACAAACCCTACCTAATGGCTCGTAAAGAAGTTCGGTTGATTCTACAATCTACTCTAATCTAAGCTACCACAAAAGAACCTTACATGGAAAAGAATAGACAGACTCACAAGATTAGGACGTCCACATATCGCTCATCCCAAAGAAATGAGTGATACAAATCATCCTCTGGCTTCTGGACTATGGTTGTCCAAACTAGGCCTCCTTCACAGGCCTTATCCATGACCAGGGTCTTAAATCGTCCTCGTCGTTGACGTCGTGATGTCGTCAGACTACTTCCCATCATGGTAGTGGTCATATTCCTCGGTTTGGCACGTTCATCTCTAACTCTCGTGCGATATTCATGGATCTTCTGTCATGCTGTAGTTCCAAAGAACGGCTCCTTCACATCACTGGATCTCTATCTCATCATTCCCATCGATGATAAGCGGTGAAATGCGTCGAACACGTGGTCATTAGAATAAAGCATTCTTTTAGAAAATAACCACTTGAAAACAATGAATTCGTTGCACTGCTTTCACTGAAGCTAGTTTTAATTGTGGTGATAAGCTCACAGAAGCTGCACGGCACAGATTGTTATAAAAATTGCCCATGCACTATCTGCTTTCACTTTACAGATTCTATGATTACTGGTTATAATGGCATCCATGCGATCCACAGTCAAATTCACTCGCTCTTGCTGTCATAATAATATTCACAATTATTAATGTTGACATAATGGACTTCAATAAGTATTAGATCAATGTTACTGATATATTTCGTTTTACACGAGGACATGTGCTCGCTTTTGCGAATAGCTATGTTTGTGTTTATGTGTATTTCCCTTCGGGTGTGAAATACCATTTATTTTGACTGCACCATTATCCTGTTGTTTGTTTTCTTCCATGCAGTGGGAGCACGGTTACATATATAAAACATGTCATGTCTATTTAATTACTTATTTTGTTCAATGTATTTACCATTGTGTTTTAGAGCACTTCCGCACTTTCCTAAGTTTGAATCCGGAATTGTTCATCTCCACTGTGGGTCAACTGGGCGTTCTCTGTGTCTGACCGGTGATTGACTGGTTGATTCTCCCTCCCTGTCTTGGTGACGTATCATCTTGTGACGTCATTTTGGATATATATTTCGAGTGATCCTTCCCGGATTCTCACTCCTTAAATCGCACTACTGAATTGGCATTCCTGAGTCGTCATTCTGAATCTGCTGGATTCTACAGGGATCCCGCCTGGGACTCTGGTGGGCCACGGTCCTAAACTCAACATGAGTTTTTTAGACGTCACTTCAAGATTCTACCAGTCTCCTCAACTCGAGGAGGAAGTTCTTCCTTAAACATCATCTAGAATCCGTACCTGGTATTCTTGGCCAGCTTTGTGGTCGAGGCAAAATTACCACTGAGGATGGCCACTGCTGCCTCACTGAATGACTTCTGAGTTCCTGTGAGAACTCTAATCTGCCTACACTGGAGATATTGGATGGCCTAACAGGGGCTTTTTGTGTAAGCCATGGCCGCCTCCTTGCCACTTTCATGGACCGATGAAATAAGAACAACCGCCAATCAGGATAAGTTGTCAAACATCTATGAACTCTTTCATTTCAATTTTATAAACTTTTTTAAATTATCTAGGGCTTCTGCTAGTCAGACCCTCACAATTGTTGGAAATCTTAATTGTTTATTGTGAATCATTTTTACCTCTGCCAGTCATTAAGAGGTTTTGTTTCTTGAAGTTGAACTTCATCATTCTTATTGGTTTACTCCTTATTAGCACTTTTTAGTATTGTTGCAATTATTAATTTTAATTTTCCAAAGGAGAATAAACCAAAAGTAATTTCCAACTGTGGTCTATCACATATGTTTCCCTTATCCTCATGGCACTCCTATACTTTTTCTATCTGTCGAAATCCCTAAAATTGCGGAGGGTAGATCAAGATGCACTTTTCCAAAATGTATTTTTCCACAAGCGCATGGCTAAAAATATAGTGTTCCACGTTATGAAAATATTCACAAATTTCGATGAATTTGAAATAATTAATGCACAAGCCTAAACTGGCTTTAATTATCACTCGATAAATACACAGAATGAAAATCCACAGCCTGCTTCCAGTCTCCGACCGGGTCAGGAATGGAATGAATGAAGCCCCATCTAGCGGCGAGGATATGAACTGTGCCGGCTGCCGAGGCCTGACGCACTCCTCTGGGGCAATGATTAAATGAATGACAGATTGAATGAAATGATAGTGGAGAGTGTTGCTGGAATGAAATTTTGACAGGGAAAACCGGAGTACCCGGAGAAAAACCTGTCTGCCTCCGTTTTGTCCAGCACAGATCTCACATGGAGTGACCGAGATTTGAACTACGGACCCAGCGGTGAGAGGCCGGCGTGCTGCCGCCTAAGCCACGGAGGCTTTTTGGTAAATACACAGATTGGTGCTAATTAATGCACGATGCAGATTGATAACTTCTTCGCCTACTGGCGGACTATTCCTTCGTCTTTCCAAGACGGACTTAATAACGCGTCCTACAAGGACGGAAAACCATACTCGAGGGCAAGGAGCTCTGTCCCTCGTTGCTTGATCTAGCAAATACTTTAGTCGTGCAGCGACCGATTCCTTCCGCTTCGCGTGTCTGCAATGATAATACCTTACCGAAAAAATAAATAACATTCTCCAGAATGTTTCGATGAAACAGAATGACGAAATGTGATGATCTGAGCCGTGTAGAAAGTTGAGACATGTTAATAAAGACTCAGATAGAAATATAATGAATTTCTCCAAAGTCAAAAGTGCAACCATTAATATCTCCAAAGTATGTCAGCACACAGCCATGCTACTGGTCTGTGGGTGCGTTCTAGGAAGATGCATCCCATTATCAAAATGCGTTGCAATGAAAAATATCACATGAGCCTACGCTCAGCGGGCTCATCATCAAGCGATTTCGGTCAATCGTAATACAACATCTTTGATGATTAAGACGAATATTGCCAATAAATGAGCATCATGTTACAGCTCTCACAAGTGTTAGTCGGAAGATTATCACACTGGATATAGCGCACAGTTGCCATTTTGAAATTTCAAAATAAATAGGCTAAATAAATAAATACTGTGAATAGATAAATATATATTTAATTACAAAAGTACATTATGGTGAAAAATATCAAACTAATACACTAATAACATTCGGTATTTTAGAGCTATAATAAAGAAATTGAATATTGAATTACAACTTTATACGCCGTTTTGCATGTCTCAAGTAAATTACTAGTGACTCCATAGTTTGAAGATTACGGCTAGGTGAACCATTAAAGTTTACACATTAATAACTCAGCATGTTATTGCACAATTAAGGTGAATCTTAGTAGAATACTTATTATGAATTATTCTCCTTGATAAAATAGCTTTAGTGGTAAATTTATCAAACTTAATAAGACGCGCTGTTGCCATCCAGAAAGTTCATAATTTAAAAATAAATAACATTCCAGCAACAACAACGAAAATTACTTACACAGTAGAAACTTATGTGGAGTCGAGTATGCGCAAAGACAAATAACAGCTACTTTCAAATTTTCAAGATGGCAGCTGTGCGCAATATTAATAAGTAATAGTGAATCAAACATTTTAGCAAGACGTTTATCTAAAAGACTAATAATGTAGAGAAATATCGAGGAGATTACCAGTGTAGCTTCAGAATAAACAGATGTAATACGTACCAGATTTTTTAATCAGTCCTTCAATTTGAATTTTGTGAATATAGTAAAAGCTGTGAAAATTGTATATTTCTTCGAACAATGCATCGTAACGACGACCACGTGTACGACATGTTTCTATCCGTACTCATGATGATGTTAACCATGGCGTAAGCCCAGTCATGGAGGGGGATGTCAAGGAAATAACACTGCCATGAGGAGGAAATCAAGAGTAAACCGCACCGGAAGACCACGTGATGAGTAGGGCCCAGATGTTGATGCCGTAAAAAGTTAAAAAAATGCACTTAAAATTTTCAAAAATGACTGTAATAAATGACCTAAAAATCGAAAAATGCACTATAAAAGGGAGAAAATGATCTTATAATAATAAACTCACCAATATTTCAAAAATGACATCTGAAGCTCAAACTGAAAAGTCAATCAATATAGATTTCTAGCCCTTAACAAAAGGTTTATGTTCATAGCTACTAGCTTCTTCTTATCTCTGAGAGACGTAACTCCCTCATATAAAGCTGTGACATGACTAAATTGGAAAAATAAAATGACCTTACAAGGTTGATTTCTCAAAAATATGACCAAAAAATCTACCAAACTTAAAAAAATGCTCTTAAAGTGGAACCATAGCACAAAAAAGCGCAAAAAGGTGCAAAAAATGACATATTTGAAGATGGGGTGGCCTGTCCGGAGTTTCTATGTACTTCAGCATTGCTTTAGACAGCTCAGTAGAAAGATGTCATGTCATCAACATCCGGGCCCTAGTGCTGAGTAATTTCAAGAATAGAATAGGCGAGGACCGTGGTGCCTAATTAAGGAGCCTTATAATCCCTCCCGTAGAACGGAGTTGTATATCCCCTCTGTTCTGAGAGAACACGACGTGAACTACACTGTGAGTCTGTATCCTCATTACTGTACAGGGATTGTCCGGGTAGATCTAGTGTAGTAACCGAACTTGATAGCAACCACTCAGGCAGGTGTAGTTATTAGTAATTTATGTCCTTTTTTCTTCTCAACTTGTCAATCTTTGTGAGACACCCAGTACCATGCTTGCATGGCGGTGCACCTGTATTTTTGTGACACATCAATGTATTTCCAATTTGTAGAATCCAGCCATAGAGGGCTGCATATTCAGTCAATAGTAATTGGCTTGATAAGAATGAAGATTCATCTTCAATTTTAGGGTACATCCAGTGTAGGAGCCCTCATTCTATTTCATTTACCACTATCTAACATATCATTTGGTCAGTCGACAGTTACTACCACATTTTGTGAAGCTTTGTTAACATTATTTGTGGATCTTTAATGCCACGAAGTTCCGAGAGGGTACAGTACACGTGCAATATGAGAATTATCCAGCCTGGTTACGAACCAGAGTACATTTCATCGTATCAGTTTAAACATCACAGAAGTGTGAAGTGTTGTCTGTCATACCCTTTAGTTGTCATCAGACAAATCCTTGAAAAATGTTACGGGTTCAACATTGATATACACCAGCTGTTTATAGATGTTAAGCAAGAATATGATGGTATTAAATGGAATCATCTAAGGAAGGCAATGAAAGAGGCAGGAATACCTAATAAATTAACTAGATTGGTGCAAATGACTTTGGAGAACAACATGTTAAGTAAAGGTTGATATTATTTTATTAAATGACTTTGAAGTTAACGATGAGTTACGAACGGGTGATATTCTCTCCATCTTATTGTTTAACATTGTCTTGGAGAAAGTAATGCGAAGGATACAAGAGCGCAATAGAGGAGGAACATTGTTTACCCAAGTGACGCAAGACCTTGCTTATGGGGATTATATTGATTTATTATCAAGAAGGAAACAAAATTTGGAAAAAGAAGTCGAGGAATATGGGGCAGAGGATTAATTAGTCGAAAACCAAGTATGGGCTACATCTAGGAGAAATGATAATGAATATCATAAAAATGTGAAACTGAATGAGAAATAATATGAACGCTGTAAATATTTTAAATATTTACAGTCAATGAAAGCTGAATAGAATGACATGAGGAAATAAATGAATGCGTGAATAATTTGTGGCTTTTGACATTCTTGGATGTCCAATTGAAGAAATGGACATTTGAGGAAACCAATTATGAGGGATTAAAAGTCGATAATTGACTAGCGCATTTTCCGGAACCCAGGTCCACGTCAGCAAAGATGTCACAACCTATAAGATACAGATCTTGTTGTAAGGTGGCCGAGTGAGGAACGCGCGATTTTTATGCACTGTGAAGAACGTGGATTTAAATAGTGAAGGTTTTGAGTTCAGCGTGTATATTAACACATGCTGCATTGTTGATTATATGTTTGAATGCACTTTCCGCAAACTATTATTCATTTGATGGTCCACCTCAAGGCATTTTCACTTACAGTTGGACATGAGGTCTACCTCATTTCACAGAATTACTATTTTCAGACGAGATATCGCTGGTTTCATCTAGCCTGAAAATAGTAATTCTGTGTAATGAAATGAGGTAGTCCTCATGTCCAACTGTAAGTGAAAATGCCTTGAGGTGGACCATCAAATGAATAATAGTTTGCGGAAAGTGCATTCAAACATATAATCAACAATTATCATGTATTTTTGTCAACTGTGATATAACAATATTTACGATAATATAAATGTCAAGATCGTGAGGATTTTTGTGGATGATCACATGTGAAAGTGCAAGGGTTGAACAGCAACGTTGCAGACCATTACTATTGCATTCACCGGGTCACTAAAGGAATTAAAGCACTACCGCTTGGATAAATAAATGAGAACTTCAGGGAACGGCAAGAACGTCATGTTAAGCTTGTCCGACCACGAGCAGATGTCGAGGATCAGTATCCGGCGTATCCAGTTCGTGATGGAGATGTACTAAATACCATGGTGAAGGGGATGTTGATATCTTGGTTCTGAATGTGACGGAAGAGGCGATGGAAGCAGAGGGTGGAAACCGGTCCTTTTTGCAAGGGTCATAGCTTGGATAGCTAACCAGGATGACTAAACGCCAGCTATGTGAGTTTTGAAACTTATCACACGCATGCCAAGGCCTCAAATTACTGTTGAGTAGAATTAATGTCGCAATGTAAAGGAACTGTAGGTAAGAACAATGTTATTCTGATATTTAGGGTGATTTTCAGCCCACGTGTGACTTGCTCTGGTCACAGTGTAGCCAGAAGATGCCATGCTAAGTGATGGCAATCTCCACCTCTGCATTTGTACACCAGTCTTTACGTGAAGAAGTCTGTTCACGTATAATCAGTATCTGAGTTATCACTGCCCACATGAATAGGCAACACTATTGTTTATAGTTGATTTTCTATGCATTGCAAGGTGCACTTAGGCAGGAACGTACTAGCCATAGCCGTATCGTTTCGCCGTTGTATGAGTTATACACAGCCGCTTTAGTACATGACATTTTTAATGAGCTTTGATGCCATTATTTTTGGTTATAAATAGGCTTGCCATACATCCCGGTTTGACCGGGACGGTCCCGGTATTTCGCTCTTGTCCCGGTGTCCCGCCCGGTTTTATCAATATCCCTGAAAACGGCTGTAAGATGTAAAAAGTAATGAATGTATTGTATGTAAAATCAACTTTGGCCTTTTTTGCTATGATTTTTATGAAAAGGTCAAGCTTAAGAAAGACATTTTGAAAAAAGTACATTCAAGTTAAAAATATGAGTGTTTTGAAAGCAAAGATTAACATTGTTAACTTATTAATAAATTGTTTTTGTAATTAGACAAAAAGTTGTATTTTTTTTAAATAATAAGACAATAATTTTTCAATTAAACATTTTTATGAAGTATTTTAAATTGTATTCTATTAACACTTCCTACTTGGTAGACCAGAAAAAATTATCATTAAAAAGGAAAATTTATATAATTTTATGTAGCAAAAATTCCTTTTTTTAATATTTAAAAGGTGTGTAGAACTAACAATTTAGGGTGCCAGATTCCCCCCTTCCGTCACTTACGAGGCTTGAAAAAAGGCTTAAAACTCGCGCAATTTTGCTATAATTAAAATAAAAACAGACCCGTCGCTCTACTGGGGGTGTTCTATACCCCCAGACCCCCCAGTAAGGCCATTCTATATTAATGTGTCCCGGTTTCACTCACCAAAAATATGGCAAGCCTAGTTATAAATCTTGTAAATATGTGTTCAGGAGTAACACAAGTTTGAGTGCAGAAGCACGAATATGCCTAGCCCAAGTATCATTTAACGGCATAGGGGCTGATGCCGTTGTTTTAAGCTTGTTTCTAGTGTCCAGTGGGTACAAAATATATTACTACAGCATATTTGCAGTATACAATGATTCAATAAAAGGCTTGAGACTTGGAGTCTCTTCATTTTTCCAAAATGTTTGAACCGTATGGCAATATTCCGCGAGGCGATGGGAATGTCTTTGCTTTTGTCTGTGAGATTTTTTTTGATTAAAGCGACGAGCCTTGGAACAGGCGAACAGTTATGATATTACTACGATGGTTATCTTAATGGATAAGTGAACTCTTTCGAGCAGGCAGATAGGACTGCATTGCCAAATAATTACACGTATTTGAACGTGAATGCTTTGTGTCAGGGAGGCTGAACGGGCCTGCGCATTCATTTGTTTCAATAAGTTCCGAGTGGACGAAACAGCTGTTACAGCGGGCTTGATTACCCACAAGCACAGTATAGGTATCAATACAGTATGGACACTTCGGCAAAACCGGAAGAACGGATTTTCAAAAAAACAATTGATAAGGGGAGCACCAATACACCTGTAAGCCGCTAGGTAGCACCACTTAAGGACAAACACATGATAAACAGCTGATTGATGAATGTATATTTTATGTAATTTATTTAACTCGATTTCAACAATAAATAACATGAAAATATAAAGTGTTACTATTGCTGAGTTTTAATTCTAAGAAGTGTGGAATTTAATGTTTAACACCACATTCCTTCAGTCCTGTGGTGTCGCATTGTGATAGCATCGTAACGATGAAAGGTTATGTTATGATATGTTTTTAATGATTAAATTAACACACGATTATATTGAAAAGTGTGGGGGAAATGTGGATTTTGTTTCTTAAACTTTTGTAGTCTGATATATTGCAATTCAAGTTTTCTACAGTAACTGTAAATAAGTGTTAATTTTTAATGTTCTTAGCTTCTTAACGTAAATACCCGGGAATTTATTTAGTCAATAAAAAAGTCATGTTGATGTGTGGGGACAGCCTTATTATGCAGTGTTATTTTCACATTTCATGATATGCCTAGGCTACTTCTTACTCCTCATTTCTTAGCCTACTCACACATCCATTCATTATCATGTGTTCCAAGAAGAATTCAATACCAGTACTGTAAGTCATGTGCTACGGAATCTCTTTTCATTACTTTTATTAGCTTTCAACAAATAGACTATACATTTACTGGTAGATTGTTTTGTTTAGCCTATAGATGGCCTAAAATAAGTAAAGTAAAGCTGAAATACAAGCTCAGGGCTCACAGTAAGTAAACCGGCCAACCACCCTTCGTACAGAAGCCTGCTTCTTTAATCCTAGAAGCCCAGGTCACACCCAGATAATCTCATCCATTAGGAGATCCTAAAGTCATCATATTATAGTTTTGGACTGGGTTTTGATTCTTGGTTAATGCATGTAAGAATTTCAGAGTTGCATCCAGTGGTTCAAATCCCAAGTACAAAAAAGAAAGGTTTTGTGGCTTATGATCACGAGAGCCACGTGAAGCTACAAGTTTGCTTTGCTTTCTGTCGCTATTGAATTTAATAAAGTAATATAACTGGTGAATAACACTATGTACAATGGTGTCGCCAATCAATCAAGTAAAACGCTCAGTCCTAAACTTGCTCTAACCATGGCTTAATACCAATCAGACCTAACTTTAACCTCGTCACGACTAATAAGTTGCCATTTAACCGCACCGCACTTTTTACTTCTCAGTGATATGTCAACTCCTTATTCTTCCCATTCTGCAGAATCGGAGATAATGTAGGATGAGTTTTCCATGCGATGGATGGTTTTTACACCTGGATGAGAGAAGTGTTAGACTCATAATGCTGTGTTGCTTTTGGAGAGGCCTGGGGCAAGTCTTTCCAGTTGGTACCTGTAAGCGACATGAACATCATAGTAGAATTAATACTGGTCATTAGGAGGCCTAACTATATGCCATAGCTTCAGTTACTAGGTCTACGTCAAGAGTTAACAAAGGGCTATCGTGGTGTAATCAGTTCACACTCTGCGCAGAGTACTGGGATTCAGTTTCAAGTCGCAACAGCAGTCTTATATTAAACACTAAAGTTTCAAAGTATGTATAATTGTATTAATGCAGCCAATGGCCATGTACTTTTCTTTTCAGGACGGGTCAGGGAAGGGATATTGGAAGGAAATTGGCCGTGGATTTATTGAAAGGAACCGTCCCGGCATTTTCCTGGTGGTGAAAATGGGAAACCACGAAAACCATTTTCAGGTCGGTTGAGGTGGGATTCGAACTCACGCTCTCCCGATGCTAGCGAGGCACGAGGTAGCACATTAGCGCTCTCGGCCACCAAGGCCGGTTCAAAGTATGTATGCCTCTTGGTAAGCTATAATCCGGAGTCATTTATATAACCATATTTTTTGACATACCGGTACTGTATATATTATTATAGTTCCAATTAGGACCTCTATGGTCTATGACCCGTGTACTTGTGTGTGCATGGTATTTGATAATCAGTGTTGTGGTGAATGAAATGTAATTGTTGTTTTAAGGGGCGGAACTTCGAGGCCATCTGCTCCTAGAGTGTTGTGGTGACTAGCAGTGTTTGTAACTTGAACAGTACTCAAAAAAAGGTTTTGCATAATTGCGATTTAGTGTTTTGCTATGTTACTATCCTACCAGCGAATTGTTACCGGTGGCGGAAATCGGAACTAATGCGCTCCGTTCAGCTACACGCCTGCGATAGACGTGCAGTTGTCGCCAGCGAAACCTCATCGCATGTCATTTGTGTGCATGATTCGTGCTCGGTCGTGCGCTGTGTTCACATTGAATGACTGTACATGTGTTCCTCCTCTTGCCCAGCAACCGCTCGTGGCAGCCATAACGAGGCGAGCTAACGTAATGTATACACAACAGCCGTGCTCCACGTCTAGCAGTAACAATTCCCTGGTAAGGTAGTATGTAATGACATACAAAGAAAAACAACACACAATATGCTGTGCAAAAGAGACAAACACTAAAAGCATGACAAAAGTGGCAATCTTTTTCATGTTGGGGCATATCAATACCATGTATGGCCACCACGAGCCCTAAGGCATGCTTGCTGACAAAGGGCATACCGTACTGAGAACCAACGAACCAACCTGGTTTGGGGCAGATTATCCCACTCTTGGAAAGCAGCTTCAATCAGTTGCTGAATATTTGTTTGTTTGTTTGTTTGTTTGTTTGTTAGAGGATTGGGACAGTGCGAAACTGCACTCTTAATCTTTTCCCATGCATGTTCGATACTGTTCATGTCCGCAGAATATGCAGGTCACTCCAGTCTCTGTATGACATGCATCTGAAGAAACTGATTGATCACCCTAGCTCGATGGGCATTATCGTCCACTAGTGTAAAGCCCTCACCAATTGTGGCAGCGAATCCTGTAACGACAGGTTTGAGGATGTTGTCTCTGTATACCAGACCGGTCATGTTACCGTGGATAGGAATTAGAGGCGTACGTCGACCAAACATGATCCCGCCACAAAACATGACTGAATTTCCTTGCTGTTGGAGGCGTTCCTGGATGAAGAGCTTGTGAAATCACTCACCCACCCGTTGCCACTCTTGATTGCTCCTGTTGTATGGGTTTCTTCTCACGCCCAAGTACACAGGGCTGATGACCATGATGTACAACCTCCTACATGAAACAACAAGCATTAGCATAGCCACCTGGCTAAGGCATCATGAGACAGTGACGGCAGAGAATCCCAATCTTCGTGCTCCAATAGAGGAACAGTTTGGCTATGGTTCGAGCAGAAATAATATGATAATGCACCGGATGTTACAGCCATTCCAATAGACCAAGAGGCACTAAGGAGCAATCTGGTCACCATGTAAGACAACTTCTGTACATCGACTGCAATCTGTTGTTTCATTTCAGTGGCCTGGACATTGTGGTCATTTAGCCCCGTGTACTTGGGCGAGTGTGGAATTTTGACTGATAACCTGTGTTATTGTGATGCCTGTCTTAGTATGTGTATTTGCAATTCAGGTGAGGATTGGTAAGGAGGCGGCATTGGCTTTAACATAGGAACCATCACACCATTTGCCTGCAGTAGAAGTGGGAAATCTCGGAAGACCACTTCCAAGATGGCTGAGGTGTGAATCAAACCCTCCTCTTCTCAGTTGTGCCTCACGAGACTGAGTGTGCCCTGTCGCAGCCCTCAGACCAGAATTACATTTCTTGGCAGAGCCGGGAATCAAACCCAGACCTCTGGGGCAACAGCCAGGAATGCTATTCGCTACGCCACAAGGTGGTCCATGACTGCAATCTAGATCCGCTGTAAATATTCTCAGAATTGCTCATTAACATCACACATAGTATGGATAGTTATTGTTGTTTAAGGGGCAGAACAGCAAGGTCATCTGTCCCTCTTAACACAAAATAATACAAATTTTAGTTGAGTTAAAATTTATAGGTGGATGCCTAATATTAATAAAACAAACAAAAATAATAAGTATGGAATAAAAATTCAGAAAAGGAAAAGTTCTTTGAGCAAATGCACATACAGGTACAGTATTTTTCTCACCAAGATACGATGAATTATATTATTAGCAGGGCTATGATTCTTATGCAAGAGATGTTTACTTAATAGTAATAATGTGTGAGTCCTCCAGAGAGATTCGTGCGGGTATTTTTAAAGTTAACACCCATATGCATTCTAAGAAGACTATTGAAACCGTAGTCTCCGAGCTACCATTAAAACAAGACAAACAAACCCCGTGGCACTACAGTCCATGAAGGGCCTAGGCCTACCAAGCGATCGCCACCCAGCCATTTGGCCTGCAGATTATGTGGTGACGCGTGGTGAGCGCCTCGGGTCCCCTCGACCGTTAATCTTGGTCTCCATGAGCGTGGCACTGCCTCATTAGCAGACAGCTATTCAATTGTCCTTGCGAAGCTGTGTACACCCAGTTCCGGCCCTCACGCCGGTTTCTGAAATCCCTGACGGAGCCTGGAATCGAACCCGAGGTCTCCTGGTGCGAGGCAGGCGCGCTACCCCAACACCACCCGAGCTATATTACTCCATTTAATTGGGCATGCAAAATAATTTGGAGATGGAATGTTTGGTGCATGGAGCATTCTGGGAGGGGGGAAGGGGAATTAGAAACCATAGAAATTCACTTCTATTATGACCAAGAGGTGGATTAGAATCCATCCCTTTTCACGTAGATCACCTCGTGGTGTAGCAACTAGCATTATGGTCTGAGGGTTGGAACGGGATACACTCAGCTTTGTGAGGCAAAACTGAGAAGAGGTGATTTTGATTCCCATCTCGGCCATCTTGTAAGTGGTTTTCCTTGGTTTCCCACTTCTACTGCAGGCAAATGCCGAGATGGTAGGCTACCCCTAACTTAGGGCCATAGTCGTCTCCTTCCCAATCCTCACCTAAAATTATAAATGCACACACTAATACAGCCATCACAATAAGACAGATTATGAGACAAATTATACACACATCCAAGTACACATGACTACATGCCAAAATTTAAATTCTCCTTGGCAAAACCAGGATTCAAAACTGGGCCAACCAGTTAGAAGGCAGCTATGCTTACTTCTAGACCATGGCAGTAGCTGTGGAAACAATGGGCTTATATGTTTGGCTATTTTTATTTCTTGGATATGAATATTTCTTTTATCCCCTTACTTCACTCCCAAAGTCTTTTTCATCCTAATTGACAGTGTCATGGAGCCCTTTCATTCTAGAGAAAAGGATCATCCATGCAGCCTCAAAGTAGATGGAAAGTAGGCTAAGAAAGGAATGGGGAAGTGACTGTGGTCTATGGGAAAGCCACCATCTCAGCATTTTGAGATGAGAAACAAGGAAGCTAACTTGAAATGACAGGTGAAGGGACATGAACCAACTTATTTCACAAACCTGGTCTTCAGTGTGGTGATGTGATTTGCAGTTAATGTTGTACAACATCCTTAGGTCTCAAACCCCAATCCTTCCATTTTCTAACCGGATGGGATAACCCAGAACTAATGGATCGTTGCACCAGTCTAAAACCATGAAGGAATATGTTAAGTCCTTTGGCTGTCCAACAATAACATTGTAAGTTATTTTGATTTAGAAGTTATTGCTTTATGAGGTTACTTCCAAATCCCTTGTTGTAATGCAATAAACAAACATTCCTTCTGTCCTGATATCGCCATGAACTCAGATCACTGATTTGATTTCTGGTAGAGAGAGTCAGTTTTTGAAATACTGAAATAATGAACTGCTTCAGACCTGTCTATCACATTTGTTGACAACAAGACAAAATTATAGTTATCAGTCACAGAAGCTGCAGGTTATCTGACATGAATTCTAGTTTCTCTACTAAAAGGTAGCGATAAATAATATGTTGGTTTTTGGTGTACAGATTTGCCTAGGTAGCTCCACTAAGAAATTGCACAATACTTTTCTTAGTAGGTAGCTAACACCTTGCAGGTATAGTATTATTAAATTTATTTCGTGTTAAGACCAACTTAAATGTTACAGTATTTAGGAAGTTAAATTTCCTCCTCAATGACAATGCCAGGGCATTAAAAATCACTATTGAGAAAACCTCTTTACGATTAAACACTCGCTACCATATTTTATATACTGTAGGCTTCTAGGCCAAGCCACTTCAGTATATAGTCACAAAACTGGTGAGCTTCACTTCTGGAAATTGAAAACAGGAAAAAATGATGTTTCTTAAAAAAAAGTCAAATGTTTCCATGAAAATATATCAGAATACCCAAACATTTGCAGAAAAATATGCCTGTTTGAGTGGGAATGTTTAGGCTTTCATGGCCAGAAAATAAATTACTGCAAATTATTCTAGGTACGGTACTATGGATATGATGGGGCACAGACATGGTATAATACCTAGAAGAATTCACTGTATTATTTGTACGAGTTATTTCTACATAAACCATGTAAACAAGTAAGTAATACTGTAGTGCAGAAAAATGTGCGATTGCAAGCAGAAGTTTGTTCTTGACACTTTTCATTCTCACATAGCATAGTCTGTGGAGTTACTTCGGGAAGAATATTGTGGTCGTAACCAGATGTGGCTGGTTGAACAATATAGGGGAAATCTGCTGGGACCTTTCCTTTTAATAGGTCACAGGCTTTTTCAGTACCTTGCCCAGTTTCATTCATCTCTAATTAACTCTGATGAGTATAATATTTTTTGAATTGTAATCTTTAGGCCTACCGTACTGTAAATCTTTCTACCTAATCAACCTTTAAATGAATAAATAATGTGCAATTAGTAAGACATGTTCTGGATATTAATTACATCCTTCATCAGCCAATACAATTTTAGTATGTTATTATAAAGACACACCACTCAGTCCTTCACACATCCTTAAAAAGAAATGAGACAACTTTTCCTAGCATCACTTCACAATCCATACGATTCCTGACCCCCACATAAATATGAATAATCAAGGGTAGAAATTAAAATTGATGCACATTCTGAAATTTATACCGTACCACATACTATGACAAGTGTAGCAAGCACAATGCCTATGTAACATTGACATAGAGGTACCGATACTGGATACTTGTGATAATTATTTATACCAAATTCTACATCTTTAGCTTGTATCACATGAAACCTTGGCCATGTTTACAGCTAGTATTAAACAGATTATTTCTGCAATGATGAGAATCAAGTCCTTGCCCAACAATAGAATAGGATGTGAGGTGCAGCTTGAAATTATCTGAGGAATTTCCGACATCCCTGAACAGGTTTGAACAATGTGGCTTATTGTAAACATTGAAATCTGTTGCTATGACTTAAGTTAACTGTACATTTTAAAACCATTGAGCTTTAAAATGGTATATGAAACTCAAATTTATGAAAATGTTTGGATAAGCAGTAGGCTATTTTGATACAAAATATACAGCTATATATACAGCCTATATTTATGACCAATACATTACATTTTCGAGAGACCACCTAGTGGTGCAGCAGATAGCTTTCTTGGCTGTCACCCCCGTAGGCCTTGGTCAGGGTTTGACTCCCGGCTTTGCCAAGAAATTTTGATTCTGGTCTGAGGGCTGTAATGGGGAACAGTCAGCCTCGTGAGGCAAAACTGAGAAGACGAGGGTTCGATTCCCACCTCGGCCATCCTAGAAGTGGTTTTCCTACTCAAGGCAAATGCTGGGATGGTTGTTAACTTAAGGACACAGCCACCTCCTTCCAAATCCTATCCCCTATTTACAAATACACACGCTAGTACAGCCACCACAGTAACACAGGTTATCACACAATATGCCCACCCAATTTCTCAATTCCCGAGTGATAGTGTAAGGCTTGTTGACACCCTGAGTTTGGTGTTACATCTCCTCACGTATGCAAGGCTCCACTCTTGTATGATTATTATGTATTCATTTTCAAATAACATGGACCTATACGGTATTGCTTTAGTGGCACCATGTTCTGCATGTGTAATAGTGAAGAAAAATCATCCCTAGGATCGTTGCTGAAAGCATAGAAGTATCCAGGAATTTGATTAGTGTGTATCGAAGATAAAGTTGTTGTTGCTTATTTTAAGGACTGTGACATTTTGGTCATATATCCCCGTGTATTTGGGCGTGTGTGAAATGAGAGGCAGGTATCACTTGAGAAGAAATTGGGTGGGCTTATCATTTACATGGGTGGGCAAACTTTTAGTGGTCTCACAGAATTAAATAAAATTAAGAGCATTGTGATATGTCTATGAGGTAGGAACATCAAGGTTAACAGCCCTGGTTTTTAAGTCACACAGCCTTAATGCCATGCCGAGCCTAGTGAGGGGGTTGCTAACCTCAATAGTTTGTCTCTGAAAGCAACACTATTTACAATTCTGAGGGACTGGAGTACCTTCAGTCATTTTCAACAATCATGAGATTGTAGCTTCGGGTGCACGACAATCCAAACTTCTCCAGAACTCTTCAGGAATAGCACCAAGTCCCATAGGTGAGGGAGCAAATGTTAAATCTGATTTGCATTGTAGCTTGTAATTAAATCACTTAATTCACTGTAAAGGGCTGCAGCTTAACAAATTACATTTAATAAAACACATCAACTAACTTCAGTCAGGAAACCATTTGCCTCCTAGGCTAAGTGGGGTTAGAAAACGGACACTTTAAAGGAGACAATAGCTTCTCTAGGGTGGAGATTTAATGTTTGTTGGGCATTATTACCTAATCTCAGCCTAGCACTGCCCTCCTTGTGGTTTAAAACACTTCCTTTGAGAAATAATGGCTACATACCCTATATATTGACGAGTAGATTTGCCACGCATGCCAGTAAATCCTCCTGATTACAGGCCTTTATCCAGTAATTATATCTGGATTAGGAATGAGGAATTTGTGAATTAATGGATAGGTGTTTGAGGGACTGACATCTCATAGGTATTAAAACCAGAATTATTCGGTGAAACGTGTGATATTTGTATTTACCGCTCCAATGCACGAGGAAACCGGAATGCTGTTATGTCCAGTGTGACAAGAACTGCGCAAAAAATTTCCGCACAGATGTTGGTTTCCCACATTTCTGCCATTGGTTAAATTGCAAAATTATATTTCTGAGTTGTTTTTAATAATTACAAGCAATGTTTTCTTCAGACAAAATCGACAGGCCGCACTCAATGAATACGGGTAGACTGCTCTCTCGCGGATACATGGTGAACCGTCGCCGCCATGCGTGCGTGCGTGCGGTGCTTCCGGTGACGGCCGTTTCAAAACCATGACGAAAAAATTACATGGTAAAGGCCTGATGTGCCCATACTGTATTGATACCTATACCATGACGAATAGAAGGACCTAGTGTGAGGACTCCGCCATTTTAGCACGGTAGTTTCTGGTCCCGCCGCTACAAGCACTGCAAGCGATTATGTCCAACACGTGCTGTGTTTCCGTCGAGCCGGGTCATAGAAAGTGCGCGAGAAGTTACTGTGTGAGATATTTGTGTGAAATAAATTGAATTTTCTTTGCTTTCAGTTCTTAAATTCAGTTCATTGTGTCTTGTGTACATCAGCGTTTTGTGTTTTGTGTACTTCAAACATATTTCTTATGTGGCTTGGTTCATTTAATAGTTCAACATGCCTTATTGTTTTGTACCTGGCAGTAAGTCAGGGTATGGTCGAGTATTTGATGATATACGATTTTTTTCACCACCGAAGGATACAAATCAATTTGAAAAATGGGCCAGAGCTATTCCACGAAAGGATACGAAGTTAACGCGTAGTAGTAGAATTTGTCAAATTCATTTCTCTGGTGATTTCATAGTAAAATCAGATAATTTTATAGTGAATGGTGAAGAAGTGAAAATCTCTCGTATGAGGTGGAAGTTACGTCCTGGAGCAGTGCCTCATATTTTCCCTAATTTACCGAAGTACCTGTCAAGTGAGAATAAGTCCCGTAAAGCTCCTAACAGGAAAAAGAATCTCGATACCACCAGGAAGAGAAGAAAGAAGATTGAAGACGGGAGTGAAGCAACGAATGAGGCATTAAAAGGTCAGTCTAATGTTGATAAGAATTTGGGTCATTCTAGTGTACTTACCGATGCTGAAAAGACTATAATATTGCTCAAAAGGCGCCTAAAGAATGCTAACCGTAATTTAATTCGCGTTAGATCCTGCCTCAACTCAGCAAAATCTAGAATTAATTTGCTGGAGAAGCAGGTTCGACATTCACAGGCATTTAATTACAAAGATAACAAACACCTTAGCAGGAAGGAAAAGATGATAATAGACACTATGCTCAAGAAATGCCAGGTAAAATCTCCCAATGGTATGAGGTACAGCAATGAATTCATTTTAGAGAGTTTATTGTTGAGAATAAAATCACCGAAAGGATTTCGTCATTGTCGGCGACATAATCTCTTGCCTCTGCCCTCAGAAAGTCACTTGAGAAAACTTTGTAAAGGACTTAAGTGCCCTTATGGAGTTAATACGCATAGTATAAATGCTATTTCAGACTATTTTAAGGAAGAAAAGAATGATAATTCACGTTACGGTGTTGTAATTTTCGATGAAGTGAAGCTAAGAGAAGAAATCCAGTTTAATAGTTTTTCTCATAAAGTAGATGGATTAGTTGATTTAGGTGAACACACTCCTGACCTCCAGAAGAACGTACTTGCAAATCACGCTCTAGTGTTAATGTTCGTACCATTCATGCATAATTGGGTGCAGCCAGTTGCTGTTTATGCAAGCAGAAATGCTACTCCAGGGGACATTCTCGCAAAAATTTTAATACAGGTGATTTTGCAGTTATAAGAGGCTGGGGCGAGGGTGGTTGGCTTTACTTGTGATGGTAGTCAGACAAATAAAAAGGCCTGGAGATCGTTAGGAGTTAGTGGCAAGACAAGCTCTCTTCAACCTCACATCCTTAATCCTGCAGATGTTACGAGAAAGATCTGGGCTTTCTCCGACTTCGTTCATGTATTGAAATGCATAAGAAACCACTTTCATGATAAAGTAGAACTTCTCTATAATGAGAAAATTATTAATTTCAATTTTTATAGGGAACTGTTCAAAGAAGATCTCTCAGGGTATGCTGGGCTTAGAGCATGCCCCAAGCTGACAGTTGCTCTTTTAGACCCATCATCTTTCCAGAGAATGAACGCTAGGCTTGCATTCCAACTTTTCAGTGACAGTGTTGCCAAAGGCATTACATTTTATCGAGAAATGGGACTGGCAGGATTACAAGGTAGTGAGGACACTGAGACATTTACCAGTGATATAAATGTTGTTGCTGATGCACTCAATGCATTCATTCCGTCTCTGGCTCTTCGTAAAGATTCACCTTCTCATACAGCTATTGTTAATTTTCTTCAGACCGTGAGATCTACCAATAACACCTTTGCCTCCAATAGAACCTTGGAATCACTAGTAGTAACCCTACAGAGTACTTTGGAGATGTGTGAATGGCTTTGGGAGAAAGGTTATAAGTATGTGTTGACAGGAAAGCTCACCCAAGATCCCTTGGAACGGCACTTCGGAATTATGCGGTCTTTCAGTTCAGATGATCATCCATCGACAATAGATTTCCTTCATTTGCATCTACTTCAATGTATATACGTCCCTATAAAACAGGCTTTAAATGTTGGTGGAAATTGTGAACCTAAACGGGAGCAGATCTTGACCTCGTATGTTAATCAGATGCGTATATTAGCCCGGAATGTGGAAGTGCATAACAAGACAGTGAAGGAATCAGTGGAAACTTCCATTAAGGAAAAAATTGTGGTTCGAAATGCAGTAAATATCGAAGACTGGGAAAGCTCTGTACCTGAATTTGACAGCGCAGTTCGAAACTCTTCGATTGATAAGTGTTTAGTGTACCATTTGGCTGGCTATGTTGTTAAGCACTCTTCTAAATTTATTAAGTGTTCGCCTTGTGCTCATTCTCTACGTGACAATAATCTAAATAAATTTTCAGTTCTTACCGAAATAAAGGACTACGGCTCAATGAACAATGAAGTGTTTCTAACACGTCCTTCGAGAAGTGTATGTGACATCCTTTTCCAGGCCGAGAAAGTAATTACCGGAAAATTAAACTCAAAATCGATGTGGAGCGAAATATTTTTTGATTGCATCGATTCCATAGAAACAATTTCAGTTGATCCTTCAGGAGCTGGCTGTTGTCTTCAGCATGTCATGGATGTTATCCCCAGACTTGTTTATCATTATATAAAGTGCCGATTTTTCTTCAGAACGAAGGAAATCCGCCGAGATTTGCAATGTCGAACATCCGCCAAGTCTTCACGCAAGCTTTCGAAAGTCCAGTAGCCGACAAAATGAATTGGTAAGTAGGGTGTTACTTTAAATAGTTTATGAGTGCTTGTTTTAATATGCTGGGATTATGTTTTCTTTTAATCTGTGTCTGTATACTCCAGGAATCTGTGCTTTTCGTAACATGTAATGAATACCGTAGTTCTTATTTCCGTGAATTATATTTTCCATTGTGCCTTGCCGTGCTATTTTAATTGTAATCGCTAATTACTTTTTAAAAGAGTATTAGTTACAAAGTCATTCGTTTCCCTTAGCAGCATCCCTAAGACCAGCTGAGCTAACACCGGCAGCGTGGAACTTGCCCCCTCCAACGCTACCTGGCGGGGCGCGCTTGAACTTGATGAGTCTGCTCACTTTCTCTTTCATTCGTCATGCCTACACTGTGCCACAAGACAATAGTAACTATGCGAGGTGAAGGATTTGAAACTTTTTGACTCTAAATGTTGTAACCATGCTTTAGGAATTCTGTTAGAGAATGACGGTCGCACATTGTGCATTATTAAGGATTATTAAAGACTTGTATGTTTAGGATCTGAACTTGGTTAATGCTTACGATTTTAAGCAAGAGTTGTCTTAGCATTGCACTTAGGTGGAACTTCCCTTCTTCATATTGCGAGTGACCAGAATTGATGTATCAATTTACAAATAAAGTTCTTGCTGTGTCTGTTATGACAGATGTTGGGATTGTTGAGTACACCCACATCATATGAGGTATTTATTCCGGCGTTGGAGATTGGTTTTCTCTCATCGACCGATGTGTTTGCAGGCCTACGAGCTGCAGTATTTATTCTCTATTGTTAGCGCGTGTTATTGTGCTAGGCGATAGAGGGGTAATGCTTATTTTCTGGTACAGACAACGCCATGGCAGTGTTTTTACTGTCGTCGCTCCATGTCGAGATCGTCATTAGGTGAATTTAAATACACTTTGAGGGAATAATTATGAAAAATAAAACAGAATTTACATCAAGAAACGTAACTAACTTAAACCAACGACATTAACTGAACCAATTAAATAAGTGATGAACTGTCTTAAATTTGATTATATTTTATTATGACCGACATAGGAAGCAAACTAATAGAGTACCAACTTTTAGATCTAGCTGACACGAACTTCCAGACGACAAGTTGCGATGCCACAGAATCTCAGTATATGTGGACATCTGACAACAATGTGGAGCAAGCCGATTTTATAAGCCATGCCACCACCATCCATTACAAGCACTTAGATAACAATTCATCGCAAACAGCGTGAGGATTTGTAGAGGGAGGAGTGTTATTTTGTCTATTAAATGATTTAATGGTGTGTTTTATTTATTATAACCTGTATCATGTGTGTAATTATATTAGATTTGTTTTTTTATATCAACTAAGATGATTGCTTTTATTAACTTTCAATTTTTGCTTGCCACCGATGCCTATTATCGAGTGTTAATTTCAGACAGGATGTAGCTAGCAGATTACCGTGAATGTAACAGTCGGAAGTGACACCTTCATAACGTAGTTTATTTTTATTGGTGCTTTAAATGTAAATGGATTTATCATTGTGAACAAGTTAAATGTTTTGCTTTGCTGTAGAATCACCACCTGTAACTATTCGTATTTTTAATGATTCTTTGTAATTGCTTAGTGATTATTCTGACGCGTCACATTCTTAGCTTTGATTTTGAACTTCATTCTTTTGGTAATCAGGACAACCGTGAGGGATAATTTAATGTCAGTTTAGGGTAGAATTATTTATTTATTTTTATTTTTATTAGCTTTGCGGACTAGTCGATACATTAAACCCTCCAAAGTGGGCTACAGAATTGTTCTGTTGAATAACTTTTTACTGAATTTTACTGAAGCCTGGACTGTTTATTTCAAGATTTTTTTGGGGGGAGTGTGTTTCCTGGGCTTGTCTATGACTAATCCACACTATACTCAGATAACCCGAGGTTATCGGTCTTGTGCCGGAACTGGTCTGAGGACACATCCCATCCTATCAACGTGTGGGTCTGAAGGGAAGGGAAGGCTCTCAGCAACAGATGGTCCCCCGGTGACATTATCAATCGGACACAGAATATCGTACGGTAGTGTAGTGAGACCAGTGGTGATGTATGGTTTGGAGACTTGGGCCATGAGACAAATTGATGAGGAATTGTTAAGAAGATCAGAAAGGAACATGCTCAGGAAAGTATAAGGACCAATAAAAGAGGGTGAAGTCAGGCGAATCAGAAATAATATGGAGATAAGTTAGTGGTATGATAAACCAGATGTAGTAATGGAAATAGGAGTAGTAGACTGCGTTGGTTGGGACATGTAGAAAGAATTACAGAGAACAGGATGGTGAAGATGGTCTTCAATGGGAAGCCAGGAGGACGACGTGTGAGGGGGATACGTTGGATAAGATGGCTGCATAAGGTGGATTAGGATCTGAGAACGATGGGAGACAGAAAATGGAGAACCAAAGCAGTCATCAGGGAAGAATGGTTGGAGATTGTCCGGGAGGCCAAGGCCCTACAAGGGTTAAAGCGCCAAGGAGTAAGTCTTAATGAATCATTCAGGATGTAATTGCGCAATGAAAATTCCACTAACTATGGTAAGAAGAAAGTACCAAGCAGCAGAACTGGTTTAAATAAGCCATAACAATAACACACTGAATAAAATGCGAGGCAGTCATCTTGAAAATATAGAATATGCTAATCAATAAATGAAAGTATTCTTAGGTTACAACAACGAAAATTAGCAGCAATGTAGAACCTTATAAGTTTCTTCCTATGACCTAGTCAATAGAGCTTTGACTTGCTACGTCCTCAATTGCGGCTGGGATTATTCCCAATGCTTGACTGACATTAACTCACGATATAATAACACAATTTGCGTTAAATTTTGTAAGAATGGAGTACAATGCAAAACACGTCGCTACCATTATTCATAGTAATAATATACTGACATAAGCGCTCAGCAGCTATCTTGAAGCTATAACATTTACAAACAAATAATATCTCTCTATATAATACCAGGTGAATGAACTGCCCCTAATAATTATATTTTATGTAACCCAACTAACGTTTGTTATCAAGTAGGTCGATATTTCTCTGCTTGCATTCCGTATGGTACTAATGCACTGCAAGCATGTCACGGAAACGATACTGAACATTATTATTTCGCTCTAAGTAACTACTTCGCCATTGTCCGGTCCCAAGTCCGGAATGAGAAAGGAGGAGGGGGTTGAAAACCGGTTGTAAAGGTGGTCCACCGAGTGACTCCCGGTATAAAGAGTCCCCCTCTACCAAGTGCCAACGGTCCCCTTAGAGAGCGGATGAGCGGGTAGAGGTCCAGGGTTCTCTCAAGCCCTTGGGGCAGGAAACTTACCCTAAAGGTGGAAGAGCCACTAGTTGGCCAACGGAATAGGATGAAGAAGGCATAGGGAAACCACTTCATTAAAGGTCTATCAGGATATCCTAAGTATCAGCAGCTCAAGATAATGTTCACTTCTACAGAAAATTCTTCCGGAGGTAATATAATCCCCCCACTCGGATCTCTGGACGGGGACAGATAATGAAACCAATTTAAGAAATAAGCAGAGAAAACTCGGTATCTTGAATGTATGGACCTTACTCCAGATTGGAAAGTTAAATAACTTGCTCATGGAGATGGAAAGGATGGAATTACATATATTGGGTATAGCAGAAATTAGATGGCCACAAGCACGAGACTTTTGGAATGGAAATTATCGGATAATCCATTCTGGTACAGCAAACACTAAACCCGGATATGGTGGAGTTGGCATTATATAATATAAATACTGTAGCCTAAGTAGGAAACAGAGTAAAGGGAATCGTGCAATATAATGAACGATTAATTCTAGTACGGATGGAAACTAAACCAAACAATACTGTGATAGTCCAAGTTCATATGCCTACAACACAAGAGGTAGATGAAGAGGTAGAGACATTTGTGAAGACCTAAGTGAACTTATAGCTACAATAAAGGGGGGGGGGGGAACAAACTTATTTTACCTAGTGACAGGAATGCAATTGTCGGAGAAGGAACTCAAGGAAATATCGTTGGTAAATGCGGATTGGGGAGAAGAAATGAGAGAAGCGAGAGACTTGTAGAGTTTTTTATACAGCATAAATTAGTTATAACGAATACTATATTGCAACACCATCCAAGGAGGAGATACACTTGGAAAGCTCCGGGAGAACTAAGAAGGGCCCAGATAGACTACATCTTAGTAAAGGAAAGATTTAAGAACCAGGTGAAAGATAGTAGAAGTTATCCTGCAGCTGATGTCGACAGCGACCATAACCCAGTCATCATACGCTGTGAACTAAAGATCAAAAGATTAAAGAAGAAAGAAATGAAACATTGGGATATTTCTAAGCGTAAATATGAATCCACTCAAATACTCTATATGGATGAAACACAAACAAACATAAGAGACATTAACGAATACTTGGGAGTAGAAGAGAAGTGGGTTAAAATAAAGAAGGATATTTTAGACTCAACAGAAACTGTATTAGGTAAAAAGGAAAAAGAAAATAGGAAAGAGTGGATAGCTCAAGAAGTTGTGGGTATGATAAAGGAAAGAAGCCAGTATAAGACTCAAATGATGATGATGGAAAGCAGAAAAACAAGATAAATAAGAGGGAGAAACAAGACAAGGAACAGCATTTAATGGGAAACTGTGCATGCATAAATACCAACATGAAAACTGGACAAATGGATGTGGCGTATAGATGAATTAAGTGGTACATTGAAACAAGAAAGACCAGAAAAATGAGCATTGAGGACAAAGATGGGAAGTTAATATAAAATGACGAAATAATAACGATAAGGTGGAAATGGGAGCAACTAATATGGAAGAAGAGTTTGAGAAGGCATTGCAGGACCTCAAAGAAAGAAACATCCTGGAGTTGATAACATGCCAGGAGAACTATTACAAAAATCAGGTGATAACTTAAAATAGGAACTGTACAGCTTAGTATGTAATATTTACAAGACTAGAGAATTGCCTGAAGACATTGTAATATTCATAATAGTACCTATACCTAAAAATCAAATGCAAGGTCATGTAAACAATACTGAGAATTGAGTCTGATGTATCATGCATCAAAAAATAGTCACCAGAATTATTATGAAGAGAATAGAAAAACACATTGTTGAAAACCTATGTGATGGTCAATTTGGTTTTAGGAAAGGAGTCGGAACAAGAGAATCAAACTTGGCAATGCGACAAGTTATAGAGAAGCAGATGAAGAAAGGTAAACCTACTTTCTGAGCGTTCGTCGACCTTGAAAAGGCGTTTGACAATGTGACCTGGAATGTTTTGTTCAGCATTCTTCATCGAACAGGTATCAACTTTAGAGACAGAAGACTCATCTACAATATCTATAAGCAAGAAACTGGAATAGTTTGTTGTGATACCAAGGAAGAAACAGCACACATCAGTAAGGGTGTACGGCAGGGTTGTTCCCTATCCCCAAACCTATTCAATATACTGTATATGTACAAAAGGCGATCGACCTAGTAAGAGAAGAATTTGTCACAGGAGTAAATATTCATGGAGATAAAGTTGCTGATGGCATAGTGCTAATTGCAGAAAATGAAGAAGACTTACTAAAGATCTTGAGCAAGATGGACAACATAATAGAAGGAAGAATATAATATTAGAATAAATACAAACAAAACAAAAAAAATGGTCTACAGTAGAAATGGCGAAACCCAGACAGCAATAGAATTAAGAAATGAAACGATACACGAAGTGAATGATATTAATTATCTGGGAAGTAAAATAACGAATGATGGAAGAAGCAGCAGAGAGATATTAATTAGGATTGCCCAAGCCAAGAACGCTTTCTATAAAAAGAAGAACCTAGTAACTGCTAAGAACATAAGTCTTGATGTGAGGAAACAAATGTTGAAGACCTATGTATGGAGTGTCGCGCTATATGGCAGCGAATCTTGGACAATAGGGGAGAGAGGAAAAGACTACTAGCTTCTGAAACCTGGTGCTATATAAGGATTATGAAAATCAGCTGAAAAGAAATGATCACAAATGAGGAGGTCTTTAAAAGAATGGGAGAGAGAAGATGCATCCTTAAATATTTAAAAAGAAGAGGGAATCACATCGTGAGCCACATGCTGCGACACAATGGACTGTTTAAGCTTATATTCGAGGGATCAGTAGACGGCAAGAATTATAGAGGAAGACCCGGATTGGAGTACATGAGTCAAATACTGGAAGACATGAGTTGTGGCTCATACTGTGAACTCATGAGGAAGGCGGAGAGACGGCAAGAATGGTGAGCTGCTGCCAACCAGCCTCACGGCTGTTAACCACAGAGAGGACTAAAGACCGTTTGAATAGTATGATCGATGGAAAAAAAAATGGCTTAGAGTATCGTTTTCTGTATATGCTTGCAGTGCATATGTATCATACGGGATGCAAGCAGAAAAATTTAAACCTTCCTGACAAAAGGCGTTAGGTGGGCTGCATAAAACAGTATTATTAGGGACAACTGATTAAGAAAACTTAAAAAGGGAAATGGATAGGTTTAGGTTGGATTTGGTTGGGATTAGTGAAATACGCTAGCAGGAAGATTAGGACTTTTGGTCAGGAGAATATAAGATCATTAGTACTAAATCAAACAATGGCCAAGCAGGGGTAAGTCTCATATTGACTAGGACACTAGGACAGCGAGTAGAATATTATGAGTAATATAGTGAACGGATTATTATAGCTAAAATCAATAGAAAACCTAGGTGCACCACAATGGTACATGTCTCTATGTCCATCAGTACAGCTGATGATACAGATGTTGAAAAGCTCTAAAAAGAAACAGATGAAATTCTAAGTATGTCAAGGGTGATGAAAATGTTATAGTAATTGGAGACTAGAATGGTGTGGTAGGAAAAGGAAGAGGAGGGAAGATAGTAGGATATTTCGGATTAGGTGAAAGAATGATCGAGAAAGCAGGCTGATGGAATTCTGCTCCATGCATGAGTTGTTCATAGCTAAGACATTATTCAATTACCACAATAGAATAATATACACATTGATGAGACCAGGAGATACAGGACAATTATGGTCAAGCAGACACTTCGAAACCAGATTTTGGATTGCAAAACATATCCGGTGCTGACATAAACACTGACCACAATCTGGTTGTTATGAAATGCAGACTTAAGTTAAGGAAATTGAAGAAAAGTCAAAAGCCGAAAAGGTGGGCAATAGGCAGACTGAAAGAGAAGGACTGAACAAATGATTCAAGATGAGTATCAACGAAGGACTAATGAAAAATCTTCAACAAACTTCAATTGCAGAGGAATGGGCACTTTTGAAGAATGAAATAACAAAATCAACACAAGAAAGCATTGGTAGAAAAGAGATAATAGATAGAAAACCATGGATGGCGCAGGACACACTAGAATTAATTGACGAAAGGCGGAAGCACAAGAGTGTAAGAGATGAAAGAGGAAAGGCAGAATATAGACGTCTGAGAAACGAGGTTAGCAAGAAATGCAAGGAAGCAAAAGAAGAATGGATGAAAGAGAAATGTGCAGGTTTTGATATATGTCTGAAATTAGGAAAAGTAGATACAGCCTAGCGAAAATTAAGTGGTTGAGAGCTTACATAGGGTGTTTGTATCAGGGACAGGGGATTGAGAATGATGTAATGGAAAGGGAAGGGGAAATTTATGAGGATGAGAAAGGAGATTTAATATTGAGATCAGAATTTGGCAGAGCATTGGAAGACTAAAGCAGGAACAAAGCACCAGGCATAGATCTTACCGATTGAGATGTTACGCTGCATAGGTGATGAAGGTCTGATCAGGTCATTTCACATGGTGTGTAGGATATATAACACAGGTGAGGTACGCTCTGATTTTAAGAAGATTGTTATCGTCCCTATACCGCAGAAAACCGGAGCTGACAAATGTGAAGATGACCGTAAAACCAACTTGATCACTCATGCCTCAAAGATCCTGACTAGAATAATATACAAGAGGATGGATAGACATATATAAACAGAGTTTGGTGAAAACATGTAGGCCTTCAGGAGAAACCTAGGAATAAGGGAAGCTGTACTAAGCTTTCGGCTGATTTTGTAAGCTAGAATAAGAAAGGATACGAGAACGTTCATGACATATGTAGACTTAGAGAAATCTTTCGGTATCGTTGATTGGCGTAAGTTGTTTGACCTATTGAAAACGATTGATATAAAGTACAGGGATAGGAGGATGCTCTACAATCCATATATAAACCAGACATCAGTTAATTGAGCCGGTGGGCATGAGAGAAAATGTGGTATTCAGAAAGGTGTAATGCAAGGCTGCAACTTATCATCCATATATTTCATGCTATACATTGAACGAATAATGAAGTAAATTGGAGAAAATTCCAACAAGGAGTAAAGATTCAAGGATAAATATTGTCAAATCAGAGATTTGCTGATGACATCGTCATCTAAGCCGACATACCAGAGGATTTGAATGAGTTTTGAAAAGGTATGGATTCCGTCTTGAGGAAGGAATTCATGATGAAAATTAATAAATGTAAAACAAAAATATTGGAATGCAGCCGAAGGAATGTCGAATTTGCGGGTGATAAGCTTAAGGACCTAGGATACTTCTGTTACCTAGGGAGCAACACAACCGGTGATGGGCGAAGCAATGAGGATTTAAAAAGTAGGTTAGCACAGGCAAAGAAAGCATTTCTACCGAAGGGAGTTTTTTTAGCGTGTGGCTTTTAGTGCCGGGAGTGTCCGAGGAAATGTTCGGCTCGCCAGTTTTGCAGCTGCCTCGAGACGGACACCCAAGGGGTGAGCTACAAGTACCGTTGCGGAGGAAATTATGGATGTAAGGACGAGGAGTTGGAAGGTAGCGGCTGCGGCATATAGTTAGGGACCAACCCCGGCATTTGCCTGGAAGGAAGATGGGAAACCACAGAAGATCATCTTCAAGGTTGCCGGCGGGGGGATTCGAACCTCCTCGCCTCTCGGATGTGAGCGACTGCCAGCAGTCATGCCGTAACGACCACAGCTAACTCACATCTACAGAAGAGTAATCTCTTGACATTGAAGATTTAGGTATTGGGAAATAATTTTTGGAAGCCTTTGTCTGGAGCATGGGTATGGAAGTGAAACTTGGACTGTTGGAGCGGCAGAAAGGAGGAGAATTGAAGCGTTTAAAATGTTGTGTTACAGGAGAAAGATGAAGATCAGATGAGTAGATCGGGTTACAAATTAAGAGGTATTATGACGATTCGGGGAGGACAAATGTTGCTGGCGACTGCTAATGAAGAAAAGAGATAGGTTGGTACGACACAGGACATCCAGGAATAGCAAACTTAGTTATGGAAGGAAGGGTCAAGGATAAGAACTGTAGGGGTAGGTTAGAATGTGTTAAACAGATTGCCTTGGATGTACGGTGTGTTAGCCATGTAGAGATAAAACGATTAACTCAGGACAGGGAAGCATGGAAGGCTGTTTCAAACCAGTCAAAAGACTGAATTCTCAAACAACAACAACAACAACATAACTTATAAATATTAGAGATAAAAAGTTTTAAGTTGGTATTAATGTAGAACCATCTATGTGCTTTGTATTCCAAAGGCTAGAGAACAGCCCCGTCGTTGAATCATTATGGAGGCTGGGAATACTATTGAAACTTCAAAATCAATGTCTCAGGATCCTATTGCGTAATAAACACGAGATATTTTCTGAGGGGAGAAACTGATAAGTTACCTCGCTTGCATTATCCATAATACTAACCCACTGCATATAGCACGTAGCTACCATCTTGAATTCATAGACATTTATATTAACAATCAGCTAACTATTACAGTTACAGTGACGAAAGGCAGCAAATATCCCGTATTTTGTCTCACACAAAAGGCCATTTCCGCAGAAATCGCGACAATAACGATTTTATGCATTCAGGATGGTGGATGGTTGTAATTGTCTAATATTTCAATCAATTCATCTGGATGGAAAAGCGTAATTACAATGAAACATAGTAAATATATCTAATGCTCTAAAACAGAAAAGTTGTAAAATAAAACACGTAACGTTCATCACAGGAACATTCAATTATTCTCCTTGATAAATACAGATATAACTATACCACTACATTTAGAAAGAGTAGGCTATACGTTCTTTACTGAACATGTTGTTAGCCTACTTTTGATATTTTGTATAAAATGAAAGTAGACTTATGAGATCTACACGGGCAGAATGTCATAATGTCCGTGTTTCTGTATTTTTGTGAGTGTGTGTATGGATGGTAAGTGTAGACTATGTCTGGCCCCCCACCCCCAACGAATCAACTCAAACACGACCAAATCGATTTGAACCAAATTTTAAACACAGGTAGCACTAACAATGGGTACCTCAGTACCATATTTTATTTTGCCGTCATCTTAAGCAAATCAAAATGGTAGTCACCCACATTTTCAAAGCTTTAAATCAAATGACTAATTTACATGCCATATGACCTGTAGCAAATTTTGGAAAAACCAATCTTCGTGAGGGAATCGTCTTGTGCCCAAACTACAAAGTCATAAACCACAAAGTTTAATATGGCGGCTGTGCGAATCATTAATGCATTATACCCCATAATTTATTATCCATTTTATCAATGTCCACAGTATTTAGCATTCGGATAGCTTTATATAAGAAATGTCTGTTACCAACATGATTATAAATGACAGTATATATTGCACGTAACCTACTACTTAAAATAATAAAATATAAATGTAAATATATTTCAACACTTAACAGCTTCAGTATCGCACATAATTGTCAAGGGAGGATCAAAATGTGGCCTAATATGGCCAAGGCAAATGACCTGACTCTCTATGCATAAGATGGCGACTGCGCAAAACATTAGAACATTCGAAACAACTCACAATGAAATTGGGTATTTAAGACGAATATTGTTATATCATAAAATAGCTCTCACTTGCGTTTGTCAAGATATTATCACACTCAATATAGAGCATACATTGAAATATGAAATCTTGAAATTTTAAAATGAAGTAATAGCATTCAGAAACCTATATTTATAATAAAGAAATTTAGTGATATAATAGAACCGTATAAGTAGCTTCGTGTGCCCACAGCAAAAGAACAGTGACTCCATAGAATGAAGATGGCAGATAGGCCTACTATTTACAGTAAGTATACAATATTCACTCAGGATGTTACTGCACGATTAAGGCGATACTTGGTAAAAGTGTACTATTATATAAGTGGCATCAGAAGTGTCAGTGACAAGTTTATCACGCTGAAAATTGAGCGCAGCAGCCGTAGTCAAATTTTATAAATTAAAAATAAAATGCCACTATGTATTAGTACTACAATAATGCAAATTAGTGATAAGGTAGAAACCTATATGGAGTATTGTATGCCCAAAACAAAATGACAGCGACTCCAAACATTTAAGCATCCGGCTGGGCGTAATATAAAAACGTGGTTGTGAATCATTCAGAATGTAATTGTGCAATTAAAACTGAACTTAGTAAAAAAATATGTTCCATCAAGATTCCCTTCCTAAAATAAACCATAAGATGTCACACGGAATACAACACTTGGCAGTCATCTTGAAAATATAGAATATGATGATGAATAACTCATAGTACTTTTAAGATACAACAACGAAAATTAGCTGTAAGTGAAACTTGTAAGTGATTTTCTATGACTAAATATAAGGAACAGCAACTGCATACGTTTACGATGGTGGCTGTTCTTAAGACTTCAACATGATTATTTAATTCACGACATAAAAGTATAATGGACGCGAAATTTAGGAAGAGAGGAGTACCTTAAAAAAACTCACTACCAATATCCCTAGATATATCACACTGAATATAGTGGCCATCTTGAGATTATAAAATATACAAATAAATAACCCCATATATTTGGTGGGGGTGTTCGTTTGCCATAGGCATACAAAGTCCATATACAGTTGTATATTAATGGTAATTTGAGATATTGCATCCCTAAACCATACTCATTTGCTTGTATATATTACAATTTAAAGATAGCAGCAGCATGTAATATGCACTCCTTTATTTCCATTACGTTAGTAACTATTAATCCTCATATAAATGAAACTGATTTCCAAGTACTGTGATCATTGATTTATTGGATCATAAGTGATGGATAAAAATTCGACCGGCTGCCAACTTAAATTGTTCAGCTGTTTAACGTGTAGGTTGGCGCAACACGCTTATATTATGTTACGTTTCTCAACAAGCTGGTAGAGAGCCGATGATCAATTTAGTCGTAATTTGATTTAGGCATTGAGCATTTGGGTGACCACCATTTTTTTTGAGAAGATGGCTACAATATAAATCACGACATTTATGTTCTCTTTGATAGTACAGTACTACCTCTGTACAAAATAAGGTTCAATTAGATTTAGTCGTATTTGAATTGATACGGGGGATGGGAACAGACATACACAGACATTTGACCCATGTCGATCTCATAAGTTTACTTTCAGTTTCTAACAAATATCGAAAGTAGACTAAGAGTATAGGAGCTAGGGAGAAGACAGTGGAAAATAAATGCCCCTTACCACCGAAGAATGAGAAATGAGGGTCTGGAGTGGGAGTAGAGTCATGAAAGGCAGATAGGAATTGGGATAGATGAGAGGGTGCGCCCCAAATTCAATGGAAAAGGGGGAGAAATTGGATCCAGCTCCGGAAAACTTCCTTGTCGCCAACTCCTGAACTCACTGCCTCTGAGCCCTTGAGGGTGCATCACTATCCAGGGAGCACCATGCATGGTGGTAATATACAAACACTGCCTGTTCTAGGGCTATAGGCAGTAGGTAGTAGGTGGTATAAAAATAATAGGTCCAACCCCTAAAAGAATGAGGATGTCGAGAAAAATAAGGCAAGGGGCGATCACGGCGGGAACATTAAAGCATCCCTAGCCTCGGATGCCCTAATACCGTCTGATGAAGAGATATTGACAGGAAAGATGAAAGCCTAGCAGAAGTAAGTGGTTACAATACCAGAATCATCTAGTGTACCGCTGTCGCCCATCCTCATCCCACTAGTTGTGAGTCTTTTGGGGGTTTCAGATCAGACTGCCACATGACTCAAACACAGTTTTTGGAGATTTGGTATTAACGATATGCAAACCATGTAAAGAAATGTGAATAAAATAATGTTTAGTCAACTTTTATTACCGTTCCTTGCACCTTTAGTTTATAAAAGTTTCTACTGTTACACCTATAGTATGTTACCACAATACACAATATGGCAGTTTAGAAGCAGAAATTCATTTATGGAACAAGCTTCAAAGTCTAACTTTAGTACCATGTGGGGAATAAATAAAAGTTGAGGCAATGTTTTTAGCATGTAGACTGTTCAGTGCATTACTTTAGTGAGTTGTGTAACCCAAAACTAGGTATATACGACTTCTGGCAGTCTCCTGTCATATTTGTGTTCCGATGCTTGGCAAATTGGTGTGGCTCTTCTATGCTCTGCTGACTGGCAATCCCAGAGTTCTGGCAATCACTGGTGTGTTCTCTCCTAATTTACTCAAATGTGTGCACAATCACAGTCCAGCGACGTCCTTGTTCTAACCAACTCGTCGCGACTCGGCACGTTATTTGCCCACTGTCTGTTCACACCTCCCAGTGCCGAATAACACTTGACATTGCGTAATAAATGAGTATACAAGCGCATATGTTAACTGAATGCTAATAGTTGCTTTTCCTAATGTGAAACATATGAATATTCTCCAGACACGTTCCTATCTATCTTTAACTGTCACATAACCCTTGTTGATTTTTCATGACAACCTTTGCTGGAATTAAACAAAGCTCTCTAAAACGAACGAGGAATGTATACAAGAGACAGAAATGAACAATCATCGATACTTTCATTCAGACTCCCCAACACCTTCTATCTCCGATCCGGCTGATGTTAAGTAAAAAGATAGTCGGCGAACAAAAAAATCCATTGGAAGAAACATTCATGGTTACGAATACGATTCATTAATCAGATTGTTAATTAACGAAATGGAACCAGGTATTCGGTAGTCATTATTCGAGATTGATTGATGACATTTGCATTCTTTTATGAAATGTATTTTGACCATCATTGATTGTTAAGGTCTCTTTTAAAGCACTCTCTTAAATATCTGGAACGCTATCCCTGAACTACGGGAAGTTGTTTGGGTACTTGTGATTTCAAATCTATACAAAAATCAATGCTACGTGATAGTTTGTCGGTCTGTCTGTATGTCCCCTATGCGTTCATTTTCCATTTATACGATTGCGATTAAACTTGTGTGAGTTGTTGTGTGCACTCCAGAGAAGGTTTCTAGTTGCAAATTATCTGACATAAAAGAGTGAGGGAATTAAGGGGACGGTATGACCTATGCATATAATGTAAAATCATGCTTCACAAAGGTACATTTTTCTCAATACATATTACAGCTATAGATTTGAAAATTGCACAGCATGTACCTACATATCTTGGCTTGGAACTGAAGTTTTGAGTTATATGAAAACCGTTCTGTTTTATGAATTATTATTTGGAACTTACATATTTTGACAATTGTTTGCCACCTCTTACCCTCATAAAAAACCCACTATCCGACCTAAAACAATAATAGTTATTTCAGCATGTGCACATCAACATCAGAAAAGAACCCTGGAAGGTTGAATCCTTTGTGTCCCACACAAGCTGAGAAAATGTCCCTTATGTATTACAAAAACTAACATTCAGGAAATGGCCCTTAAAGTCACTGCATAGGTGCATGCCTACTACATAGCTTGGATTATATCTGTGTCCCCTTCCGTTTCATCTACTAGCCTTCTCGTACTAGCTCTCTTGACTTGTCTGGCCTTCTGATACGAGGTTTTTACAACTCTTTCAGCATATCTCAGTCTTTCCTAGTCAAGTCGCAGCATGACTTCCTGAGTTTGAGAGCCAATGCTCAGCCCCAGTCTTAGCAGTCATTGTTTACCATACATTTACCTTAATTTTTATTGACGACCCCAGGATAACTACACTGTTTGGACAATATAGCCACATCAATAACCTTCCCTGTATCTATAATTGTGGCTGAATCAAATTCATTCAATGAGGTACGATTTCTTCTTTTTGCCAGGGACCGTCAAACATCAAAGGCAACTGTCAAATCACGCACAGTGTTGTTCTCCACAACAGGTTCCTCTCCAGCCTCCGTCATGTGACGCTTCAACAACAGATCCCAATGTGTAAAATTTTGAAGGAAGACTTGGTAGGTTCTACACACAGCATGTCACCTGAAATCCTTCCTTTATCAATTGCTCTCAGTCCATAAACTAACCGTAAATTTACACTGTAATATGTAAAACTGTTCTTGTTGTTAATATTGCTGTTGCTTGTTTGAACAATAGAGTAACTGAAGAATGTAGTACAATATGAACAATATTTACAGTACAAAACAGTTCAAGGTTACCAGCTAAACTTATGTGTAAACAGGAACATCTGTAACCATATCAACCATTTCACACAAAGCAAACAAATGATTGTCAACAATTCTATCCGTGACAATACTTTCAATAAAGAAATTCCACTGCATATACATTTATTTCCCTCATCTACGTAAATTTACCACTCACTTGGCATACATATCAAAAATACTGCTTCTATCAGTCTAAATTACCTGTTTTGCGGGAGAATGGAGCCTATTCATCATCATACAAATTAATTAATTAATTAAAAATACTTCCAACAGGAGGATTATCATAATCTCTACACCATTGGAGAGTGAAATGATCACAGATACAAAATTCAAACTTCTTTGAAAATGTTTAAAGAATTTTTCGTTCTGTGTCTCCGTAACAGGAAGACTTAAATCACATAGTTACCCCATTTGCATAATATGTATACTTATGACACCCAAATGCCAGCTGTGCGAATTGCTTGATGATTCATCCCGAGGTGACAATATGACGGGACTGTCAGCAGCCCGCTGTGTTATCTGGTATTTTTAACTATTCCTAACAGTTTACGCCACGGTTATTGGCCGGGAGTTCTTAAAACTGAACTCAAGCTGGGCTGCCGTTTCGAATACGGTCCTGGCGCGCGAATCGTTTCAAGTCCCCTATGCATTCATATACCATCACCGATTGCGATGAAACTTGGCTAAGTTAATGTGTACACTCCGGGGATGGTTTCTGGCTTAGTAACTTAAATCCATTTTACAATGAGTAGCACACGAGTAGATTCAACAAATGAGTGGCAGCGCACGAATCGTTTCAAGTACTTTATGCGTTCATATACCATCACCGATTGCGATGAAACTTGAATGAGTTGTTTTGTGCACTCCAGGGAAGGGTTTTGGCTTAGTAAATCCATTTTAGAATAAGGAGCGCACGAGTAGATACAAAATATGACTGCCGCCACGTGAAACGTTCTAGTCCCTTCTGCGTTCATATACCATTCATCCGACTGCGATTTAAACTTTAGTGAATTGTTATGCACACTCCAGGAAAGGTTCTTACAATAAGTAGTGCAAAATTAGATTCAACAAGTGAATTGTTTCTACAAAATCCTGTATGCGTTCATATGCCATTCATTCAATTGCAATGAAACTTGGGTGAGTTGTTGTGTACTCTCGAATAAAAGTTTCTAGCTTAGTAAATCAATTTCACAATAGGTAGCACAAGAGTAGATTCAAAAAGTGTGTCACGGCGCGTGAATTGTTTCAGCAAAGTCCTGTATGCGTTCATATACCATTCATCCGATTGCGATGA
Organism: Meconema thalassinum; assembly: GCA_946902985.2. Taxonomy (NCBI): domain Eukaryota; kingdom Metazoa; phylum Arthropoda; class Insecta; order Orthoptera; family Tettigoniidae; genus Meconema; species Meconema thalassinum. Next base: position 1,158,061,854 of record OX336389.2, read on the forward strand.
CATTGAGGTGAGTTGTTGTGCACACTACCACAAAGGTTTCTGCATTAGAAAAAGCATTTTATAGTAGGTAGTATACGAATAGTTTCAACAATTGAGTCTTGGCAAGCGAATCGTTTCAGGAGAGTCCCGTAAGCGTTCATATCCAATTCCGCCAATGTGATGAAACATTGGTGAGTTGTTGTGCACACTTCCAACATTGTTTCTGAATAAGTAAGTTAAATCCATTTTACATTAGATAGCGCACGAGTAGTTTCCACAAAAACTCACATGGTCAGCTGTATGTGGCGTGCTCACGAGTTGGAAAGCCTTCGGACTTACTTTTATACGAACCAGACAGTAAAACAAAGAATATTGTTTAGCCAAACGCAGTTCAGTAAACGAAAAAAACAATTCAAACACTTCTTTTTATTCTTTCTTTCTCTGTTTCTTTCTTGGACTGGCTGCTTGGCTCAGCGGTAACATTCTCGCCTGCTGTGACCAAGGTTGCAGGATCTAATCCTAGCGCAGCCAGTTGCCCTTTGAGGGTGCGCATATGCGAGGGGGCCATGTCAGTAGATTTATTGGTGCGTTAAAGATCCCCTTCGGGCCAAAATTCCGTCACCCCGGCGTCTGTAAAATCCAAAGTTTTAAAATGGACGTAAAACCAATAACGTTATTATTATCTTCCTTTCTGTCATTGATTGACATTGCAACGCATGCCAGGTATAGCTAGTAATGCATATAAATTCTAAGGAATAATCAGTCCCGAGTTCTTATGTATGCATTATGCGTATGTGTGCGTAGTTATTATTATACACCTTGATAATGTACAACTATGTATATATAACAATTACCCCGGACTTAGCCTTTGAAAACCTAGGTAGTTACTCATGGTAAACGTCGAACACGAAGAGGGTATTACTTCTTCTGTCACTCACTCGTCCTATATTATTATTTTTATTATTATTATTATTACTATTATAAATACTTTTACGCGCGAATTAAACACTTAGGATGACGCTATAACATCATTCCTTTTTCTTAGTGTGGAGTGTTATCTGTGTCCAATAAATCTTCATGCGTTCGCTGGACTGTTTCCGTAGTTCATCTGTCCAGGCCCTTCCGGTCTAGGTAGTTGTTTATGCAGCTGGAACCCCTTCCAAATATTCCACTCTGTTTTTAAATGTATTTCTCTCCGACATTTGGACCTATGAAATTTTGTACCATTCCATATCCTTCTTCGTTTCCTTAATTCATGCTCATAAGTAACCAATATAACAAGATACCTGTTAGGCAAGTCGATTGTAATTCATCCTGTACAGTGGTCTCAGGAACGCGTGTCTCCTCTCGCTTTGTGGTCTCGAAGATTCCTTACGTCTTCTTGTAAACTTCTTTACTGCTCCGCTTTCAATGTGAACAGCTATCATAATATTTCTGAGGATTCTTCTTTCTAAGACCTCTAACATCCCCAACGTGTAATTCTGGCTGATACATTCTGTTTTCACCACGGTGTTATAGTGTTTTAATTTGGCATCTCAGTATAAGCACTTCTTATTGTAGATGTTTCTCGTCAAGCCATATACTTTCTCCATTATTAGATCCTATCTCGCACAACAACGTATTTTAGTCCATTCTTCTGTATGGTCTTGCCATGGTACGAACTTCTTGACCTTTTCGATCCTTTCTATTTGTGTATCCAGGACTTTCTGTTGATATCATCAAACCTGTCTGGCTTGCGATTTGCTCCAATAGATGAATATGGATTGTTGCGACCACGGGACTTTCCGATAGTATAACAAAGTCATCACTGAAAGCCAGCAGTTGAACTGCATCCCTCTGGATTTTCTCCCTAGGAAGATCGGGGTTATCCCTTGAAGTTCACGTTCTGGGTTCCATAATCTCACGATATTGTCATGGACTTAGTTGAATAGGAGTGGGGATAGTCCATCACCTTGGGTTATGCCTGTGACAATTTATAACTGTTCCTATAAATGCCCCAAGAATACCACCTTCAAGGTTTTAGTTTTATTTAATTATATTTGCCAATTTTGTTTAAACTTCAAATTCCCTCCGAAATTTCTCTATCCACTATCGAAGAACTTCCATTAAGTGTGTTGATATTAATTCCAAATAAAACACTTTGCAGAGTCCAATGAGCATTTCTCCGTTTCACCCATTTGTCCTCCTATGACATAGATATTCTCCTAATATGCTACTGTACTTCCTTTCGTTCCTAGTCTGTGCGTTGAAGTCTCCCAGCAGGACTTCTACATTGCTCTAGGGTATCCAGGTGATTTCCGTTTCCAGAAGAACCCAGAAGTCAACCACTCTCCGTGAGTTCTTCTTGTTGTTATTGTTGAAAAGGGCATGGCAGTTGATGAGAGAGCTCGTCTTATTCTTGAATTTATTAGAAAAAAGGCAACCCCCAAAAAGTTGATGGAAAACCTGTGGCATTGTTTGCTATCTTCCGAGCACTGGCATGTTGGTTGTTGTTCTAATCGCCGCCTTTCCTTTGATTATTCTGTAGTGATTGTTGCCCATGATGTTTTCATCCGGGAATCAGGTTTTTTGTAAAGCCACGGTCTGGATTATTTTTTTTGTCGAAAAGCTTGTTTAGTTCTCTCTGGTAAGTGAGGTGACGTTTATCGGTCCAAATAAATAGTTCTTCTTGATTTTGAGTTTGGAAGATGTTTCAAGACTCGTCTTTCTCGCAGATGTTGGGATTTCCCAGAAACCTAGGTCCCGATGCTTTGCGTATAGTTACATATAGTGCGTATTTTCTATTGGGAAATAAATACAAATAATCATTCTTAGCACGTTCTACTGCAAGTTGCCACAAAAAAGAGGATAGGTCATTGGATAGGGATTCCTATATCCGTCCCTTGGTAAGAAATATATTACTTCTAGTAATATAAATAATAAGTTACCATTTTGTTTACGTGTCAGAACATAAGTTGGCTGTAGTATTGTAGTGTCTACCACGGATCAAGGACAACGAATGAAAATCACTGTTGTGGTAACGTGTAAAATATGTGGTACTACTTTGTATAATATATTTTAATTGCAAAATACAGACTATATATTGTGCCCGTTAGACAAGGATTTCGTGGAGCCGCCGGTTTCAAATGGCCCTTCCAAGATCCTCCTCCAACCAACACACAAGTATGGGGAACGACACGTTCATGGACTGGTTCAGCACGAAAGTCTGCTCTCGGGGGTTTCGGGAATTGGTAAGGTATATTCTTAACCAGCCCGGAGGAATGCATCGGCATACAAACTAAACAAGAAAGAGGCCAGTCTTAAGTTTAAACCCAATGAATTCATTTATTCAAGAACAGATCCCTAGCCTATTATGAGAGGTGTCAAACGGCTAGTCCGTACTAATCTGCCCTGAAATAAAGATTCAAAATTCCTAACTACGAATCTAATTTAAGCCTCTCATAATCCTAAATACAAAAATATTAAACGATAGCAAACTAACTGGGAGCATGGCACGTAAAATTAGCCCTAAGCAATTACATCGAAATTAATTACGGGAGGTTGACGACATCATTGATTTTAAAGCAAAGCAAGACATTTACTTGTTTACAAATACTAGAATTAATTTACATTTACAAGCAAGGGCAAATATCTACGTTACGACGGTGTCATCTCCAATATTTACATTTATCTTTAATTATCTGATTTAATCCTGTCTGAAATTTAAATAAAATAAACGAGAAGCGTTTATTACAAATCGAGAAAAACAAAACTATGCACTTGTTCTAATAACAAAAATAATTAAACTGATTGCAACACAAATATTTACAACAGGTAGGCACTTCTATAGTTTGTGCAATTGGCAAAGCCTGCCTCCACGATTTGCCACTCATTGTGACAAACTGTCATAAATATGTGGACATGTGGGTAAAGAAAAGAAAAGAAATGAAAAGAAAAGAAAATAAAAGAATAGAAAAGAAAAGAAAGGAATAGCCTGCACCTGCTATGGCAATCAAATATATTACAACGACTCACGTTGCCACCAATATGATGCGTGGACTAATATTATAACGTCACCGATTGGCCGTCATCTAAAATGTCAGAAAAAGTGTCAAAATATGTATCAAAAATAACGACGATCATCAATTTCTAAGTTCGGTCCACCAATATATACTAGGTTTAGCATTCAGTTGTTAATTAATATCAAGGAATTATTTATGCATGATTTATGATCATAATAATCCTGTCACTTGATTATTTATTTAATTTTTACCTTTTTATACCTCAGAATGTTCTTGTTATTTTTACGGACCATGAAATTTATCCAATGTATTGATGTGCGGTCAGTGAATCCATCTAAAATATCTCATAACTTCAATTTCATAACTTCATAACTTCACAACTTCTTATAAGTTCACAGACACCCTGTGTCTTTAACAATAACACGGATTTGTCAATGCAGTAACCATCGGTCAACATGACATATGCGTTCATTGTTGCCGGAAAATATGGAGGTTTTATCCTTCAGAACAACACCTCATAATAACTTATATTACAAGACTACAATTAGTGTGGATCCCTGATTTATACACATTATGGTAATAAAAAGACAACCAAGTTTATTATGTCACCTAACTGCTGTTCCAAGGCAAGTATAATCATGTGTTGAACTCCATAAACAGTGCTCTCATGATAACACGCAATAAATCCCTTTCAGATGCTTGTATTATTCATATAATTTATGTGAGAACTCATTTATAATTCATTGTCAAACTAGCGATACTTCGCTTCCAAGCCTTTCACAGTTCATTTGATAATAGTCCACTTAGAAGTCGCAATAACGAAAGAAAATCTGTACACACAAAGTTCATTTGTTTTATAAAAGCGAATAACGGGACCTGGCTTGCATGTGATATATCTGTGGAATGTCGTCGCCTTCTTGATTCAATGTATACAGTTACATGGCAGTGCAGCCTATCAACTTCCTACAAGATTCTTAGCATTGATCTCGTCTACCAGCTGGAAACTTGTTTCATTTGTTACGTGTGGCTCGCAAGCAACTAACCGCATGCTTGCTAGATATGATACGCTTGTTATAACATTAACGCCTGCTCCGCGTGTATAAAATATTGTAGAATAACTAAATAAATACACACTTCTTCTTAACAATAAAACCCTACCTAAATTGTGCATTGTGAAACCGCCTATAAATAATCTACAGTTCCAACCCTTTACAATGATTTACTGACTCATTGGTTCACTCACAGGACGCTGCATGTCGTGTATTGAGACTCGCTTTGGAATGGTTGGCGATCTCCGATAATAGCTCATATTATCTCCAAATGGGTTATGTTTGTAGATCCATTGTTAATTCCCCCACAGAATTTTGGCTTAGCACATCTTCCTTCATTTAGTTAAGTGGTCGTATTCATCCATAGTCATTATGATTTGGAATAGTGTAGACTCCATGTTAAACGATGCTAATTTGTGGGACAGGGATTTTCACTGATTCTATGTTACAAAGTTCAATTATATCCTCACTGAATTTAAGGAGCAGTTATAAAATTGCCCATGGACTTCAGCAACTGCTTCTACAATATCCCTTGTGTGATATGCTCACAAGAATACTGGTACTTTTACGAAACACGGTGGTCACAGTTTATAGTACAAAAATTATTCAAGCTCAAATTTTCATCTATGTGAATATTCGTAGCACTTTGTAATGATGTTTTACAGTTATTAAATATCACTGTTCTCTTAAACTACACTCACAAAATGTACTTCACCAATGTACGTGAATTTTTCGCCATACGGTCGACGAATTAACTCGGTCACTTTTTTAAATCAATTTTACTAACTACAGTAAACGAGCCCAATATGGCTTCCAATACACTTAGTAATTTAACTTCGGCAATTCCTACTGCTATACATGCAGGGATGCTTTACAATTTCTCGACTACCGTCAGATTTCAACGTTGCACTTAGCAAAATATAACTCACGCAATATATGCACCTGTCTCCTCAAGACGCACGACAAGAAATGTGTGTGTGTGCAATCAGCGGATCTGACGTCGAGCCTCGTGTGCCATACAAAATCCACATTTCGCCTTTCTGCGATATAAAAATGTTTTAAATATCACTAACAATTCGTAAATATTTTATAATAATTTTCATGGTGCCCAAAACTGTATAAATTTTCCATAGCTGGAATTTTGCTCAATTATTATTTCCCGCTGATTTCAAAGAGTTTACATTCAAGTAGGGTGCATTCAGTGGTGTTCCAAAGGTGCTGCGCCGTCTTCAGATCATCTTGGTGTACAATTGTCAAAACGAACTTGCACTATCGGGTGCAATATCCTTAATATTATAATACCAGAGAAATTATAAAACCATAAATATATAAATTATAAAGAAACAAATTCAATCCTACGTAGATTTGAACCTCATTCCTACGGGTGAGAGTATGGCATGCAAACCGTTTGGCTAAATCTGACCGTTGCTAGAAGAATATTATCAATAACCTTAGTATTGATACGTGCTACCCCTAGTAGGAAGTTTGTTCATTGGATCAAAGTAGGTAAAGCACAACACGAATGGTTCTTTAAAGGAATATTAGCTTTATTGCAGGTCAGAAAGTTACACCACACAATAAGCAAATAGAAAGAATTAACTGTCTTCCTCAAGTTTCTCCCTTACGGAGCACTCTCTCCTGTTCCACTCGCTCACGCAGTTAATACCTCCCTAATGAGACCGATGGCCTCGGTTGAAATACCTGCAAGACTTCCTTGAGTACACAAGCTACAGTTATTTACCATAGTCGGGCACATATCACTAAATGCTTGAATACCGCACACCGCAGGCTAGGATAGAGTCCACTGGGTTTCGCAATTCTCACAGCACTTCACTACAATAATCTTTGTCGCACAGTGAAATACACTCGCTCAAAAAAAAAAACAGTCCGTCCCTCGCTGGCCAGGTCGCTTAATATAGCAGGCCTGGTGACTCAATGGATGTTTCCAGAGCAGACCAGGTTTCACGGTTACTCGAGAATTCCATTACCGCGTGGGCCGCGAAGTTTCGAGACGTTCTCTTTATTACTGTCTGTCTTCTTGTTGCGCAAATCGCTGGTTAACACAGAGGCCTGGGGCAAGCTGTGAATCACGCGAGGAGGTGATAAAGCGACCTCGCAGCTGTAACACCACCCTCTTCCTAAAAAGCTGATCGCCCCGATCAGTCATTGGTCGTCTGTGTCCCTCCGTAGGCTGCCAGGCGATCTCGTTGCACGATCTTCATATTCGCCCTCGGGCTCCGCTGTATCCTGTAGACGACATCGTTGATCCGTTTCACGACTTGGTATGGGTCCTCCCAGGACTTCTGCAGTTTGGGTGACAAGCCTTTCTCCCGTAATGGGTTGAAGAGCCAGAGCAGGTCGTCCACGTGGAATCCGCCGGCATCGGTCTGCTGGTCGTATCGGGTCTTCATTCGGTCGGTCTTGATCCGCAGTCTCCTCCTTACAAACGCGTGCACGTCCTCCAGTCGGTCGACCAGTCGGCCGAAGGCAAGATTGACAGGTAGACGGAGTTCCCTCCCAAACATGGCCCGGGCTGGAGTGCACATGGTGGCTTCATGCACGGTGGCGCGGTAGGCCAGGAGAAATAGTGGAAGATGTTTGTCGAAATCCCTCTGGTGCTCGCTGACGACTATCCAGAGATGTTTCTCGATGGTGCTATTGAATCGCTCTACCATCCCGTCGGCCTGAGGGTGTAGCGGCGTCGTCCTTGTCTTCCGGATTCCCAGCAGCTGGCATAGGTTCTGGAACACCTGCGACTTGAAATTCCTCCCTTGTTCGGAGTGCAGCTCCAAGGGTACACCGTACCGGCTGACGAATTCCTTCACCGGGGTCTCTGCGATCGTCGCGGCCTCTTGGTTTGGGAGTGAATACGCCTCTGGCCATTTGGTGAAGTAGTCGCTGACGACCAATATGTAACGGTTCCCTGCGTCGCTCAACGGGAATGGCCCAGCAACATCGATGGCCACTCTCTGCATGGGGCCGCCCACGTTGTAGGTCTTCAGTGGGCCCCGTCGTCTTCGTCCTGGACCCGTGCTGGCTGCGCAATCGTGGCAACTCGCGCAGCGGTTCTCCACGTCTGCTTGGCATCCTATCCAGAAGAATCGCTCTCTCAGCTTCGCCAGGTTCTTCTTTATCCCTAGGTGTCCACCAGATGATCCTCCATGGACTTCCTTCAGGACTTCCTCCGTCATAGCCTTTGGAACGACGACTTGTTCCCGAGATGTCTTCCCGTCAGCGATCTCCCAGGTACGGCAGATGAGGCCATCCCTTACAACCAGCGAGTCCCATTGCGACCAGTAGGACTTAAACTTTGGACTGCAGTCGCTCACAATGTTCCACCCTGGTCTGGGAACACAGGCCCTCTTCCATTTGGCTATCAGTCGCAGGTCATCATATTTCACTTGTGCCCGCGTGAAAGATTCGCGGCTCCAGCTCCCTTGAATTCCACGGTAGTCCTTTGGCACTGTATCTCGGTGTTTTCCTCCCTTCTGGCACAGAAGGTGCAGTCTTCGGGGCAGGATCTTCGCGATAGGGCGTCGGCGATAGAATGAAGTTGACTTTTCCTGTGTTGGATCTAAAGGTTGTACTGTTGGAGCCTCTCTTACCACCGCGCGAGTTGTCCCTCGGGCTGCTTGAAGTTCAGGAGCCACCGCAGGGATGCATGGTCGATCCTGATGAGAAATTCTTGCCCGTACAGGTACTTGTGGAAGTGTTCAATGTTTTTCACGATGGCGACCAGTTCCTTCCTGGTGACGCAGTAGCCTAGTTCCTCTCTGGCTTTGACAAGGCCTTGCTGAAATATGCCACTACTCTCTCCTCGCCGTCCACTATTTGCGACAGGACTCCCCCTTATACCAAAGTCGCTGGCATCGGTGTCGACGATGAACCTTGCTCCAGGTCTGGGGTAGGCCAGAATAGGTGCGGTGCACAGAGCCTGCTTGAGTTGTTCGAAGGCTTTGTGGCATTCCGCTGTCCATGTGAAGAGTTGGTCCTTCTCGGTCAGCCGATGCAGTGGTTTGGCGATGTCGGCGAATCCTCTCACGACGCGATGGTAGTATGTGCAGAGTCCCAGGAAGTTTCGAAGTTAGGACTTGTCCTTCGGAACTGGCCAATCCCTCACAGCTGCGGTCTTCTCGGGGTCGGTGTGCATCCCTTCCTCGGAGACGATATGCCCAAGGTACTGGACATGCTTCTGGAAGACTTGACCCTTCTTGGAGCTCAACATCAGCTGGGCAGCCCGTAGCTTCTTCAAGATCTCTTTCAGGTTGCTGTAATGCTCCTTCCCTGAACGATAACGTCGTCTAGGTAGACCAGGCAAATCTTCCAGTGTAGTCCCCTCAGAATGGACTCCATTAGCCTTTCGAAGGTCGCAGGGGCGTTGCACAAACCGAATGGCATGACGGTGAACTGCCAGACTCCACTGCCCACACAGAACGCCGTTTTCTCGCGGTCCTTAGGGTGGACCTCCACCTGCCAGTAGCCACTCTTCAATTCTAAGGTGGTAAACCATCTTGATCCTGATATGGTGTCTAGGGTGTCGTCAATCTGGGGTAGAGGGTAGCTGTCCTTTTTCGTGACGTCACTCCCCCGCCTGTAGTCCACGCAGAACCTAGTGGAGCCGTCCTTCCTCTTCACTAGTATGACCGGAGAACTCCAAGGTCTATGTGATGGCTCGATCACCCCCTGTTCCTTCATCTACCATACTGTCGACTTCGGCTTGCTTGGTGAGCGGGACACGTCGGAATGGGGCCCTAATCGTTGCGATGTCCCCAACGTCGATTATGTGCTGGACCAAACTTATTTTGCCGAAGTCGTTGCTCCCCACGGAGAAGAAGTCCTGGAATTCGCTTAGCAGGTCGTGGAGTTGGCGTGATTGCTCCTCGTCTAGATGGCCCTGGGACGGCTGCGCGGTTGCTTCATGACCTCCTCGCGTGATTCACAGCCTGCCCCAGGCTACCCCTGCCTCTGTGTTAACCAGCGATTTGCGCAACAAGAAGACAGGCCGTAACAAAGAGACCGTCTTGAATTGTCGCGGCCCACCCGGTAATGGAATTCTCGAGTAACCATGAATCCTGGTCTGCTCTGGAAACATCCATTGAGTCACCAGCCCCGCTATATCAAGCGACCTGGCCAGCAAGGGACGGATTGTTTTTTGAGCGAGTGTATTTCACAGTGCGACAGAGGTTATTGTAGTGAAGTGCTGTGTGAATTGCGAAACCCAGTGGACTGTTCCCTAGCCTGTGGTGTGCGGTATTCAAGCATTTAGTGGTGCGTGCCAGACTATCGTAAATAACTGTAGCTTGTGTACTCAAGAAAGTGTTGCAGGTATTTCTACCGAGGCTTCCGGTCTCATTAGGGATGTATTTACTGCGTGAGCGAGTGGAAGAGGAAAGAGTGCTCGATAAGGGAGAAACTTGACGAAGACAGTTAATTATTTCTATTTGCTTATTGTGTGGTGTAACTTTCTGACCTGCAATAAAGCTAATATTTCTTTAAAGGACCATTTGTGTTGTGCTTTACCTACTTTGATCCAATTAACGAACTTACTACTAGGGGTAGCACGTATCAACTGGTGTCAGAAGCCGGACTACGAACACAAGCACAACACCTGAAGGTCCTGGTTTCAAAACCCGTGCAGGTCATTTTACCACAGTTTACTAACTCTCCTGCGAGTGCATGCCCATCACTAGATAAACAACTAAATTGGATGCACAATTACAACTACTGCTAGAAAGGTTAAGTGGCATGGAAACCAAGATGGAGGCCGGCCAAAAGAATATAGCGGAGGACCTGAAGAAGACGGAAGACGGCCAGAAGAATTTAGCCGAGGACCTGACTACCAAATTTCTGGATGGCCAGAAAAATTTGAAAGAGCGACTGCTGACTAAATTAGAGGAAAATCAAACGAAATTAGAACAGGGTCTGCGGCAGGAAGTCAACACTGTCTGCCAGGGCCTACGTGAGGAAGTCACTGCCGTGGAAAGGAAATTCAACGCTCTACAGGAGGAAGTTGCGGAGCTGCGCCGACGCCCGCCAACGGGGGTGGAAGAGAGATTCAACGTTTTACAAGAAGAAGTTGCCGAGCTACGCCGACGCCCGCCGACGGGTATAGAAGAGAAATTCAATGCTCTGCAAGAGGAAGTTGCCGAGCTACGCCCACGCCTGCCGACGGGGGTGGAAGAGCGATTCAACGCCCTACAAGAGGAAGTTGCTGAGATGCACCGACGCCCGCCCACAGTTACAGGGGAATATCAGGAACGGGACAGAGCAGTGTGACGCCCCCAACCTTCGACGGAAAGGAGCACTTACTTACGTCAGTTCGAGGCGGCCTGTTCCATAAACAACTGGAACAACACGGAAAAGGCTACAGCTCTCATTGTAGCACTGAGGGGGGGGGGCGCCCTTAATGTCCTTAAGGCCATCCGGACCGAGTCTCAGGACTACGCTTCACTAATCGCCGATATGGAGTCCCGATATGGAGATAGCCATCTTCAGCAGGCCGGACCTGGTTATAAAAGAACGCGGAAACCCAGCAGGAGTTCGAGACGGATATCGCACACCTCATAAGGCTCTCCTATCCAACAGCGCCGGCCGAATTTATGGAGCAGATTGCGACGCAGACCTTCACCGATGGGCTACGAGACTCGGACACTCAACAGGCACTGCGACTCGCGCGCAATAAGACCCTGGCAGATGCGCTGAGCCACGCACTTGAGTTCGAGACGGCAAAGCAGACCAGGATTCACGGTTACTCGAGAATTCGATTACCGGGTGGGCCGCGAAGGTTCGAGACGTTCTCTTTGTACTGCCTGTATTCTTGTTGCGCAAATCGCTGGTTAGCACAGAGGCAGGGGGTAGCCTGGGGCGTGCTATGCATCATGCGAGGAGGTGTTGACGAGTGAGCCTTACGTGCTAGGTGCACGGCACGGCACGGGCTGGCCACTAAACCTGAGCACTCTAGTCACTACTGTACTACAATATAATATTATAATATAAAATTATTATATACAACGGGTCACCTCTTTGAGGATAGTTTAAACCACCCTCTATACGACAAGCGAACCTGTTGAAACTGGGCGTTGTTGGATTTTAAGTTACGGATTAGTTTATAATGCTTGCATGATTTACACGGCCGCCATCCTGAAACTAAGCTACTTCCATGATAACCTTGTAGCTCGGTCAACAGACGATTACTAAATGAAAATATGTTTTTGCAAACTTTGGTAAAGATCGGATGATTAGTTAAGTTGTAATTTAATTTCATCTTTGCACATTTGGGTAGCCGCCATTTCGTTTTCGTTAAGATGGCGGTGATATGAAACATGGCACGCAGGTGTCCTTTGCAAGTGCTATCTCTATACCAAAGTTGGTTCAATTCGGTTTGATAGTGTTTGTATTGATAAGGGCATTCACACACACACAGATACACGAACTTTTGGCCCGTGTGGATCTCATAAGTCTACTTCTTTTCCCAAGAATCAATAGTAATGATAATAATGTTATTAGTTTTACGTCCTTTTTAACTACACTGGCTTTTAGAGACGCCTTCAAAAATCAAAAAAAGGCTAAAAGTACCGTATAATATTAAGACAAAATGTTTAGTACTGTATAGATCATTGAAAAATACAGTTCGGTCGAATGGACATCAAATATTGGTCGGTACGAGCACCGGACCTGTTGCGACGTACCACGCGAAGGAAATAATGACGTACTGGTACGTACGGTAGTGCAGGAATTACCCAGGTGAATATCTGACCTGGTCAGATGTCCACGAGGTGAATACCGTAACACAAGTGATCAGACAAATGTAGATGGGGCTGATGATTACGAGATATTATACCCTTATTGAAGGGACAAGAAAGTCCTAAATCTCAACCTATAGAAAAACTCAACTACTCAGTCCCCACTCCCAACTCATTAATTTCTGTTTAATACCTTTCTTGCAAGTGTTTTTGTCTATTTTCATTGTATAGGCTTATGAGAACACCTTTTGTCCTAGTGTGTGTGTTTGTGATTGTATGTGTGTGTATATGTGAGCACTGTGGGTGGGTGTGACGGTAGTAAAATTTTAACTGTTTTAGCGATTGCAATGTAATTCGATATGATCATACCACTACCTTGTCAACTTCGACCGTGGCTTTCAAATTCTAATATACTTTACGACTCCACTATGGCGGCCGTGTGAAATATTCCACCGGCAATCTGTAACTCCGAAACTGTTACATATAACCACCTGACATATTGTATGGTGATGAAGTATACTCTGGTACTGTACATTCATCTATGAGTCGTTGAAATACCTGTTATGTACAAAACCAACATGGTGGCAAAGCGAAGTTAAAATATTAAAATGGAATTGTCTCGCTATTTAATCATTCGAATGGTGTGAAACTTGAAGCGGTAAATCTTAATACTGATGTCTAAAATAATCAATTTTATGAGAACTTCAAAATGGAGGCTTTGCAAAGTTTTTAAATCACGTTATTATTTTTCGTATCCTAATCAAGCGATTGAAATGAGAGTTGGTTTGATGAACCACAACAATAATACGCATCTGCTGGCACATAATTCTATAGCCCATATTCAAAATAATCCACCATAACTTGAATGCGATATATTTCACCTGTTCTCAAAATCTCCGAAACTATTACATGGATCAAACTGAACATTGTATGGTTATAGAGATATATTAGGTAAATACGTGTGTGTGACGTCAAATTTCTAAACAATACAGAACCAACATGTCGGCAATGACTTTCAAATACTTGAAATGATATTTCTGACGAATTTAACATCCGAGAGCAATGAAACTTGGCTCAGCGAATCTTTAATCCGAGTTGAGTATAGAGACATATAATTATTTTCAAAGGCTCAGTTTGAAATTTTAAAACCTTGTTTATATTTCTAGTATCCTATTCAAGTGATCGAAGAGAATATGCGAATGACGGGCTATTCTAATAATCATTAGCTAATGGCACTAAATTCTGTAGCTTACTTTCGTGAATCATGGAAACAGTGCATTTGACATTTCTAAAAATTAACTCCCGGGACTCGTTACAGAAAGATGGCATCTCGCAGAAAGAGTCTTAATCACCGATACTAAAAGTTACATATTCTAGCATGATGAAATAGATTGTTGAGATTGTTTTAAGGGGTAAATCACCAAGGTGATCTACCTCTAACTTTCTATTGCAGGCTTGGTTAAGTGTGGCTTAGGCCTATACAAATGTTTATATCTGAAATGAACATATTTTACTGCATTTCATTGAACCTGTCCCTCGGTAAGTTGATAATTCATAAGTTTTGTATTCATGTATTGTAAACAAGCCTCATTGTGTAACTTGTCACACATATATTCCATTGCTAGTGGTTTGCTGATGTGAATTATATTGATGAACGATGAATGCTTTGAATTTTAAGACTAGTATCATAGTAAGAACGTTTTTCTTTATTCAAATATTCATGTAGTCGATATCCATGTTATCACAACGTAGGGCGTGCACCAAAAGTTAAATAGTAATTCACATGTCAAATCCTCTTAATAAGCGAGGGAGCTTTTAAATGTAAGAGACAATAGAATAAATGAAAATAGGCTATTATGTTCCACATGAAACTTATAATTGTTCACGGTATATTAAATAATGGCTAGAAAAGACAGAAGCCACAATGGTAGGCAAACAACTTGAAAGGAAAGGATGTGAACGAAGGATTTGAGCGTAGCATAAGGGAAGGACTAATGAAAACCATATGCGAAATTTCAGTCCAAAGGAATTGTCATTTTGAAGAATGTAAGAACAACATCCACAGAAAAATAATTAAGTAGGAAGGAATAACTAAAAGTCCTTGAGTCACTCAGGATATACTACAAACAAAGGATGAAAGGCGAAAGCTCAAGACTGCAACAGAAGAAAGGGCGAAAGGAAAATACCTATATCTAAAAGATCAGGTAGTAGACGCAACGAAACGAAATAAGAATGGTTGAAAAGGAATCGTGCGAGTATAGTACATTGTTCGAAAGTTGTAAAAACAAGAGTGAGCTTATCAAAAAACTAAGAGTACTCGCGGGAAATAGAAGGTTAAATGCAGATATATCAGGTACTCGGTTGGAAAGCCTATATTTAGATAGAAAAGAAAATGTAGAGCGATGGAAAACCTAAGAGGCACGTTTGTATTGGGGTATAATATTTGAGGATCATGTAGTAGAAAGGGAAGAGTAAATTGATGAGGATGAGACAGGACATTGAATATTCAGATGGGGATTTCATTCGGCACTGAAATAACTAAGAAAGATAAAAGCTCCAGGCTTGATGGTATACTGACTGAATTGCTACGTTGCATAGAGGATGAAGGTCTGATTATATTATTTAATTTTCCATGTAGAATTTATAAGACAGACAAGGTGCTATCTCATTTTAACATTACTATTTTCATTCGTATACATAAATCGACAGTTCGTATACATAGGAAAGCAGGAGCTTACAAACCAGAAGATTGTCATACAATGAGCTTGATCACTTTTGCTTCAAAATTCCTGGTAAGAATAACTTACAAGATTAGTAGAAGAAACAACAGATTCAAACTGAGTTGGGTACAGATCAGTTTGGATATAAGAGAAACGTAGGAAACAGCGGAAGCTGTACTGAGGTAAATAATGAATGAATTTTGACTGCGTTTGTAGACATAGAAAGTGCTTTTCATAACGTTCATTGGAGTAAATTATTTGACATATTGAATAGTATTGTAATAAAGTACATGGAATAGGATGATTATCTACGATCTATACAGAAACCTGACTGAAGTCATTAGACTTGAAGGACTTGTGAGAGAGGGCGTTATTTAGACAGGTGTAAGACAATGATGTAACTAATCCTCCATATTTTTTAAGCTATAGCCCACATTGAACAAGCAATGTAGGAAATAAGAGAGAATTTAAAGTAGGAATTAAATTTCAAATTTAAATAAAATCAACTCTGAGTTTTGTTTATTGCATAGTCATATTCACTAATTCACCAGAGGATTTAAATCAGTTTCCAGTGGTGTTGAGCCCATAATTACGATGGTTATTGATACAGACAATGTAACGTTTTATTAGCGAGCCGAGAGGTGAGTTAATTGTTGTATTGATTTAAGAAACGCCATGTGGGGGGAGACTGGATCGTTGGCACGTTTAAACTTAAACACGTGGCTATGATAAACGGAGCAGAGGTGCGCTTTATTTGTCTTATTTTTTTATTTGTGCATTGGGGGGTTGAGACTAGAGTCGTTGCAACAATAATAACAAGAGAATTACAAGGCGATGGACTGTATCAATGGAAGAAATATTTTATAAATTCAACGAGAGCTAAAACTATTGGCGCGTAACGAATCCTCTAGAATAAGTGTGTATGGGACGTCATCTCTTCAAGCCAATAAGATAATTTAAGGTTGGAGCTAATTATAACCACTTATATAATTATTCCTGGAAATTAATTAGAACACATACTTAGCTAATTTGATGGAGAATATTACTACGTGAATTAACATGTTTTCAGCGATTTCTAAGATGGCCTGGATTCGGCAAAATTGACCACCAACGATGGTCGATTTTCGCCAAGATTTTCAAACAGGACGCCACCGAGTTTGGTAAGGAGAGTTGTGGAGTGGGAAACGGAATGGACTCCGTTTTGTGCTGACAAAACTAGGAATGAGATATGTATGGGATAGGGACTTACGAAAGTAAGTTAGGGTGTGCAGAAAGGTGTGTAGAAGGAAATGGATATAGTGTTGCGGGTATTCAGAGAAGAGTGTAGTAACAGGAGAACTTCAACAGAGTTCTTTGAAATAAGGCAATTTATGAGTATAAAGCCTGAAGGCCTAACGAAAAGTGAAATGAGAGAGATAAGTTGGTGGTTATTGGGGGTATATAAAAATAAAGCATTGAGATAAGTAGGAAAATAGGACCATTGCTTGATCAGGGAAAACAATGAAACCAAAATAATAAGGGCAATGATTGTTATATAATGGAGATATAAACAGAACAGATATTGTAAATGTATATCACATTTCAATAAAATTATTAACTGGAGTATGGCGAAAGCCAGGTATATTAGCGAAACTTCTTAACGTTATCAGGGGATAATGTAATAGGAAAGTGACAGACGAGAAACACAACAAAGACGCACGGGAAACAAATATAAGGGTACAGGTAGCGGTATCCTAAATTAGGGAACTTAGTTAAAGTGTAGGGAAGCCTCCGTGGCTTAGGCGGCAGTACGCCGGCCTCTCACCGCTGGATCCGTGGTTCAAATCCCGGTCACTCCATGAGAGATCTGTGCTGGACAAAACGGAGGCAGACAGGTTTTTCTCCGGGTACTCCGGTTTTCCCTGTCAAAATTTCATTCCAGCAACACTCTCCACTATCATTTCATTTCATCTGTCATTCATTTAATCATTGCCCCAGAGGAGTGCGTCAGGCCTCGGCAGCCGGCACAGTTAATATCCTCGCCGCTAGATGGGGGCTTCATTCATTCCATTCCTGACCCGGTCGGAGACTGGAAGCAGGCTGTGGATTTTCATTCATTCATTCATTCAGTTAATGTGTAGGATAGCCTCTCTCTATCTGTTGGAATTAGATTACCATAGTACACATTTAATAGCCATTTTTAGTGTTTTGATAATTTTTATAACATTTCTTATCATGTAAATTCTTTGTAGCTTCCGTGACTTATCTTTTAAATTCATGTTTTGAGTTAATACTCTTATTGAGAAGGATGTTTGTATTAGGTAAAGGTTGCAATAAATAATATTCTGGCCTTAAGCTCTGGCTATCCGAGATTTGGAACAGAGGGTATATAATTCTATTCTTATTTATATATCACTACGATGTTTCAGTAAGATCAGTGACCAGCAGTTCCTACGACTGAGCGTGCGAGCTTAAGAGATGCCACACTTTCTCGGTGTCTCCATTTGCTTGGTTGCCTCATTTGGTCCTCCCTGTGATATTCAGCCCAGATGCCGCACGGATTGCTGCCATATCAGGATCTGAGGGAAATAGACCCCATCTAATTGAACATCATTATGTGGTAAGTAATAGCAATTGCATGTGCAAAGGGCATGGATAGACACCTCGGGTTTGAAATAAAATTCTATCCAATTATTTCAATGCAACGAGTATGCCTGAATTCGGAAAAATCACAAACACAAACTTGACGCTGCTAGCGTCACAATTCAAAATATACCAAAAAAATCTGGCATCACTGGGCAATCTATAAGGTTTGATTAAGTAAAAACTATTACCAACGTCAAAAGAATCTATAAAAGAAAGGCAGTAGAAGCTATGTAAATAACTTTACTTCCTCAACATCAGTCGAGAGAGAATCAGTATTTAACGGATAGTTACAGTTGCAAATGATGGAAGCAAGCTTACTTATATAGAGTTCCACCAACTGGAGCGTATTGTAGGACCATGCATGGGAAAAGTCCTGAGTTAAAGTCTCGAGAACGAATTGACTTCTTACCATACAAGATGTACGCCCCATGGTGTAGTGGTTAGCATCACTGGCTGGCATCCCTGAGGTTCGGGTTCAATTCCATGCTCTGCCAAGAAATTTAAATCGGGTTTGAGGTGCTTCAGAGGTATCGTTGACAAACAAGTCACCCAGGTGTTTTTATTTAAGAACTACCTCAAGGCTATTATGACCACATGAATTTTTATCATGCGCGATCTCCTTTAACCCGCATTAATCCCATAATGCACCTAGGTTGCACGTTATAGAGCTACGTTAAGAGAGGGAATCTTCAAATAAAATATTTACATCAAAGCATAGGGGTAAGAGTGGAAAGAAATATTAACAAAGTGATTCAGAGGAAGTAATATGCAATGCAACTCATTATTTGTACATGAGATACAAATTAAGAAAAGAAATGTTTGAATTTTAAGGTACATGCAATAATGTGAACTCAATATTTGCACCTAATTCAGTTGCAGAAATACACATCAAGAGCATTCCCCCACCATCTTTCCAACTGGGAGGGGTTTGGGGTATGGTATTAATCCATGCGGTATTGTAGTTATACTACCGTATATTAGTGCACCCTTGGGAAGAATGAAAATATTTTGAAAACGCCCACTTTCGCAACTGCTCTGAACTTCAAATTCAATGGCAAACCAGAAAATATCGACTGCCATCAAAGTGTTCAGTAGTTGAAACGTAGCTCTAACCAGTATGATTGTAAGACAATTTAGACACTATATATGATAGCTTACGATTGAAATTTAAAATGTATATATCCTAGTTTGTGAAAAGAAGGCCTCGTTGGCGTCCAGCCCAAATATATTTCCAACTCAGAATGTCTCATTTCCAGCATTCAGTCAACAGATATAAGGAGGCAAACGCACAAACTTAAATATGCACACTTAATGAAATTATTACCAATTATTTCCCAAGCCTCCAAATTGAATTAAAAACAAGACGCACGTATAAATGGTTATCCGATAAGTTTACTTCATTTGATGAAAGTAAGTAATACATTTACGGAAGTTTACCGCCAACCTCACTGACTTATCATTTTACTTTCTTATTCAATGAAGAATGTGAATTAAGTTTCGGCTACGATGTTAAATTTGCATTATTTCTTCCCTGAACATGTACATTCTGTGATGTTGACTTGGTATCAAACAGTCTCTTTGTTTCTCTAAGCCATATTTTCCTACAAAATGAAGTTACTCAATGGTGTCCGTATTTGCGAGTAATCATAAGCATTTCCAACGGAGAATGGAAACAAAACCACGTAGCAGTTAGTTCTATCCATGAGTCCTAAACCAATTACTACAGTCACACGCATCAATGCTCTTTGTGCGGTCAGTGTAACTTTGACAAGTACTCGCAATGAAGACAAACAGAAATTTGTCATTTGAATTACTGTCTTGAACAAGCAGAATGGTTTATGTAGACAGCTGTGGTGTTTTGATTGGGACAGATCTGGGATCCCTTTTCCAATTCACTGAGGAGCCTGTGGTTTGCATAGCGTGGCTGCAAAAGAGAAAAACATAGCGCGTAATTTATAACTCAGGGGTCTATAAGCAAAGCCGGCAATGTGCAATAGAGAGAAACTGTTTTTTAGAACTGACACTTAACGAGATAATGTGTTTCATTAGTTAAGGAAGTGACGACAACTGTAGGTCATCTCCCCGTTACCGAATGACAGGAAGAGAAGTGCTATGACAGTTTTGCTCTAGATTACTAATAAGGGAGTACATTACACCATCTCGACGTTCTGTTAAGAAAAAAGAATTAACTATTCTTTGAATCTGCAGCTAGGAATCAATGTTAGCACATCATACTCTATGTTGAGACAATCCAGAGGTGTTATCTTTCTTACCTCAAGATATTCTCAGAATATTGGAAGCAAGTGAGTCATGTTAACGGGTGGAGGCAAATTGTGCAATTGCCGTACTGGGACTTGAGACATCCCGTTGCATTACATAAAGAATCTCCTCCCTAAATTTGTTGTGCCTTGCACATAAATGGGAATTTTCATGTCATTCCTCCAATAGTTCTGATGCCGACCCTTAGCAAACGACTAGCAGAAAAAAATATACTTAGTGAGTGTTCGGAATGAATACCGAATAGTAAACGAAAATTCATAACGTACAGACAGAAAAATTAGTCTACTTTATTTATGAAGATACTCTTGAACATTTAAAAAGAATAATTAATGATTTTGATAATATCGCCTACTTTTATTTTCAGACGCAATTCCCAATTTGTGTAATAAATAATAATAATGTTATTGGTTTTACGTCACTTTTAACTACCCTGGCTTTTTAGAGACGCCGGGGTGCCGGAATTTTGCCCCGATGGGGATCTTTAACGTGCCAGTAAATGTACTGTCACGGCTCCCTCACATTTGCGCACGCTCAAATGCCAGCTGACTGCGCCAGGTTTTGAACCTGCAACCTTGGGCTCAGCAAGCGAGAACGTTACCCCTGAACCACGCAGCCAGACCAATTTGTATAAGTCTACATCGCTGAGTAGTTGGGTTCATTACATTTCTTGTGGTGATATTCTTTTTGATCGAATGGGAGTACCCTAATAACGTAATACGTGCAACGTAACCGTCATTTGTTACACTTAAGTTGGTCAACATTCATTTGCCCAATGACTGGGTGGGGTAAATTTATATAATATATGAATAATAAGTAATAACACTCCCGGAAGAAGACCAGGTATTAGTTATGATCAATATTTTTTATAATTTTATAATTTTAGAATTACGTATTTCAAACTTTCTATGATTTGGAAACCATTCATTCATAAATTATATACATTGTACCCCCACCCAATCATTGGGCAAATTCGTATTGACCGACTGACGAGTTTCAACTAACAGTATGTATAGGCAACAATGAATGACTGGCTTCAAAACTTTACGTACGTCCAACGTAACGCATACCTAGGCAGTGATACCCAATGGTGTCGTAAACGTATTCTATTGCAGAATACACGGACTGTAGACATTAGAAAACCATATTATAGTACAGTGAGAACTGAAGTCTTTTGTGCACTATCCATACTTTGAATATCATAACGATTCAAAAATAATTCGTTTGTTATATATTTACTTTGTAATATACAAGTGTGTCCACAATCTATAAATTAGGTAAAGCCTATAAAGCTATCGACAATCAAGTGGTTTACACCAAACATTTCATTAGAGTAGGACTCATATTCTTGAATGTTGCTTCTCAGTGGTCTTCATTATCACCCAATTGCATTATACTTTGTTAATATATTATATGAACTAGCAATCCGCCCCCGCTTTGCCCGGAAACAGTTATGAATGCAAGGTGATAGGCTACTTTTAACCGAGGTCTTATAAGATTTCCTTGTATACGACATTAGTCGGTTTCCCTCCAGCAGTGAACACGAAAAGATTTCAGTTTGATGTAACACGCGATAGAGCCACATAAAGCTGTCCATGGGAAAAGCATTCTCCACTGAGATCAACTCCAGTCACGCTGTCTGACCCTGCGCTTTGTTTATAGTCATGCCAAAGCAGACATTTACTGGGAATTGTACTCGTTTGAAATGATAAGGCAAATCTGAAGGAATCATAGGGATACTGGGTACTAAGACCGTTTCTCCTGTACCACACTTAGTTAAGATAGTTGTTTCAATGGAACAGTTTTTCAAAGTTTTCACTACCAATCGCGTCCCATTGCATAACTTTCGAGGGTGTAAATTACGTAGCAATATAATAGGCACTCCCACTTTTAAAATAAGCTTGTGTGGTGGCAAGCCAGAAGGAAGTAATGAATTTAGAAATTCTGTAGGGTAATGAACAGCTTCTTCACAATCGACTACTGCGTCTACTGAGTAATATACTTGAGCCTGGGCAGTGAATTTGGAGAACACCAAGTCATTTATTTTCACAACTTGTTAGTTTGACGACGATAATATTGCTCTTTCATTAAACCATGAATGAGACTTGTTAGATAGTTCTTCAACGTTACTTACTAAAACACAGAAATCGTGACTGAGGGTAATTTTCCCGTCAATGACCGGTATATCTCCATTTCCGACTCTAAGTAACAGATTAGCAAACAGACTATTATCTTCTGATGATGAGAGTACTCTCATGTTAGTATTGAGTGCCAATGTTGTTATATTCGGCCAGATGTAAGATCTTTTTAATGAAGCGTTCACTTCGTCGGCTCTCGTTTCTCTGGTAACAACTGGTAAGATTTGACGAAAATCTTCGGCAAAAAAACTGTGTAGCCTCCCATAGGTGTGTTTCTATTCCTTAGATCAAGCAATGTCCTGTCTACAGCGTCAACGGAAGTTTTGTGCGACATTATAGCCTTATCCCATACTACTAAAGAACAATTTTAGATTATACTGGCTGCGTTAATTTGTTTTGAAATATTACATAAATTTCCATCATTACTGCTGACTTTGAATGGAAGTTTAAATGTTGCAGGTGCTGTTCTTCCCCCTTCCAAAAGAGTGGCTGAATTTCCAGATGATGCAGCGGCAAGAGCAATATTACCACCAGACCTCACTTCGGCGAGCAACAAATTAATCAAGAACGTTTTGTCTGTGCCTCCATGGGTATCGAGAAAAAATATCTTACCTTCCTTCTTAGTGATGCTATATATGATGGTGTCATAAGCTTGTTTCTGATCGTGTTTCAGACGGTGTTCTTCTTGAGCAACGGATTGAAGGAGCCTAAGTCGATCCCTGAAGTACTTATTATTGTTTGGCTGTAAGTTTTAGTTATTTGGGAATGGAAGTCCAAAATCTTTGATAGATTTGTTAGCAATAGATTGCACTATTTTGTTGACTTCAGTCAGCCCTTCATCGAACACACTTATGTCATAGTTTATTTCTTGTAATGGTACCTCTTTTCGCTTTCTGTTCAATATGTCTTCTGGCACGCTCTCCCGGTGATTATTCCAAAGACCTAATAGATCCGGAACTTGGCAAAGGACGATAATGACGGAAAACAAATATATAAGTGAACTTGCCGAACTACCGAGAGCAACTTCTGATAATGTATTTTCCCAGTGAGAACCATCTTCCAACAATCCCTTGATTCTGCATGCTTACTGAAATGAGTCGTAAGTTATTCCTTCTACAGTCCTTAAATATTGAAAAGAATTAGGACCTTTAACAATATGAAGTAACATCATTAGATGAAAACATTCACTGTTGTTGGGATGGAATACATACACTCGTCCAAGTGCATCAGTTCTTTTAATGTCATCGTAACCATCAACCGGCTCACCCTGTTTTCTCCGTTAAAATTGTCTGTTAGTTTGATTCCAAGTGTAGTAATTTGGAGTTTCGTTATAAGTAAGAGTCTTTGCAAAATCGTCACCTGCACATAACATAAAGAACGCTGTTAGCGTTGTATTTCTAGGAATATTGGCAATATCAGAGGCAGTATTTTCAGTGAACTAAAGCGTTGCCCATTTACTAAATGGACTGCAAGGTGAGTGATTGCAGGTGCTCTTTCTTTTACACTGTACGATAAAATTCGCCACACTGCCTCGGAAGTGCAAATATAGATTCTAGATTGATATTGTTGAACCTCATCTTTAGATTGAATGCTGACAGTAGCCTGGTCGCTGGCTTTATTTATGTACTTAGATACTTATTTAATGGATTTGACGGAATGACATAATTCGACGTTGTTGTGTGCGTCAAAAATTTTAAGGAGAACCGGGTCATAGGGAACCACACAGCGGTTATCTCTTTTATTGTTCCTGAGAGTTACAGTTTCTCCGCCGTCATCAGGTGACAACCTACGGTACTTGGGATAACCATCATTACCAGTAGATATGCAGTTTGGGAAATTATTTGGATACCTTTTGGTGCAAACTCCTTCACGAATGCAAGGCGAATTTGCATTTAAAGCACCACATGAACCATGAATCATGTGACTTGACACGATATCAGGTAATGTCGGATCGGAATGTTTATTGGGTAACTCTGCAGAAATTACACTGTCTATCTGTTCTGGTCTAATCTTATTATTATGCAACCATAGTAGAATATGGATGTGAGGCAAGCCACGTTTCTGCCATTCGACAGTAGTAGTGGGATGATAGGAGAGCTCTTCCACAGCCTACTTTCCTACGAACTTTGCCGATATCTCCCGAATGTATGATCGTATTTTAACGAACGAGGTGTTTTTGGTGTTGGGATGACGTCCTCTTTGCTAGCAATGTGTGTTGTTTTTTTTTTAATATTATTGTTTTTGAAATTGGCGCTATTTTGGAAATAGTGAATTTTAGATAAAATTTTGTTTGCCGTTAACGAAACGTCCCTATGCCCTCTAGGCAGACAGCTTGTTTCAAGTGTGTAGGTAAGAACAAAAATGATAGACTACTTTCTCGCGAACATTGGCAATAATTCGCGAACGCATGGTCGTATTTTAACGAATGAGGTGTTGATGGCGTTGGGATGACGTCCTCTTTGCTATGAATGTGTGTTGGGATTTTAATATTTTTTTGAAAATGTTTGTTTTTGGAATTGGCGCTATTTTAGAAACGGTGAAATTAGGAAAAAGGTTGTTCGACGTCAATGAAAGGTCCCTAGCCCCTCTAGGCAGAAACCAAGTTTCAAGTCTGTAGAACAAATGAAAATGAATTTTGAAAAAATGGTTGGTATTTTGGAAATGGTGAAGTTGACAAAAAACGTTTGTTTGACATGAATGGTTGGTATTTACCCGCTCTGCCTGCACCATAAATTTCGAGTCTCTAGGGGAAAACCTGTGCATTGGGGGGGGGGGGGGGGTGTTTAAGCAACGTTTTTGACATATTTGAGATATTTGGAAAACGGAGCGATTTATAGGTGTGCTGGCCATGCTGATGTTTTGTTTCATCGTCCTCTTTACAGGGATGTGGGTGTTGAAAAGGTGGAACCATGGTTTTTGGTGTAAAAAAGGTGTTTCCGTTATGTTTCCAGGTATTTGAGGAAAACGTGAAAAAAAAACAGATTTGAAGCGACGTTGTGTTGGCATGCCAAGCACTAAGATGTTGCTAAAACATACAACACATGATTTCATGATGTCATGGGGTGGAACAAAGGGGTTATTGGACATGTTAAAAATAAAAGGGGATTAGTGAAAAGGGGAGTTTTACACCTTTTTTTTGAAAAAGGGGTTTAGTCTAAATAAATAAATAAATGGGGTTTTATTACAAAAATTATGGTTATTGACCCATGAATTAAACGTGGAAGGGAACCCTAACCACTTTACAAAAAAATTTGAGCCTTTGACTTTAATTACTCGTTCAATGAGATAATGGTTGGGATATAATATTTTTTGCACTTCTTCATAATAGAATTGTTTTTAATGGGTTGACCGCTTTAAGTCACTGGTTGACCTAGCTTGACTTGACGAATTTTAAAAATTTCTGTCGACCACTGTGGAGTGTACGACTTTGAAAACACACTTCTATGTTTACTGATGCGAACAAAATCTCCAATTTTAAGACGATGTCGCGAAGGGTCAGCCCTTTTTATAGGGTTAAACAGTCTATTGAGCCTGGGTAGGTTCTTGGTGACGAGACGTGGTTTCATGCCAATGGTGGAATGAATCGTAATGTTGTATCGTGTCACAAGTTGAGGTAACAAGTCTATCCATCGATAGGACCCACGTATCGTAAACTCTTTCCAGATATGGATTTTTAATGTTCGGTTAAACCGTTCAACTACGATAGCTTTGAGATTGCTATAAGTGGTGCAATGGTGAATATCCTTAGATTTGAGAAAACTGGAGAAATCCTTGTTGAAAAATTCTTTCCCCTGGTCGGTGTGTAACAAGTGAGGTTGACGTTTTGATTGTTCAATAATATGTTGAAAGGCCTTTGTGACTAAGGGAGCAGTTTTATTTTTTACAGATTCAATAATAGCCATTTTGGAAGACATCAATGACGGTCAACATACAGCGTATACCGTCATTAACGTTAGAATACGGTATCAATTCAAACAAATCTGCTTGGCAATGTTCATCCACACCTTTGGAAATCACACGACGGCGTTCATAAATGCGACGGGCTGGTTTATGTAATTCATGAGCGATGCCCACTTTGATGGGGAATGGCTTATAAGATAATTTCTGCATCCCGGTGTTGTTTTACAATGTGGTCGATTTCTGCCTCATGGCCTGTGTGGCCAGCTTGTTTTGATGCATGAAGCAAGTATAAGCGCTCTGGTTACTGATTGGGATTATTCCAATAGGTTATATCCACGTAGGGTTTTAATTTCTTAAACCTTACGCCAGAGGTAGAGTGGTGTTTTCGCTTACCAAACATGTTTGCAATGATGGTTTTATATTTTTGAGATATATTGGCATTGAGCTGCGGAGAGGATTTATAGTTTCTTTTGTTAGCGTTGGTGTCTAATAAAATGGAATTATATTTAGCAAGGTCCTCGAACGTAAAATCTTGTAGAGATGGAGTCCGAGTGAATAGCAGCTTTAACAGTCCTGGTGTTAATTTATAGTTGATCTTTTCCATGACAGCACTAGTACGAGCAAATTTATTGGAGGAATCCCCAATTTTAAAACTATCATCCTCATAGCGCACATCATACCTGGTGTCTGTTTTTCCAATAAATAGTTGGGTGAGACACGGTTGCAGTGTTGCCCTATAATGATTGATTAAAATATTTTTCAGTTGAGCTTTATTTTGAGGGATGGCCAAGACTTGTGAAAACGGAGACGATATGGAGGAAGACGGTGTTCCTACTATGACGGATGATTTTTGTTTCGATTTTAGAAACTGTTGAAAGGGTGAGAATTTTTTTCTTTCAGGACTAAATTCTGTTTCGCTTTCACTTTCACTTTGACCATGATGTTCATTTTCTTCTTGTTCTTCTTCGTGATCTTGTTCACTAACATTGGAGGAGGAGGAGGAGGAAGAGGAAGATTTTACCTGCCGTGTGGAATCTGTTTGAGTACATTTTGAACTTGTTAAGGGTTTGGTTTGAGAGGTAGCAGCAGCAGCATTTGGTTTCATACTCATGGGATCAACCGATGATTGGGCATGTTTTATCATGGGCAAAGGATTCACGTTTATTAAACGTTGTAATTCACGTAAGTTAATAATACGCTGCATGATTTGAACATGTTTCTTGTACCTTATGGCACTCGCCATGGTGAAGGTAAAGACACACTAACAGGAAATGTCAAACCCTGGGGTCTTTTTAAAGAGAAATAAATTGATAAACACCCAAGCGGTAACGTCCTTCACATCGTTCACTGTGTTTATTAATGACGAAACTGGCTTGGGGGTGATGGTTCCAATATAAGGCACACAATTGCGTGAAAGCAGTAAAGGACATATCTGGATTCACATGATCTTGAAAAATATGATTGAGATTTCTAGAGTCTTGGCGAAAGAGAACGATGAGATTGGCATTGTCACGAATCAACTGTTTGGGGATTTTAGAATAGGTCTGAGCCAGATAAAAACATTCCACTTGTTTATGGCGTCCCATACTAAAATACTCTTGAATAATGGCCTGTCGTTGAGTAGCAATATCATCAAAAATTATAATGGAATCTGGTTGTATGCGGTCTGGTTGAATGACATCTTGAGGTGAGGTGAATGTAAAATAGCCCATGGTTTCTTTATTTAACAAAGACATAATTTGTTCAAGATATATTTTGAAATCGTAGGCCATGAGGCGCGGTAAGAACGTTGAGCAAAACATTGGTCTTTCCACACCCCGAAGGCCCCACCATGATACATCGAACGGTAGATGGAAATAGGTTGCCATGAAATTTAGGTTCACACAC
The DNA here is from genome assembly GCA_946902985.2 of Meconema thalassinum. Lineage (NCBI taxonomy): Eukaryota > Metazoa > Arthropoda > Insecta > Orthoptera > Tettigoniidae > Meconema > Meconema thalassinum. Next base: position 1,158,090,172 of record OX336389.2, read on the forward strand.
GGCCAGCGATAGCTCTGAAACCAAATCAGAGACGGGCAAGCATGGGGTTGTTTCATAATTCCATAGTGACGACGACTGAGTATATTTCATGTGTGTATAAGGTTTATCTATATAGGCAAGCGGTGAGGAGGACAGGTTAGTTAACGTCTATCACCACGGACGTATTTGGGCGAGCTCGTGTAACCATGGTCACGGCCGCCTCTTTGTCAAAACAGTCTCGAGAGGTGGCTACAAAAAGCTATGTCGATAGCAAAGTGCAAAGTGTATAATACATCGTCCCGAGACTAACCACTGAGGGATATTCAGCCAATCATCATCGCATTGTTGATGTGGAAGAGCCGCGAGACGAAGAAGACGTCTGCACAAAACGTTATGTGACATTTCAAATGAGAAGGCTTTATAAATTTGTTCCATCGGTATTTTTAGTGTATCTGTCAAATCAAAAACTGGACAATGACAGAAACCATTCCCCACGACAACCACCTCTGGTGAATGATTGCCTTACCTATATGCTTGTTTCTGGTGTAAGACATCAGAGATTGCACTATGATGGTGTGATTCATATTAAATATGCGATGCCTGATGAGAAACATTTACAAATAGAAATAAACCGTGTTAGGCTGTTGGTCCACAACCATCAAACGGTAAATGCAGGGGATCAATTATCCCTTCATCTCATGCTTACGTTTGAGGAAAAGGAAGCCGGGAAAATGGTGAATGATTATCCGCTTTATACAGAATTGGAATATACCGCTATGAAATAAGGCTCTCTACTTTAGTTGTTATTGAATCCTTGTTGTGAAAGGTTCACCGTCAAGTAGGACCATGGTGAAAAAAGATATGCGGTGAACATGAAAATAACAAAACTCAAAAAGAGAAAAAAGCAAGACCAGAAACCGAGCCGGGCTGCCTCACACCCCGTGTTAAAACTAAAAGTAAAATAAAAAATATATATATAAAAAGAGTGGCTATCGAAATAACATTACAGGCGGTGCTATTGTCAACAGCCCCGAAATCCCACCATAATGCATCGATAAAAATAGAAAGAACGAAAAAGCGTGGGCGAGTCATTCCTGTTCGTAAGCGTGGGGGTTTTTGCGGGCTTTATTTGTGGGGTTGGCAGCTTTGGGCTCCCTTTTGGGCGGTGCCAGTGCCGTGGCAAATACCATTAAAGCCGTTGAGTAAGGCAAGCAACAACTCAAAGAAAGCGAGCGACACAAAAAAACCTTAGAAGCCATTGCTATGGGGGCAAAAAACCACCATCCTTTAAAACCCGTCTTCTATCAACAAGGCCATGGCCTTTCGGCTAAGAAAAAAATGTCCATCTTTGATAAACGCCTAAGGCAACTGCCTCGTCATGCCATGACCCATGAACAAGTGGAAAGCTATGCCAAACAAGTAAGATTTCTCATCTTCGTGGTGTAATTCTCCGAAATGAATTTCCCAAAGCGCCGTGGAAAGAAGAACGAGCCATGATCAATTTAGATGATTATGCAGACCCAGAACACATTTTGTAGCCTATGTGAAACGAGGTTCCACGGTATGGTACTTTGACAGTTATGGAAATTTACCACCCCCGATCGAGTTGCTGCGTTATTTGGGAAACCGGGTGACGTTATTCTATAATGTGACCTATGACAGTCATGAGTGCGGGCGATTGTGTGTACTTTTATTATATAAGAGGTCGCGTTAAGCCAGCAGTCTCATCATTATGAATGTCAACGCCAAGACCTTTACCGTACACAGCCGCGGACCTGAAGTTTCCCTGGTTTCTTGCCCCCCATTGAATTGCATCCCGAACAATCCTATGTGCTGGGATTAATTTCTTTGTAAAGATACAACAGAATTTACAATATACAACTGGATATTAATGCTAAGTTTTATTATTGACACGTGGACGGCGAGCGTGGATGGGCCAACTTACCATTTATTTAGAGGTCCGCATCGCTTCCACAGCAAAATCACCTCCAGAAGACATGCCCCAACAGAAAAACACCCAAAAGGGGTGGAAGGAAGGTGGAGAAGGGGACAACGCACAGGCTATTCTATAGACACCCCCCAATAACCAATGGAATTGTCGCCGACGAAATAATGCCACAAACGTTGCTTAAAAAATTAAAATAATAATTTAATTGTTAAAATTTAAATAACACCTCCACCAGAAAACAGAACATGCATCAACCAGCATAATTTACAAAGAAGGCAAGAGACCGCTTAACATGCTTGCTTGCAAAGCAAACAAAAAGAAAAGAATTAAATTAAAATTAAAATGTTAAAGCCCAAAGATTAAAAAAAGAAAATACAGGCATAATTAAATGAGAACGGACTTGATAATGTACAAGGGACTGCAATACCGATCCGACATGCAGAGGTCCAGGCCACGTCATAAAACGAAAAAACTTAAAATTAAATTAATAAAATAAAATATGATCAATTAAGAAATTCCCGATATTCGTGACTAAGAAAAACATAAGAACATTCACCAAAAACATAAGGTTAAACCAACAAGATTAACAAAGCATATTAAGCTAACACCACAACTCGTTTGAGTTTACCGCTTGACGCCAAGAGAATGCACTCCAAGACCAGAATGCACTCGGGCCAAACAAAAGCAAAACAAACATGGCCACCGGAGCAGACGACCACATGTCAAATCGAAATTACGGCAAATAATTAGCATTAAATTAATTTTAAAATCACCGGAGAGAAAAATAAAATGAGGAAAACAATTACACTTTAACACTATTGACATGAGGGCGGTGCATCGGATCTTACATCAGATTAATAATATGCCAATCCCAAGATTGCCAAAAGAAAAATAAATAATAATTTAAAACGTAAAATAAACTTAGAAATGTGTCTCCAGAAGGTACGAAGAAAAAATAACAAAATTAATATATATATCTGGTAACATTATTAAAACATAAATAAAAAATTAGGCCTACCAGGCGAAACAAACACAGCATCACAACATACATGCAAGGCCAATATTGGAGCTCCCATAATAAAATAAATAAAAAATTAATAACGTACCTTAAAACTTCACAGTGGAGACACAATAAAAATAAAATAATTCACACACAAACCAAATAACGTAATATGGCACTATATTGCCTGAAAATGGCCCACCCAGCACATGCTTCGTTTGGGTCACAAGCACTGGTCTGCATCGAGATGCGATTTGCATGCCATACTTCCTCTTCACGGCGAAACGATTAAAGTTAAAACCTTACGAGCACATGCATTTTCTTAGTAGAATTGGTATTCATATTTTGTAAAAGGTGGGGGCCAAGGCCCCCCAGCCCACGAAGGGATACTCTGTCACACCAGCTGGCTAGTTGCTTCCTTTACGACATACAATCAAGCTCTTAAGATGGCGGAGAATCGCGCGTCAAAACAGCATTGCATTCATGTAAATTTAATTGTCCAATCACAGCTTGACACATCAAGCAACAATGTGATTATTAAGTAATTAATTTGGCGGTATCATGAATACACAGTCCTTTTTTATGACGTAGGAAAATAATAGCCTTCAAATATGATACGAATAGGATGACACCAGAAGGCAGCACAAACACAGTCTAACGGAGAAGAAGGAACCACGTGATGAAGCGCCAAAGTCCGACAGCAGCTGCCATCTCGTGTTCACAAACGGAACCAATTCACCAGGCGGTCGTTTCATAGGTCGTGAAGTCACATCCAAGGAAGATACATATTTGAAAACGTTGGTACGGGCAATGCACGTAACAGTCTCCCTCCCTTAAGCGTGAACACCGTTCACGAATATGCCTAGGCATAGGCAGTACTCCAACACCAGTCGATTCACCAAGCAAGTTTCCAGAAGATAATGTTCACCAGTTAACTCCAATTGATGGACGAAACCGCATTGTTTTGGTTAGGAAGAGTGCAGGGTCAGATTATCAGTGAAGGGATAATTGATCACCTCGCAAACCACTTAGTTAACAGCTTCACTGTGTCCATAGGTCTTCAGAAACGCAGAACACCAGCACCAGGAGTGCTTTCATAGTCCGAGACACGTTAGGTAAATTTTTCAATAAGTCCAATGTAGTTCGCTTTAAACGAAGTAGGTGGGAGCAATGTGCCAGATATCATGCGACGAATGGGCAGCCATTTACAAAACAGAAGTTAATCTTATTTCAAAAAGGTTTACGGAAATTACTACTTCTTAACATATTTTATAAAAGAGAAACAAAGTTGAATTTATATGAAGAAAATATTTCTGACCATGACCTAGATCCGTGCTTAAAAAATTTCATTAAATAACAAGATTTACCGATGTAAGGTTCATTACCAAGTTCACGTTTTTACAGACTAGTAGTACATTTCAATAATATGCGAGTTAAACGACTATACATTTAGAAGGAACTACGGTAGAGGAATGAACACTCAAATTCCCAAAGAAACATGTATATAATTTTACCATGAGTTAGGTCTCCCACCGAGTCCAACTTACATGCTAGCATCTTTTATGAAAACATCAAAATTTAGTTTCAATTTTACAATTTACCATAAAACGGGAATTACCCAACAGTTACAGTTTGTATCCCAGCAGAGTTTTCATATCCAGTTCAAAATTCCAGAACGAACAGATGCCTGAAGGCCTCAATGAAGGTTAGGGATACTCTACATTATAGAAAATCAGTTTACAAAATTTATGGTAGCATTTCCTCATTAGAAACCTCTCCACCTCGTTTAATTTGCGACAGATGCACTCTGGAAATTTTGTTGGCCTTAGGGTTTCTAATTAGAAGAGTAACGGGAGTCAGGAATGCCTCTACATAACACGGGCCTTTAAAACGAGGGGTCAACTTGCTTGAATCTAGATTACTGACGCCCTTGGGCTCGAAATTGCGAACGTACACAACATCACCAATTTCCAAATCAGTTGGCTTGCAACAGGCATTGTGTCGCTTGGCAAGTTGGTCATGTGATACCTTAATATTCTCTCTAGCCTTGCCGAATTTCGCCCTCATATCCTCGGGCGTGAAACTGTCTGGAAGGAGATCGTGCAGGTTCCACAGATTAGACAACGGAGAATTAGCCATAAAGGAAAACATTAACGAAAAAGGGGTGGCTTGCGTGCTCTCATGCACGGCGGTGTTGAAAGCAAAATTGAGCCAATGCAAATTAGAATCCCACTTGGAATGGTGGTCGTGGTGGAAAGCAATCAGAGCAGAACGGAGATTACGATTGACTCGCTCAGCGAGAGACGGGTTAGGAAAATAGGGAGTGGTGGTTACATGCGAAATAGCATAATCAAATAAGAATTGACGGAACTGATGAGATACAAAGCACTTGGCATTATCTGATACCAGGTACTGACATGGCCCAAAAGATGAAAAGATGAAATTAAGACACTTTATGACGGAACTGGTCGTAGCCTGTCTGGTGGGGAAAATACAACTAAACCGGGTGAAACCGTCAGTGCAAACAGGCGCAAATTGGTTTCCCCGACCAGAGCGAGGGAACGGTCCAACATGGTCTATAAAAAGCCTCTCCATGGGTCTAGATGCCGGTTCAGATGACAACAGGCCAACCTTAGTAGAAACCGGAGGTTTGCTAATACTACATGAAGCACAATTTCTAATGAGCCTCCTGATGTCGCCATCCATACCTTGCCAAATGAAAAACTGTCTGATTTTAGCTCGGGTCTTGAATACTCCTAGGTGGCCACCAATAGGAGATTCGTGATAGTAACGAAAGATTTCCGAAATGAGGACCGACGGTAGCACAATTTTAGGTAGACGGTCATGACGAGACGAACAACACAATACACCATCCTTTAGAGAGAAGGGCTTGATCACTTCACCAGAATTGATTCGGTCAATTAGGCTAGATAAGGAGGGATCTTCTTTCTGGAATCGTCTCACATCTTCAAAAAGCACAGGGGAATTGCTGAGAACGACATTGACACAATTTACAGGAGATACAAGGTTTACGGGTTCACATTCTTGAATATCCTCTTCGGCTGTTTCCTCATACATGCGGCTTAATGAATCAGCTACCGCATTTTCGGACCCACGAATATGTTGGACTGTGAACTGGAATGACAGAATCCTAGTTGCCCATCTGGCAATCCTACCAGTTTTACGGGGTTTCCCTAACACCCAGCTCAAGGCCTGGTTATCGGTCTCGAGGAGAAACTTAGTGTGCTCAAGATACATACGGAATTTTTCCAGGGCGAACAACACAGCTAAACCCTCAAGTTCGTATATGGAATACTTCCTCTCTGCGCCCGTTAAGGTACGAGAAGCGTATGCAATAGGTTGCCTACCCAGTCTGCACAATGAACTGCTTCCCAAAATCCGGAATGGCTAACACAGGGGCGTTAGAGAGCGCAAGCTTAAGATCTTCGAAGGCTGCCCGCTGAGAGGGAACCCACTCAAACTTCACAGCCTTTTTTCGTAATTGATTTAGAGGAGCAGCACGGTCGGCAAAGTTACTGATGAACTTACGGAAGAAGTTCACTATACCAATATAACGAGCAACACCCTTGGCGTTCTTGGGTGGTTTAAAATCTCTGATGGCCTGCGTACGAGACTGGTCCACGGAGATACCAGATTCGGAAACAATATGACCCAAGAAGGAAATTTTGGGCTTGGCAAAGGAAACCTTGGACAATTTGACGGTAAGGCCAGCGTCACGCAATCGATCAAGTACAACCTTCAGATGATCAACGTGTTCCTCGAAGGACTCAGAATAGATCACCACATCGTCAAGATAGTGGTACTGCCCCCGGAAATTGAATTATATTGAGACCACGATGGCTGTATTGGCAAATATCAGTAAAGTTATGAATGTCATAGTTATGACGTGGATATTCATGACGTAGGCACGGATGACGTGGATATTCATGCCAGTAGGCTGATTGAGCTGAGATTCTTGGTGACGTCATGATTTTGTTCGAGAAAGCTCAGAGATTTACGACGCAGTCGCAGGAAACAAGGTATTGTGCTAAAGAAGAAGCTACGCTATTGGAGGAGAGACGCGAACCAATGAACGATAGTTTGGAAGGAAGACGGAGATTGCTGAAACTACGATATTCGATTACTTTTGGCATGCAGATTTGTGGAAATCTATTTTCAGTTACGGCATTGATTTGGAATTTTGAAGAAATTAATTTTGAGTTTTTGAAATTTGAAAATCCGTCAAGTATAGCCAAAGTTAAAACTTCCAGCAATGACGCAGCAACAGGTTATGGAAGGGATGGTTACGCCCCTTAAGAAGTTGATAAAAGGTCGTGCACAGGAGAGAGGAGCTCTCATACTCAGATCTCATACACTCAGATCTCATACTCAGATCGCATATATATTTCTGGTGATATAGAGTTATTTTCAAGTGATTCAGTGAAGTAAGGTGTCTTTAGCGTGAGGTGAAAGCCTTGCCGCATCGAACGAACTCGGAGCAGTTCCATTTCACGCTGCTCAAAACTAGGTGAAGTTGAAACGCGCACATTAACGTTTCCACCAGTCAAGATATCAAGCGCTAACTTCAGCTTGTATTATAATTCTATTAGGCAGTATAACATTGTGGTGTATACAAGATTTGAACGATTTCACAGTGATACTTCGAAAGATATTGGAACTTTTAGGCTGCCAACAAAAGTGATTTTCTCGCTACAGGAGAAACACTTTTACATTCCATATTATACACTACGGCTGACACGTGGAGTGCAACAGTTTGGTATTACAACGATACATTCGACTATGGAACATTATAATATTGCAGTGCTTTTGATGATTATCATAGTAGGTGAGATGGAAGGCTAAGGCTTTGATGCAATTGGGACATATATTATAGGAGTAAAGTAACAGCATGGAACTTCGTTAATCGTCTTTCTACAAAAGCGAGCATGTAGTGAACTTCCAACTACACTCATGCATCGTTAATCCATCGCTGAATTATACCAGATAACAGTGGAAATATTTTCATACTCCACAACTATGAATATTTCTGCGGAAATAACTACATTAAACTTCATGACGAATTCCTGCAAGAACTTCAGAGAACTTTCAAGAGAGGCCAGGGTTATCCCGGCGCACAATGAAGAATTTTGCCGGAAGGATGCTTTTCGTATCCACGGAGCAGTGCAATTTCGGAGGAGGAAGCAGTTCGATTCTCCGAGGACGCTGATTCCAAATTCGAGGATGGAGCTCATCTTTAAGTTGGTGAAATGGATCCATCAGCAGTCTTCTTTGGGGAATTTTCCTCTGGAACTTCAATCGGCAGATAAGGTAGTCGTGAACGTTTCTTGTATTATTTGAGTTTTGTAGCGATATTTGAGCAACCATTCTTCCCATATTTTCTGTCCTACCTTTTGCCCCATTTTCTTGATTGATATTTTTGTACTCAGTACACTTCGATGATTTATGCCTTTTTCTTCGATTTTTGAGACATTGTTATGTCATTGGCATACTTAAATAATTTTGGATCAGTTGAGACTGATGATTTAGATTCTTTCAGTAATTTGCATATTTTTGTAGTCACGATTTGACTGTAAAGTTAACGATTTGCTATGGCAGATTTGAATTCAGACAGCGTGTCATTTTATTAAAGTAATTCTATTCAGTTAATTACTTTGACCAATTTTCTGTCATCCTCAAGAAAGAAGAATAATTTAAAAGATTTTAGAGCGTTAAAATCTACTACGATATCGACGATCTTTGAAATACTAGTCGTCTTATGAACATGATTGCAACATAGACATTTATCATTGCATTATAGACAATTTTATGAAATATGAACGTTAATTACCATTTATTGAATACACTATAGTAATGAACATTTGATAGGAGTTTTTCTCAATTCTAGATTGGAATAATAATGTTTGCATTCCACAATCTGATTGTATTCTATTCGACTATTTTGCTGTTTAGTTGAACTTTGTTTGAAGATAGTATTTTTATACTGCGTTACTTTGAAGATGTTAATCTCAATTTTGATAGACCAGGCAGGAGTGTCTAACCGTATTTGCTATTAAATTTATTTGTGATTGGCAAATTTTTACTTCATAACGATTCATGAATGAAACCCACGAAGGTTAAATAATAACAGTCATTATTACAATTGATGAATATACGAATTTTTAAAGAGGAACAATGGATGTATAATCTTTAGTTTAGTGGACGTGTAAAAGTCGCTGTTGAGTAATGCCCTTGAATAATGAAGGAGGTTCCCACAATAATTAATGAAGTTGATGAATTAATAGGGGAAGTTTTTGTGTGTAGTTTGGAAGATTTTTATGCCATATATGTAAAGATATATGATGAATTTTGGGCCAACTGTTGTGCCATTTTTGTGCGTTATGAGCGAAGTATTTTCCCGCTGAATGTTGTTCTTGTTCTTTGAAAGATTATTCATATGAAGATACTGTTAAAATTAACAAGAGTGTTAAATAATTTGAGATAAAGATTTTGAATGGAGGTTACAGTCACAAATATTAATAATTATTATTAAACATTATTAAACCTGAATTTGACAGTTATATATAACTAACCTTCATTGGTCGATTATATCAACACGATTTGAGTAATTATCAACCGGATAAACGTGTGGTTCAATGTATTCCTTGTATAAATAATATAAACAATTTAATATTGTAAAATAATTTTGTAAATATCTTGTTAAATAATTTGAAATGATAGTGATTAATAGAAGCGTGTATTAAATTTTCAATGGTCATTTGACATTGTCATAAACAATTTATTATTGTTATAAATAAGTAATGAACCTTTGTTATTAACATTTAGAGTTTTTTTTATACTCTAAACAATGCAAGTCAAGCAAGTGGTTTAAACAAATAATCATGATTTGGGATTGTTGGAGGAATCCACTGGTGTTTGAATGAAGCATGTAAGACATTTGCGTGATAATATTTCAGTTGAGATGTAAACATTTACGTATTTGAAAAGAGAGAGCCGAGCTCTGAGGTAGCACGCTTATGCTAGGGTTGAACGAACGGGTGTCCGCTTTGACGATACAGGTGCTTTGCAGCTGGTCCGGACAACTGTGTTACCGAGGCCAAGGGCGTTTCATAATAGCCTTGTGGCTATAAATAAAATGTGCAGTATATAAACACGCAAAGCAATTGATATATGTGTCTCATCCCAAATCCCGTTTCCATTCCCAGTGCATTACTATTTTGTTGCTATGAGCTTGAGAAAGCTAAAACATTATATGTAGAGAATACAGGTCCTACAGGAGGACATGGTTATGTGGTCGATGGCTTCTGATTGCCACGTTAATTTTGTTGTTTCATTTTGTTAAAATCATACTTTATGCGAAATAAATTATTGTGCAGTTTAAAGTTTCTCGTCTTCGTTTTTGGTTCATTTTAAATATCATGGTGGAGGTTATTGTGAGGACATACTTTTAAGTGATCCAGTTGACAACCCAGTCCCCGAGATATATTTAAGAGGTAAGTAAAGGTAAGTATGAACCCCCGTATATTTTGGTGTGTTCCACAATAATTTTCTTGTTAACTATTGTGCTCTAATCTCGATAGTATCTGTCAGTGCCATTTTCATTGATGTAGCTATGCCGGCGCGTTTGATTATTGGCAATCCGATTGAGGGGGCGGATATCTGACAGCCTATTATCTGGGTTATCGGGTACAGTAGGATTGGCAACCCTGAAACGTGGGGCATGTTCTACAAAACTGGATTACCAGTAGGATTGCCGCATTTCGGTGGGGCTCGATTGTCTCGATTGGCATGTTCTACAAAACATTGGATTACCAAGTTATTGCAGTAGAATTGACACCGCAATTTTTGTGGAGTGTTCGAGTAACATTGGATTACCAAGCTATCGATGTCAAAGGGATTGTGAAGACTCAAATAAAGAGGTTGATTCTTTGTTAGATGTCTTAGCCAATTGTAGAATTTGAGAGTGTGATTATATAGGAATAAATGTTGTGTTGTATTAGGAAAATTACACTCAGAAAAGATCAGATCTTATACGACTTGAGAGAGGTTAAATAGGCTGGAAACTTAGAAAAATCGCCTATGATCTGGAATCTTATTTTATTTGACCAGCTTATGACATGTATAGTCATATTAAAGATAAAATTAACTATTTGGATTATAAATGTAAATTATTTGTGTTAGGATATTTTAAAATGAACCAAAGAAACTTGAACATGTGATTGAGTTTGTTTCAACATGAAGTGTCTACGAAGGTTAATTATAAGGTAATTATAAGTTAGATTTAAGACAGAAAATTGCTCAAATATATATATGGTGAAGAATGTTGCTCAGATGTTGTTATTTTACTCTGTTTGATGTATGTCCCTAAAGCAGTTTATTATTGAAATAGTATTGAAATGGCAGATGAGAGTTTGAGGAAGATGTTGGAGGAGATGTCCAACAGTTTGTCAGCTAATTTGTCTATTAGGCTGGATGAAAGTGCAAGAGAAATGAAAGCTAGCGTGAATGAAAGCATGAAGGAGATGGAAGCTAGGAATACTAGTCGAATGGAGGAGAATGCTAGTAACTTGTCTGCTAATTTGTCTATTAGAATGCAGGAGATGATGAAGGAGAATGCTAGTAATTTGTCTACTAGGATGGATGAAAATTTGAAAGTTATTCAGACCAGTTCTGCAAACTTAGAGAATGATATGTCGCGTTTACAGATCAGTACCCAGGGAATAGAGAGTGCCGTGAGTGACATTCATAAAGATGTGTCTGATGTTAAAATAGATGTGTCTAAGGTACAAAAAGATCTTACTATGTTGAATCTTGATGTTGCTAATGTCCGGAGTGATATTTCTTGTGCTAGGGCTGAAGTAGTTGTTGTTAAAAATGGTGTTGCGACTGTCCAAGACAAGGTTGAGGAAGTCCAAAGAGAAGTCCAAATGTTAGAACTGATGTGTCCAATGTTCAGGTTGATATTAATAACATTCATTCGGATGTAAATGAGATGCAAAGTGATATAAATAAGATTCAAGTAGAAGTCAACACAGTTTTCGTAGATATTTCTAAAGTCCAAACTGATGTAAATAAAGTCAGGGAAGAAATAGAAAATTCGAAAACACTTTGTACGCGTAATATGAGTGCATTAACGACTAGGCTAGTTGATGAGTCAGTTAGAACGACAGAGTCTTTAGCAGGTTTAAAGTATGATGTAGAGGTCATGAGAACCCAGGTATTAGACCATAATAGATTACTTAAAGAAGATATCGAAGTAGACATAGCAGAAATGTTAACGGTAAATGTAGCAGTATGGAAAGACGAGTGGAATAGGTCAAGTGGGGAACATGTAACCCAAATTCAGGAACGTATTGAAAGAAAACTTGCCAGTACTCAAATAGATATTAACAATGAAGTAGTACAGATTAGGAAAGATTTAAGCGTAAGGATGGATTCGCTATCCGAGAGACAAGTAGAAGATAGAACACAAATAGGTCAGGATGTGCAAGCATTAAAATCTGCGTTAGAGGATCAGATTCATAAAGTTGTCTCTGATGTAAATGAAACGACGAGCAAACTGCAGAATTTGAAGCTAGGAGAAGCTAGTTTAATGGAGACCTACAAAGAAGAGTTAATCAGGAAAGTCTTAACGGAAATCACTGACAAGGATACAGATGATGATGATGATAATTGTTGTTTTAAGGGGCCTAACATCTAGGTTATCGGCCCACGGATACAGAAGGCTTGGCTTGCGAAACCAATAGGAATTATGCCAGAAGATATAACCTAGATCCAGAAGAGAGAGACGTGACTCCTGAAGAACGTATAACCAGATTCAGGGAGGAAGATGACGAGAGGAATAGGGAACCTGAGTGGAACTATCGAGATAGTGGGAAAAACTACCCGGATTCATATCCGAGGAATGTAACGGTCATCAGGAATTTTGAAGACAAACCGCAAAAATTCAGCAACACTTATAGTTTGACGCCCATAGAATATATCAGGAACCTCAAAGATTATTTCATCGAAGCTCACATTCCCAGAGAGAGAGAGATGAAGATAGTGGAAAGATTTTTGATTGGAGGACCCCTTGAATGGTTTAGAGCTTTTAGATACACATTCAGTAACTTTGACGAGTTTGCAGAGGCATTAATCAAACGATTTTGGTCCATAGAAGCGCAGAATTCGTTAAGAGCGGAGGTTTATTCAAGAAAATACTCAGGTACTCTTCCAACACGGTACGCTGATTTCTTTACTAGTCAATTGTCCCGCTTGAGATTTTTGCAACCCCCATTGTCAACGGAGCAAATAATTGATGCGATTTCTCGTATGCTGCCTGTGGAGGTGAGGAGACTAATTATTTCGTCAAACATCAGGGATTTGACCAGCTTGGACGAATTACTGAGGAGGTTAGACTACACAAGTCCAATGCCTAACGTGGTACAGAAAGGTCAAAGGCATGACTTCAAAGAAATAAATACTGTATACATGGACCAAGTTCAGCAAACTGACAAGCCAGATGAAGAGAAAACTGACAATGTAGGTCCTCACAGGAATAATCAGTTTCGGAATAACAGATCGCAAGGTTACCGTCCGTATCAACAGAGAAGAGGCTGGAACTATAATCGAGGCAATTACAACAATGGAAGAGGCAGCTACTACAACAATAATGGTTATAACAGAAATTATAATAGAAATAACCAGAACCAAAATAGAAATCAGGATTCTCAAGGTCAGGTTATGATACCCGATCAGTATCAGGAAAGAGAGAGGGAAAGCCAGCAATACCTGAAGGAGTTACGGGAAAAAGAAACCGAAAATCAAAAGAAAAGGCAAGATGTTGTGATTGATCCTGGGCCTTCTTCGAGTCAGCAGAACTTGGAAAACAGAAATTCAGGACAGAAGAGAAAGTAGAGAGGAGAGAATACATTAACCACACACAAACCAGAGAAAAAGAGACTTATGATTAAGGAACATAGTAGAAATATCATAGAAGAGTAAGCCAATAATAATTCAATTTCGTGTTCAAGTGAATTGAGATATGTATAACACAAAGTTTAAAAACAATTTGCAACTGTTTTTAAAACGTGGTGAAGGGAGAATGCCCCCGGAAATTGAATTATATTGAGACCACGATGGCTGTATTGGCAAATATCAGTAAAGTTATGAATGTCATAGTTATGACGTGGATATTCATGACGTAGGCACGGATGACGTGGATATTCATGCCAGTAGGCTGATTGAGCTGAGATTCTTGGTGACGTCATGATTTTGTTCGAGAAAGCTCAGAGATTTACGACGCAGTCGCAGGAAACAAGGTATTGTGCTAAGGAAGAAGCTACGCTATTGGAGGAGAGACGCGAACCAATGAACGATAGTTTGGAAGGAAGACGGAGATTGCTGAAACTACGATATTCGATTACTTTTGGCATGCAGATTTGTGGAAATCTATTTTCAGTTACGGCATTGATTTGGAATTTTGAAGAAATTAATTTTGAGTTTTTGAAATTTGAAAATCCGTCAAGTATAGCCAAAGTTAAAACTTCCAGCAATGACGCAGCAACAGGTTATGGAAGGGATGGTTACGCCCCTTAAGAAGTTGATAAAAGGTCGTGCACAGGAGAGAGGAGCTCTCATACTCAGATCTCATACACTCAGATCTCATACTCAGATCGCATATATATTTCTGGTGATATAGAGTTATTTTCAAGTGATTCAGTGAAGTAAGGTGTCTTTAGCGTGAGGTGAAAGCCTTGCCGCATCGAACGAACTCGGAGCAGTTCCATTTCACGCTGCTCAAAACTAGGTGAAGTTGAAACGCGCACATTAACGTTTCCACCAGTCAAGATATCAAGCGCTAACTTCAGCTTGTATTATAATTCTATTAGGCAGTATAACATTGTGGTGTATACAAGATTTGAACGATTTCACAGTGATACTTCGAAAGATATTGGAACTTTTAGGCTGCCAACAAAAGTGATTTTCTCGCTACAGGAGAAACACTTTTATATTCCATATTATACACTACGGCTGACACGTGGAGTGCAACAGTTTGGTATTACAACGATACATTCGACTATGGAACATTATAATATTGCAGTGCTTTTGATGATTATCATAGTAGGTGAGATGGAAGGCTAAGGCTTTGATGCAATTCGGACATATATTATTGGAGTAAAGTAACAGCATGGAACTTCGTTAATCGTCTTTCTACAAAAGCGAGCATGTAGTGAACTTCCAACTACACTCATGCATCGTTAATCCATCGCTGAATTATACCAGATAACAGTGGAAATATTTTCATACTCCACAACTATGAATATTTCTGCGGAAATAACTACATTAAACTTCATGACGAATTCCTGCAAGAACTTCAGAGAACTTTCAAGAGAGGCCAGGGTTATCCCGGCACACAATGAAGAATTTTGCCGGAAGGATGCTTTTCGTATCCACGGAGCAGTGCAATTTCGGAGGAGGAAGCAGTTCGATTCTCCGAGGACGCTGATTCCAAATTCGAGGATGGAGCTCATCTTTAAGTTGGTGAAATGGATCCATCAGCAGTCTTCTTTGGGGAATTTTCCTCTGGAACTTCAATCGGCAGATAAGGTAGTCGTGAACGTTTCTTGTATTATTTGAGTTTTGTAGCGATATTTGAGCAACCATTCTTCCCATATTTTCTGTCCTACCTTTTGCCCCATTTTCTTGATTGATATTTTTGTACTCAGTACACTTCGATGATTTATGCCTTTTTCTTCGATTTTTGAGACATTGTTATGTCATTGGCATACTTAAATAATTTTGGATCAGTTGAGACTGATGATTTAGATTCTTTCAGTAATTTGCATATTTTTGTAGTCACGATTTGACTGTAAAGTTAACGATTTGCTATGGCAGATTTGAATTCAGACAGCGTGTCATTTTATTAAAGTACTTCTATTCAGTTAATTACTTTGACCAATTTTCTGTCATCCTCAAGAAAGAAGAATAATTTAAAAGATTTTAGAGCGTTAAAATCTACTACGATATCGACGATCTTTGAAATACTAGTCGTCTTATGAACATGATTGCAACATAGACATTTATCATTGCATTATAGACAATTTTATGAAATATGAACGTTAATTACAATTTATTGAATACACTATAGTAATGAACATTTGATAGGAGTTTTTCTCAATTCTAGATTGGAATAATAATGTTTGCATTCCACAATCTGATTGTATTCTATTCGACTATTTTGCAGTTTAGTTGAACTTTGTTTGAAGATAGTATTTTTATACTGCGTTACTTTGAAGATGTTAATCTCAATTTTGATAGACCAGGCAGGAGTGTCTAACCGTATTTGCTATTAAATTTATTTGTGGTTGGCAAATTTTTACTTCATATCGATTCATGAATGAAACCCACGAAGGTTAAATAATAACAGTCATTATTACAATTGATGAATATAAGAATTTTTAAAGAGGAACAATGGATGTATAATCTTTAGTTCAGTGGACGTGTAAAAGTCGCTGTTGAGTAATGCCCTTGAATAATGAAGGAGGTTCCCACAATAATTAATGAAGTTGATGAATTAATAGGGGACGTTTTTGTGTGTAGTTTGGAAGATTTTTATGCCATATATGTAAAGATATATGATGAATTTTGGGGCAATTGTTGTGCCATTTTTGTGCGTTATGAGCGAAGTATTTTCCCGCTGAATGTTGTTCTTGTTCTTTGAAAGATTATTCATATGAAGATACTGTTAAAATTAACAAGAGTGTTAAATAATTTGAGATAAAGATTTTGAATGGAGGTTACAGTCACAAATATTAATAATTATTATTAAACATTATTAAACCTGAATTTGACAGTTATATATAACTAACCTTCATTGGTCGATTATATCAACACGATTTGAGTAATTATCAACCGGATAAACGTGTGGTTCAATGTATTCCTTGTATAAATAATATAAACAATTTAATATTGTAAAATAATTTTGTAAATATCTTGTTAAATAATTTGAAATGATAGTGATTAATAGAAGCGTGTATTAAATTTTCAATGGTCATTTGACATTGTCATAAACAATTTATTATTGTTATAAATAAGTAATGAACCTTTGTTATTAACATTTAGAGTTTTTTTATACTCTAAACAATGCAAGTTAAGCAAGTGGTTTAAACAAATAATCATGATTTGGGATTGTTGGAGGAATCCACTGGTGTTTGAATGAAGCATGTAAGACATTTGCGTGATAATATTTCAGTTGAGATGTGAACATTTACGTATTTGAAAAGAGAGAGCCGAGCTCTGAGGTAGCACGCTTATGCTAGGGTTGAACGAACGGGTGTCCGCTTTGACGATACAGGTGCTTTGCAGCTGGTCCGGACAACTGTGTTACCGAGGCCAAGGGCGTTTCATAATAGCCTTATGGCTATAAATAAAATGTGCAGTATATAAACACGCAAAGCAATTGATATATGTGTCTCATCCCAAATCCCGTTTCCATTCCCAGTGCATTACTATTTTGTTGCTATGAGCTTGAGAAAGCTAAAACATTATATGTATAGAATACAGGTCCTACAGGAGGACATGGTTATGTGGTCGATGGCTTCTGATTGCCACGTTAATTTTGTTGTTTCATTTTGTTAAAATCATACTTTATGTGAAATAAATTATTGTGCAGTTTAAAGTTTCTCGTCTTCGTTTTTTGGTTCATTTTAAATATCATGGTGGAGGTTATTGTGAGGACATACTTTTAAGTGATCCAGTTGACAACCCAGTCCCCGAGATATATTTAAGAGGTAAGTAAAGGTAAGTATGAACCCCCGTATATTTTGGTGTGTTCCACAATAATTTTCTTGTTAACTATTGTGCTCTAATCTCGATAGTATCTGTCAGTGCCATTTTCATTGATGTAGCTATGCCGGCGCGTTTGATTATTGGCAATCCGATTGAGGGGGCGGATATCTGACAGCCTACTATCTGGGTTATCGGGTACAGTACAAAAATTTGAATTTAATTTCTGAAAACACCTTGTCCAGAAGTCTGCTCAACACAGCGGCTCCGGTGGATAGGCCAAACGGGACACGGGCATACTCAAACAGGTTCCAGTCAGTGGAAAAAGCAGTAACATGCCTGGATTCCGGAGAGAGGGGAATTAGGAAGTAAGAAGAATTTAAATCGAGGATCGTGAACACCTTCGCGTTGCGAAACCAACTAAAACAAGTATGAAGGTCCGGCAAAGGGATGGATTGCAAAACAACTTTTTGATTAAGAGCCCTATAGTCGACCACCGGCCGAAAACCACCGTTAGGTTTTGGCACAAGAAATACAGGGGATGAGTAGGCCGAGATAGAAGATTGGATTACACCTTCTTCCAACATCTTATCGATAATCTTCCGAAGTTCAGCCATCTTGGGCGGGGCAAGTCGATACGGGCTGGAACGCACCGGCACAGAATCGGTTAGCTCAATCTTGTATTCCATCAAATGGGTTACACCCAACTTGTCAGTAAATACATCGCTATACTCCTGACATAACCTCTTAATGGCATCCTTTTGAAGACTCGTTAAATTTTCCAGATCGAGATCCTCAATAGTCATAGGTTCACTAACAGAATTGACAGCAGGAGAAGATAAAACCGGGTTAAACGATAATTTACTCTGCGGATTAAACTTAAACCATAAGTTGCGAGCACCAAAATCAAGAAGCATACCAACGTGTGACATGAAATTAGCTCCAATGACCACAGAACAAGAAAGATTTCTGGAATCAAAAAATTTAAACTTCCAAGAAAAATTTAGAATATGAATTTTGACTGTCATACTACCCAAAATATTTAAGTTTGAACAGTTTGCCGAAATAAAAGATTAATTGTTAGGCTCTAACTCAGGTAATTTGCAAACACTCTTCATAGATAAAAACCAGTCCTCGCTTATAAAGGTTGCGACACTACCAGAATCAAGCAATGCAGAAACGGGCTCGTCATTAACACAAATTTCAATAAACGGGGATATTCCTTTAGCCACAGGAGATATTCCAAAATCATTACTCACTCTAAAACGATTACAAGTAGATGACGAGGACACCCGCACCACAGGTTTCACATTATGTTTAGAATTAGGCTGACTTGCCACGACATTGCTCACCGACAGGTAAGGTAGGTCAGCG
Source organism: Meconema thalassinum (assembly GCA_946902985.2). Taxonomy (NCBI): domain Eukaryota; kingdom Metazoa; phylum Arthropoda; class Insecta; order Orthoptera; family Tettigoniidae; genus Meconema; species Meconema thalassinum. The sequence continues at coordinate 1,158,109,257 of OX336389.2, forward strand.
ACATAAGCAGAATTAGCACGTTGAGATTTAGTTTTCAACGAGTTATCAAGATTTTCATTAGTAGGGCGACCAGAAACTTCACACGGTTTTCCCAAACTCTCATACACAGAAATATCCTTAGAAGTAACATCCGAATTGGTCTCCACAACATTTCGTCATTGGCGATACACAACCTGGTTACTCGGACACACCTTCTTAACATGTCCCACGCCACCGCACGTGTGGCACTTAATATTGGGTCTTGGGTGGAACATAACCTTAGGCGGGGGACGAGACATCAAGGAAGGAGGGGGACGAGACATCAAGGAAGGAGGAGGAACATTAGCTACACGAAGGGAATCTGCATGTTTCACAGCCATAGCCTCTATAATGACCTATTTTAGCTCGACAAATGACGAAGGCCTGGTACACATAGTCATGTATGACCTATATTGAGGCGAAAACCCATTTACAATCGATGACAACAACTGTCGTTCAGTTAAAGGGGATGCAAATACCTGGGCATACACCTTGATGTCACTGACATAGTCGCTAAGTGACTCGTCCAACCTTTGGACACGATATAAAAACTTTTGCTCGAGCGCACTAAGGGCACTCGCAGGGACAAAAAAAACACAACACTACCCTAATGAACATGGCTAAGGACATGCGGAGGTGGATCGCTTCAATTAGCTTATCGCGCAGCATACCGGATGCAACAGGATACAAAAGTTGGAAAATCTGAATTTCCGACATCCCAAAAATCGAGGCATGGTTACCCAATTCGACCACTTGTTTTAAAAATAGGACCACTTGGGTAACGTCATCTAGGTTGAAACTCTTCAACTTAGCTAAGAAACTAGAAATAGGATGAGGAATCGACCCATAATTAACGGTAGGCGAGTATGTAGCATTTGGAAAAGAGACATTGTTACCAGGGTAGCCCGCTCGCACACCCTCTACACGAGACAAAACATTTACATTGCTAGAGAAAGAACTGGGATGCAATGGGTCGGCAGGACCCAGGAAATCATTAGGTGACCTAACATGAGAGGAATGACCGTATCCAGGTTTAGGTGGTCTGGACGAGCCACAGCCAGACAATAGAGGGGCAGGCAAACCACTACTAGAAATCGATCCCAAAACCTCAGACCTAGTAAACAGAGGTGACTCACGTTCAACCCCAGAAGAACTCTCCAAATTCACAAGGTTATCTCTTAAGTCAATTAAATCGAAAACACTATTATTGTCGGCCATTTTAAAAAACACAGAATGCAGACAGACAATACAGAAGGAAACAAATTTTAAGAATTACGAGGACAGTTTACACTTTCACAACAATACCATAACTACCAATTACCAACACCATAGATTAGGCTGACACTCGAACACCGCCACCATACTACACAAAATCATGCACAATGCTGCCCAGAAATGCATACGTCACCGCCTGCTTGGCTCGAGAACAGGAAGCTAAATTACCAAAATTGCCACAATGCACATGGCGAACAGCTACAGACAGGGCCCCAGGATGTCTTCACTTGTAGCATGTAGGCTATCAGAATATTAACAAATCCACATTTCCCATGCCAAGAACACATGCCAGCCACTTACCGAGCATCTTGTTCAGTGGGAATGTTGCATACAAACAGGATAAAATACAGCAGCCAACACCTCGCTTTGAACCGGTCACTTACATAACAGCACATGGATATTCAGAGGCAAACATGAAATTAAACAAACGACAAGGATTAGCTTTACATAACATCAGTTGAACTGGCATGACAGATCCCATCAACAACCGCTCCACCAGCATCAGAAGGGTCCATAAAACGAGCCTGCGGGTATTGAGGAGGGGATAGTTACGGAAGCGAACTCGAGCTCGGTCTGCTACCAAAATGACACGTGGACGGCCAGAGTGGATGGGCCAACTTACCTTTTATTTTGAGGTCCGCATCGCTTCCACAGCAAAATCACCTCCAGAAGACATGCCCCAACAGAAAAACACCCAAAAGGGGTGGAAGGAAGGTGGAGAAGGGGACAACGCACAGGCTATTCTACAGACACCCCCCAATAACCAATGGAATTGTCGCCGACGAAATAATGCCACAAACGTTGCTTAAAAAAATTAAAATAAAAATTTAATTGTTAAAATTTAAATAACACCTCCACCAGAAAACAGAACATGCATCAACCAGCATAATTTACAAAGAAGGCAAGAGACCGCTTAACATGCTTGCTTGCAAAGCAAACAAAAAGAAAAGAATTAAATTAAAATTTAAATGTTAAAGCCCAAAGATTAAAAAAAGAAAATACAGGCATAATTAAATGAGAATGGGCTTGATAATTTACAAGGGACTGCAATACCGATTCGACATGCAGAGGTACAGGCCACGTCATAAAACGAAAAAACTTAAAATTAAATTAATAAAATAAAATATGATCAATTAAGAAATTCCCGATATTCGTGACTAAGAAAAACACAAGAACATTCACCAAAAACATAAGGTTAAACCAACAAGATTAACAAAGCATATTAAGCTAACACCACAACACGTTTGAGTTTACCGCTTGACGCCAAGAGAATGCACTACAAGACCAGAATGCACTCGGGCCAACCAAAAGCAAAACAAACATGGCCACCGGAGCAGACGACCACATGTCAAATCGAAATTATGGCAAATAATTAGCATTAAATTAATTTTAAAATCACCGGAGAGAAAAATAAAATGAGGAAAACAATTACACTTTAACACTATTGACATGAGGGTGGTGCATCGGATCTTACATCAGATTAATAATATGCCAATCCCAAGATTGCCAAAAGAAAATAAATAATAATTTAAAACGTAAAATAAACTTAGAAATGTGTCTCCAGAAGGTACGAAGAAAAAAATAACAACATTAATATATATATCTGGTAACATTATTAAAACATAAATAAAAAATTACGCCTACCAGGCGAAACAAACACAGCATCACAACATACATGCAAGGCCAATATTGGAGCTCCCATAATAAAATAAATAAAAAATTAATAACGTACCTTAAAACTTCACAGTGGAGACACAATAAAAATAAAATAATTCACACACAAACCAAATAACGTAATATGGCACTATATTGCCTGAAAATGGCCCACCCAGCACATGCTTCGTTTGGGTCACAAGCACTGGTCTGTATCGAGATGCGATTTGCATGTCATATTTCCTCTTCACGGCGAAACGAAGAAAGTTAAAACCTGACGAGCACATGCATTTTCTTAGTAGAATTGGTATTCATATTTTGTAAAAGCTGGGGGCCAAGGCCCCCCAGCCCACGAAGAGATACTTTGTCACACCAGCTGGCTAGTTGCTTCCTTTACGACAGACAATCAAGCTCTTAAGATGGCGGAGAATCGCGCGTCAAAACAGCATTGCATTCATGTAAATTTAATTGTCCAATCACAGCTTGACACATCAAGCAACAATGTGATTATTAAGTAATTAATTTGTCGGTATCATGAATGCACAGTCCTTTTTTATGACGTAGGAAAATAATAGCCTTCAAATATGATACGAATAGGATGACACCAGAAGGCAGCATAAACACACTCTAGCGGAGAAGAAGGAACCACGCGAAGAAGCGCCAAAGTCCGAAAGCAGCTGCCATCTCGTGTTCACAAACGGAACCAATTCACCAGGTGGTCGTTTCAAAGGTCGTGAAGTCACATCCAAGGAAGATACATATTTGAAAACGTTGGTACGGGCAATGCACGTAACAATTATGATGATTGTATGTTTAGGCTACCCCTGGAGGTTATACCATAGACGATGTGCACGAGGCCATTAGCGTGGCGATGATAAAAACAATTTGGTGTCAAGCCATTTGCGGATGGGATACACAAATTTGAACTTACAGCCTAGCCTATACGATTACTCATCGCTGTCGTATTTTCTCTACGTTTAACATTGACTTTGAAACACGACTTCATTCTATTGGCTCTTTACTAGGATTTAAATCAAGAGTTTTGGCAGCTCACCAACCCCATGATTCAGATTATCCAGTGAAATTCATCGAGGACCATCACATTTCTGTAACTTGTAATATTATTGAGACGTATTTACGAACCAAGAACAAAGCCATTTCCTCTATGATTTTATTGTCACCTCCCCTTGTGGCTATATTATTCGTTAAAACCCTGCCGTGATTTTGAATCATCCTGTGTGTGTCAGCGATATTAGTAATAGAAAGCAACAACTGATTGCTTTGGATGCCGATACACCTGTGACCTACAAGTTGGTTTTAAAGACGCTATGAAATATATCTGTAAAGCAACAGCACCGTCTGCGAGGTCGGTTAGTTGTCCACCGTGTATGAAACGGTTGACACGAGTAAACCGACAACGTTTACAACGCCTTGGTTATAAGTTACACACCCATCATGAAAATTGAGCTGTTGCAAGTGTTAAATCCCATACAAGTGGAAGATGGCGTCGTGCGTATTGATATGCATTCCTATCAACCTCAAGCACCAGGACTCAATAACAATGACGAGATTCAATTCATCATCAACAATCAAGATATTTTTATCCTACCTCATGAAAGTGTCCTTCAAATTGAGGGTAAATTAATGAAAGCAGATAGCAGCACCCCCACGACATCTACATTGGCTAATCATGGTTTGGCTTTTCTGTTTTCTGAAGTGCGCTATGTGATTAATGATATTGTCATAGATATGATTCGAAATGTGTGTATGACTAATCTTATGAAATTATATCCTTCCTATAGCGAGGAAGAAGGTAAAACGCTTTCTATGGCAGGATGGTGCCCCAACAGCAGCAATGACCGGTTAGTTCATACCGATGGCACTTTTACAGGCTTCCTACCTTTCAAATTACTTCTTCGCTTTGCTGAATATCACAAGCGTATTATATTAAATGCAAGACAAAATTTGTATCCCGTGAGAGACCACAGTGATTATAATGCACTGAAGGGAGCCTCTGATCAAGTGATAGACTCAAAAATTCATCGGCTTCAATTACTATGAAAAGTCCCACACGTGGCGTTATCGGATCGTAAAAATCTAAGCATGTTAAATTGGTACAAAAAGATAAAGCCTTGCCTATCGCCATTCGAATTTGGAGTCTATATGAGTCCCCCTTGCTACCTACCAAAGACACTCATAATTGGAGTGTGAAATCGGCTCGCTCTACCGAGCGACCCCTCTATGCTATTATTGGTTTTCAAACCAATAGAAAATACCAACAAAGCAAAGATATCACCCTGTTTGATCACATTCACTAGAGAAATATACGACTATTTTTAAATAATGTTTGCTTACCCTATGAGGGGATGGAAAAAAATCAAAACATAAGTTTGGCCCCCTTTATGACATGTTTGCTAAATTTCGATCGTCTTATTATGAAAAACAGGATTTCCTATGTTATCGCCGCAAGGGTTTAAAGCAAAAGCACCACTGATTGTTTTCGACTGTTCGTATTTTGAAGAATCTATGAAAATCACCACCATTGATTTAAGAGTAGATTTTGAAACACAAGTCAATGTACCAGACCATACATGTGACCACTGTTTGATTATTCATGCCAGACAAGTAAAATATCATCCTTTGTCCAATTATGTCACCAGCATGTAATCCACCTGTGGTGAGGTGAAAAAAAAATTCATGACTTAACATGATGAGTGTCTGCAAGAACAGTGTCTGTTGCGCCCTGACAGTGTGCACCTTCACACAAACATACTATTGACAAAACGCCTTGTGTCCCTCAATAAACAACAAAAACAATGACATGAGGGAAAAACATTGGAATTTAAAATGTGAATTTATCGTCTGAAAACTTTTGAAACATGGACAGTTCCCTTTATGGATTATGGAGAATTGGCAGCGGCTCGCTCTTATTACTTTAATCGTCGGGATGTGGTCAAGTGTATTTTTTGCAACATTGAAATTGGAAACTGGGAGATGGGGAATCGACCATTAAGTGATCATCAGCGATGGACTACATCCTGTCCTTACCTGAATCGCTATGATGTGGGCAATATTCCGTGGAGTTTGAATTACCCAGTCATTGTGCCAGACCCCGCAAAACTAGGAGATACCTGTGGACCGTATGTGCAAACTGTTCATTTGAATGTTGTTCCAGATTAAATTAACAAACTTTGTAATAAAATTGTAAGTGTTTTTTGTCATCAATAAAACCTGTGCACTAATGTAAAAAAAATATTTACCTGTTGTTCATTACATTTGTTCCTTTTTTTTGAAGTCCTTTGACTTTGCAATGTTTAACCATGAGTTGGGTTAGATGTTGATTAGTCGTCAACGAGGTAACAAGTAAAAAAATAAATAAACACATCATGCGTACACTCATCGTGGATTGTGAGGCATTAAAATTGCAGATAACAAATTTATATTTAAGGAAGTGGCTTTTATGGATTGTAGCACGTTTTGGGTGTCACACCCTATCCATTTGGTGTTTAAACCTCCCTATGCTTTCGAGTTGCTGAGTGAAAAAGATCAAAACAAAGCCAATGGATTGAAAATCATTTGCAATTAGTATGGAAAGAGGGTGATATTTCTTACAAGTATCTTGACATAGTCATGAAAGCCCATTTGTCCTCGGCCAATGTCTTATTTGTAAAAGGGGGTGAAAAACGCCAATGGCTCCAACCATATTTACCCTTTCACTGTCAATGTATTGACCTTTTAGATTTAGGTTGCCCATTCCTACAAACGCTCATGGATACTTGTCCTTGCGACAATATTGAGAATAAAGCCTTAGCGCATGCGTGGCAATTGTATGATTGGCTCACCACCATTGTATGTTGGAAGTTCTTTTTTACAAAATTAAAACTGAAAGTTTTTCGTCCAATGATAGCAGTGAGAGTTGTGCACGTGAGGTGATAACATCAACGTTATAAACATGGACGCTACTACAATCTACAAGGCTATTGGAAAGTTCTTTGTGTGCAAGAAAAAACTTATTAACTTTACTCAACATGAATTATTAGCAATACCTAAATCATTTCTTTTTATGTTGCTGCCAACGCTGTGAAAGAAATTTGGGAAAAGGCGCCTGCCGAGTAGACTACTGACTCTGTATTGAGTGAACTACAACCATGCAGCCATTTTTCTCATCACAAGCAATTAGCCATGGCAAAAATACCCTCTATTCGACAGTGTGCCACATGCCAATTTATCGAATTATATCATGGTCAATTAACTCACTGTAAAGACATTGTTTCATCATTCCATGGCTGTCATGCCGAAAACAACCACCTACCATGCTCGTCAGCAGCCGCTGACAAACAACAACAACAATAATAACAACAAAAACAACAACAACAACAACAACAAGAACAACAAGAAGAACAACAACAACAAACATGTGTTTTTCACCGATTGAAACCTCCATGCCCCAAATTTAATGACCGTGGAATTATTGATAACATCATTAAATACCCACCACTCGATGTTCACCCACCTGCGTACAGCTTTTGCGGTCCTGGTACTCGTCTTGAAGATCGTTTGAGGAAAGGGGATATGGGGATTAATGCTTTACATCATGCATGTCGTAATCATGATATAGCCTATCAAAACAGTGATCCCACACTAAGACACATCGCCGACAATGTCTTGTTAGGCATTGCCAATCAACGATTAACAGTTTCAGATGCCAGTCTATCAGAACGAATGGCTGCATTTATGGTCATTGGTGCTATAAAAAGCAAATTACTTTTATCTAAATATGGACTTTAACATGATCAATTTATTGTAAAATGTGAACTGTTATGATTTTTTAAAATAAATAAATAAATAAATAAATAAATAGACAAGAGACCATGTTGTGTCTTATTTATTATTATTGACTAATAGTTTGAATATGATCATTATAAATATTGTATTTTACTAAAACTATGTTTAAATATTATAAACAATGAAAAAGGACGACAGTGTACCATTATTGACTAATAGTTTGATTATGATCATTATAAATATTGTATCAATATTATTTCTACTAAAATTAATTCTTAAAATTATAAACAATAAAAAAGAATGACAGTGCATTATTATTGACTAATAATAGTTTGATTATGATCGTTATAAATATTGTATCAATGGTATTTCTACCAAAACTATTTTTTTATTATAAAAAATAAAAAAGGATGACAGTGCATCATTATTGACTAATAGTTTGATTACGATTATTATAAACGTTGGTATAAATGGTATTTGTACTAAATGATAAAATAAGTTAAGGGTCGCTTGTTAATCAAATACCCCCTCATGCACTGCAACCACAAGTAAAAGTAAAAATAAAATAAATAAAAAAAATAAAAAAACAGTTTTAAAATTAGTGATAGTAGAGTATGAAATCATTAACAAGTCTAGGACTATGTTTTTTCTGGAAAACGTTTATTATTATTATTATCATTATTATTAATATTATTATTATTATTTAATAAAAACATGTCATAATGATTTTTTGTACAAAACCATGTGACCATTTAAGGCAATGTAACGTTAACTTTAAATTATTTCATTTAATTAGTAAATAGTTTTGATTTGTTTTCTTTTTTATGTCTCTCTCTCTCCTTTTCTCTGTTTTTTTTACTTTGTGCTGCATGAGTGGGTGTGCTAAATCAACAAGCTATCCTTAAACGCATGACGTTTAAACTTATTTTAAAAACTATACATGTACATCAAAAGAAAGTAAAAAACATGCATCATAGGCATGATTCTATTCACGAAGCCTAAGGCTAAAAATTTCTCTCTCATTAAAGACAACTTACAAAAAAAATCCCGTTTACCTATAGTCAATATAGGCATCATTGTATTGTATTGTATTGTATTGACATAGCTTAAGCTAAAAACAAAAATAACAAAGTTAAGAAAATTATTATTATTTTCATTACATGAACCTTTTTTGGCATTATAAACAATGAGCAACAATTAATTAACGTCAAAATGGTTGAGCACCAAAAAATTTGTTTTTGTTATAGTAAGACATGAATAAACAAAAGTCATGACTACTGTGCAATTATTATTATTATTATTCGTTTTCTATTTTTACAAAACGAATAATGCAACGATTAATTTCTTTCACCCTCATAGATTAAATAGATAGGGTGAATACTTGAATTGACGTCATCCATAACATCATCAGGTAGATTATTAAAACGAGTAGGAAGAAATGATTCAAAGTCTTCGCAAATGCAAAGAGCTCGTTCACCAAATTTGTTTTTTAATTTTTGTATTGTATGTACGCGAAAGGGTGTTTGCTTAGGCAATTCACTAATGTTCTTGCTTACAAGGCCACAGGCTTGACCAATGGCGTTCAAGGCATCCATGCTTGGCTATAAGGAAAGAAAAGAGTTAGTTTTTTAACACTCTCATCTTTATATAACAACAATAACAACAACAACAATAACAATGTCAATACATTAAAGCGTGTTGTTTTTTAAGCCTGAGCGTTTAATGCCTAATGTTGTAGATAGTATTGGATAAATTGACAAAAATATAATAATGTTTGTATGAGGTATGCGATAACTGTTGAACCAACATCTACAGCCAATTATTTTGTGTTTCATGGTCCACATGACGTAAATAGGTATACTGTTGTAAATGAAAATTTTCATCGATAAGAGAAAATTGTGTTTTAGTACGTATGACGTCCATTAATAGTGCTTGATGAATTTCTTGACACGGACCACGCCCGTGAAAACAAGTAGTTTTCAACACTGGAAGGAGCAACTCCTGTGTTTGCTCAATATAAACAAGGCTGTCTGCGATATGATGATTCATATCATGATACATGCTCATGTTTTCTAAAAGAAAGAAATAAAATAAACCAATCTAATATATCAAACTATTTTTAAGCCATAAATAAACCCAGAACTTGTTTTAATTTTTTTTTATTAAAAAATAATAGTTGATTCCTACCACAGGGTAGAGGGAGTTGTTCAATCACATCAATAACGTGCTAGAGCATCATTAGACAAATCAATTTAAACGTATTTATAGGGATAGGGTTGAATCACTTGCGCATCTGCTAATGAAATAATGCAAAACAGTAACCATTGCCACTGACGAAACGTATTTTCAAAATCTGGCAAATATCAAAATGGTATCAAATCACCATCATTTTAATTAAAAATAGTGGGGCCCTCACATCTATAAAATCTAAAATAAGTCCTTGGATTAAAGGTTGATTACCAGCTAAGCTTGTATTTTTTTGTATGGATACTACTAAGACTTGTTTATGTTGTATCATCAGTAACTGATCTTCAATTTCTGAGCAAAGGGCTTCATACATTTTTTTCCTAAAAAAGATAAATACGTAATCGCTAAGTTATTATTATTAACATGTTATGATTCATATTATCAGTTATATGGGGGGTTCAAGAATTTGTGGCAACAGTTTCCCTGACAGATTACCAAAAACATAGGCTTGTGGACAATGTTCACATGACCACTGCATTACCTTTCAGTAAAACGTATGTAAAACAAACAAATGAATGTCCCACACAGTGTAGCCTACTTCTTAAAGTTGACATACATTTTCATCGTTTTCAGCAAAAACATGAATTTGAAAATTATTTAATAGGAAATGTCTTATGAAGATTAAGTGTGAATCATTTTCAAGATCGCTTGGAGGTAAATGTATGCCTCTGTTGTCAATAGGTATTAGCATATAATCCCCGTGTTAAATGAGTCGTATACGATTCCCCTGTCGACGTGCAAATTCGCACTGCATACTGTTAAATAAAAAAATACTATCAACGGATACTATAAACAAACATCTGCATGCTAATGGATGCCTATAAAGGCAAAGTTATCATACCATGCATTTCTTAACTATGTCTATTTCCAAGAAACAAAAGAAAAAACACAAATTTAAATCGGGGTGTGTTTTCATAAACATGAAAAAAACATAAAGTTAAAAAATATTTGCCAAATATCTTTTCAAAGTTAAGCATGCTCCTAAAAGCCGAATCAAACAAAAAAACATAAGCATCACATGTTGTTGTTGTTGTTAGTTTCTAACAGACCGTATTCTATGTGGTGAATATGGATTCATATGTAAAGTAAAATAAAGTTGACGAAATGCTTGTTGGCGATATGAAGTGTTTCGTTCCTCAGCAGGGAATTTATAAAAGTGAAAACAAAACATATTTTAAGTTACTGGAAAATGAAAGTTAAACAGAGGCTTTGTACATAACTTGCACCAAAAGTCTAGAAAACAATCTTCATCCGCTAATTTAGCAATCAGTTGTTTCATCGTTAAACCTTACCATGATTTATGAATCACTTCCGTGGATACATTATTTTGAAAACCAAAATTAAGCATGCAGGATTTGCAATAGTGATGGCCTGGATCATATAAAACATGTCATCATCCATAATGTTGTTATAAAAAGTTGTATCAATGCGTACTTTAGTGTTTCTATATTCCGAAGGATAGGCCACACGTTGCGGATTATACTTTACCATCGTTGCATATTCATTAAACGTGGTGTGTTTGGTCACAATAAACGCATCTTAATCGTGGTTCATCCTTGAATCTGAAAAGTAGTAGTTAACGTTTTACTAAGTATATAAAAATACTATCAATCTATTCACTGTCTGTCCCCTAAGTGAATAGCAAAAAGAAAATAAAAAATAAGCAAAACATAAATAAATAGCTGAGGCCAGAAGGATAACATGCATCAGGTTTAAAAAAAACATTTCTGTTCAGATATTCGACTACTGTTGTTTTCAAATACATAACCACTCATAACACTAGCCATAAAGTGAGACTGTCCACAGTAAAAAGCATCAGATTATTTTTTTGTTCTTGCATGAGGTCTATTAAGTCACCACCTAGTGAGGCCTATTTAACCGCATGCCCACTGAGGGTGGGTGGTCACTTTGCTGAAACATGAGGCCTATTAAGCCACAACCTAGTGAGGCCTATTAAGCCGCATGCCTACTGAGGGTGGGTGGTCATTTTTCTGAAATATGAGGCCTATTAAGCCACAACCTAGTGAGGCCTATTAAGCCGCATGCCTACTGAGGGTGGGTGGTCAGTTTGCTGAAACATGAGGCCAATCAAGCCACAACCTATTGAGGAGTATTAAGCCCTATGCCTACTGAGGGTGGGTGGTCACTTTGCTGAAACATGAGGCTTATTAAGCCACAATCTAGTGTGGCGTATTAAGCCGCATGCCTACTGAGGGTGGGTGGTCACTTTTCTGAAACTGGAGGCGTATTAAGCCGCATTCCTACTGAGGGTGGGTGGTCACTTTGCTGAAACATGAGGCCTATTATGCCACAACCTAGTGAGGCGTATTAAGCCAGCACCTAAAAAATCAACATGTTTTTAATCTAGCCTGTGCACAGTGAGCCATGCAAACGTTGATGCATGGCTCTCTTTATATGTTGACAGGCAAATAGCACAAGAAATACTGTTATGTACAATTATTTACACACATTCACACATCCTTGCTTACAACCATGCACACAGGTTAAAAAACAAAAAATTGTATGATACACCACAATTTTTTATTTTTATTCCAAGGCTCGAGATGGCAACACACACGTCAGAGCAACCAAACCAAACACTTGCGCCGTGTTTTGCAACAACAATAGCAACAACCATTACTGGTTGTAACCAAAGGGAACGCTTGTCATCATATCCTGACACCACTGTCTTTTGACAACCAACAAAGCGAGTGTTTGTTTTCGCTGTTTCATTAAAAATAAAGTATGATTTTTTGAAAGAATCCTAAACTGACTATGTGCCATCCCTGTGTGGGTCTGAAGAACATGTAAATAATTATACACACAGAGGCATTTAACCACGTGCTGATTACTCCCATTGGCTTGCATAGATTCACATCGATCCACCTGTCGAAAACTATACATTTTCGGTGCAAGCCCAACAAACTCAGTCACCATGGTGTCCGAACATTCATATTTCATTAACCCTTTATAGGTCCTTGGGATACTATCTTCCCACCGTGTATTTATAGAACGGTGTTAGGGAGAGAATCTCACCACCCCTTTCATTTCAAGCAGTTCCACATGCATCCACAAGCTAGATGCAGAGAAATATTGAAAACCCATTAATTAGATATAAACTGCCATCATAAACCAAAGGTGGGAAGAATATATCCCAGTGGTCTCCACAGTGTACGTGCTCGCCAGTTCGGTTGTGTTGAGTGAAAGAAATGCATTGTTTTAGAGAAGAAGGTGTTTTTATTGAAGATAAGAGTTTTGTAAACGTTGGTATATAACTGAAATACAATGTTAATAATGGTTTTGGTCACTTGAATAAATATATATCAGCTAGAAGGGAAATAATTATCCTGCTCAGGGTGTTTGCCATAGATTAGAAGCTTTTTAAAATTAATTTTCTGTGTTTTTAGTAAATACTATTTTGAAATTATTGAATTATATTCGAATATACTAACTTTTAAGATTCCAAAATCACTTTTATATTTATTGTGCAGTATTCGGCAAAGATGATATAGGTCACTGACCTTGTGTTGCGATGGAGTTACGTTTTTTAAATTATAGAGCGTGATGGGTGTTTTTATATATTATATCCTGTTAAATATAAGGAGCGTTCAATAAGTAACGAGCCGGAGACTGGAATGCGCAAACCGGTGACTACATTGGCTAATCGTGGCGTGTGTAACGAGGTGTGGTTCCGACCAGAGCGTGGAAGGTCTCAGCCCATCGCTAGAGGGCACGCGTGCACGTCACGTGACGATAAAAAGCGAGCAGCAGCATGCATCAATCGTCCAACGCTGCCAGTCGCATTGCAAACAATGACATGGAGGCGTCAACCGAAGAGCAAAGAGTTGTTGTTCGTACTCCGACAGCGGTAGGAGTAGGGGAACGGACATTTATCGCCGAATGTCACAAGTGTACGGCGAACACTGCATGCCCCCTGTAAGGGTCAAGGCGTGGCACAAGCGCTTCAGGGAAGGACGGGTGTCGTTAGCCGATGATGCCCGGTCTGGAGCACCCCCCTGCATTACCGATGACAACGTCCAGCTGGTTGATGCACTCATTACCCAGGACTGCCGAGTGACAGTGAACGCCAAAGCCGCCGTGGTCACTCCAATGCACGACCTCATACGGCCAACACAGTCGTGGCACTCCTGCAGAAATTCAAATGGGAGGTTCTCAGCCACCCTCCATACAGTCCAGACCTCTCACCCTGTGATTACGCCATGATTGGTCCCCTGAAAAGGGTTCTGCGGGGCCAACGATTCACCTCGGACTTCGATGTCCAGCTGTCCGTGCGGAACTGGCTCACATAGCAGCCCAGGGAATTTTATTATACAGCCATTCACCGCCTCGTGTCACAATGGGACAAGTGCCTCAACAGCCAGGGCCAATACTTCTAACATACAGGTACTGGTTTCAGTAATTATGCCTCCGGCTCGATACTTTTTGAACGCACCTTATAAATCTAATTATTGAGTGATAAACAACAGTATCATCATAATTTGGAAGTGGGAGATTATTACCCCATTGCTCATTTAAGAAAACATACTATCGGGTGTGGGCAGTGGGATAATAATTTCCCACCCGATGTTTCATAAAATGCAATCCACACCCATAAAATTGTTGCATATTCCTACTCATCTATCACCCCAATTACAAATGTGCAAAAAAAATTTATACCACCAGTTTTTGCCCTAAAAAGGGTTAAACCAATTTCTTTTTTGTTCAGACAGGGGATATCAAACACGTTCTTCTCACTAAACGAGGACGTGTCAAACCATTTTGGATTTTGTTTGATAACGACATATGGATTACAGTCACGGATATGGTGAACGAAACTATCCGTGTCTGTATATAACAAAGCAATGCTACCAAATCGCTGTATTGCAAAACCATAGTGAAATTTATACATGTGCAATTTTGAAAAATCTAGAATAACTTGGCCTAAATAAATGGGTTTATTCATGACCACTTTCGTTTTAGCAAGTTCAATAGTGACTAGATCATGATCAATAACGTTCAAAGAATTGAAATTTGGTTTTGCAACATATTTTTGAGCTCCCCATTGTCAATGCCATGTCTTCACAATTTAATTTCCCTATACTGCCGTATATTTTCCAAACTCTTGCAATAAATACAATTATTCATCAATTTAAATACAATTATTTGAAATGGTTCAGTGGCACTTTGTGACCGGTATTTAAATCCATGCACGGTTTTAACTACCGTTTCTGACAGAAAGAGATACTTCTATGGTTTTTTTTCAAGGTTAAGCCGTGGACTAAACATTCTACCAGCATGTCAATATGCAACACATAGTGATTTTTGTCATACAAGGTGCCCATCAATTTTTTATATTTGCCCTTACTATCGGGCGGCACCATTTACTCTATGCAAAAGGGTAAATCACCACGTCGCTGTCTGAGAAGGGGGGATAAGCTAAGTCAACGTCAAGGACATATCTGACGTCGTGTTGCAAGCTTGCGCTATGCACATTAAAAACTTTAAATTCATCCTCAGACAGCCAGACTAAGTTTTTGTACGGCAGCGGTCGACTCATGGCGAAACCATATAAATTGTTTACATCAAAATACATTAGGTAGGAATCTGGTTCTTCGGGACAATAATCAGGCATGTAATGATTATTTGCTTTGGCATGTCGCTGATTGAGCGATAAGAACCCCCACGAATCCCTTTTTCCATCATCAGTACCATATCCGGACCCGTCTTTAAATCAAGCTCAATTTCGGTGTATTTGAGAGCAGCGTCCCAACTTAACCCTGGACTGGTATAATAGTGTGCTGGATGCAATCCATTATCGTATGACATTGCTGACGGCATGTCCCAAATACGTCTGTCAAAAGCAACACATCTAATTTTAAGTAGTGCATAGCATACTGACCCATGGTTTCTATGCCAAACGTTCGCGAAACATGGCATGCGCGGGCATATTGTTCTTCAGTAATTGTGCTTTGTGTAAACTGAGAAAAGAATTTTTCTCGTGGAGGCAAAGACGTTTCTTCTAGCACTTTCCAACTTCCCACGTAATCATAAGAAAATTCACCTGTGCGAACACACAATTTTAATTGATCTGCATTGGTGGGATTGGGTTTGTTTCAAATTTCGCTTAGCCCTTCCACAAAACTATCCAGTTAACTAGACATAAACTTGAATGACTCGAGAAAGCGAATGCTCATCCTTCCTTTTCTCCATGAAAGTGAAGTAAAGCTCTCATGTTTCTTAGCCAAAATGGCGAATTTGCACATATCTATCTGAGCAAATTATTTATCAATGAAGTGAAGGTAATAGTGAGAGAAATTGTGTAAGAAGACAGGGAGGAAGTGAGGTGTAGAGTACTTCAAATTGCATTCGTTATGGACGGCCCCTCTAAAATGCTCTGTCCTGTGGCAGTGGTCTCTTACTTTTTTCTCCGTCTAAAATAGGCTTTTCACATATGTGGCAGGTGGTGGCTTGATCATATTCTCTTTGCTGTATGTCATTCATATGAATAGGTACAGAGTTGTCAAAAAAATTCTACTTTGCGCGCCAAAGCCGCCATTTGATCAAAAAACCACCGCGCACAATCGGGACCTTTGTGACTTACATACCCACATTGGGATTTATCATAGTGACAGACAATGGAATAGCCAACAGCGAAAGGCTCATGTTGCTGCACTGGATAGGTTGAGCTTGTATGGGGGCTTGGTTCACACCCCTGAATGGGAACAGTGAGGGCCTCAAAATCAGCGTAAACAGTAAATGGTATCATGTCTTGTTTATTAGTGGCCTTAAATTTTAAGACTGCGTCAATCCCTTTGGGCAGCACAAGTTTTACAGCCGGCTGCCCTTCACAGTCTCCCGTATGTCGTTCCAAAAGTTCAGCAGTTGTAAAATACTGAAGGCAGCACTCGCAAATGTGTTTTTTTTACCATGTGCATTGGACACTTGGCTGCTTACTAGTTTTCCTAAATTCTTTATCCAAAAATAGTGATTTTTATCCCCACGAGACAAAAATAGTAAGTGAATGTGAAATTATTTTGTCTCTTTGGTGGCATAGAAGGGGCCAACAATGTTGCTTCCCTCGACGCCATATACCGTGGATGAGAAATTTGGGTTGTCTTTCTCAAAAATACATTAATTTTATCTAGAGGCATGGGAAATGAAACACGCTCCAGATTGAGAGTTTGTTTTAAGTGGTTAAACTTGTCTTTGTACTTCCCTGGTCTATGAGCAACATGATAATTTTCTCAGGGTTGCAGGCAACTAGCCACACTCCATAACATCAATTCCCGTCTGTGTTCTATACATAAATAATTGCCTTTCTCGAAGCTTTTAGGAATATAACTACTTTCTGCATTTAATGGATTGAATCTACAAATATTGATATGCAAGTACGCAATGCTATTCAGAGCCAAGCCACTGGGTCCCTGTTGCAAATTATCAAATTTTTTGATAAGCCCTTCAATAGCTTCTTCCTGATACCACATTTCTAAATTATTGGCTATCAGTAATTGATCCATTTTTGTACAAATGTTGAACGTGTGTTTCTCTTCAACATTATTTTTCATCAAGATAAATTCACATAGTAGTTCAAAATTTATATTTAATGCATGATGCAATCTGAAACCTTGCTTGCTTTCACTCATAAAATTGGACAAACATGATTCCACAAATTCTTTAGGGGACAGACAGTTATTAACATTATAAATTCGGCCGGAACATATTCCACCTTTAAAACATCTGGCTAATGTTTGCCATACCATTTCTTTACTCATGGACATAGACATAATTAAAATTGAAATAAATGGAATGTTAACTCACCTTATAAATAGGGTAATCCAAAAAACCAGCGAATGAAGATGTCAGTCAACACACACTCACATTCGCACATACAAACACGAGTCGTAGCAACTCTTGTTGTTCTCCAAACTCTGGGGGGGGGGGGGGGTCAAGCATTCAGTAAGTCACGACGTGGTGATGCTTGTTTCTTTCAAAAAAATATATCTGAAAAGCTTAGCAATAAAACCTTTCATTAGTCATGTTTATATATTGAGTAAATATATGCATTCATTCATTCATTCAGTTATAGCACATCATAAAAACACAAAAGGTTTAGGGATGCAACAGGGTTAATCATGCGCTCACACATACAATAAGACACTCACTCGGGAATAGTAAGGTAATTTGCACAAACAAACACAATATCTTCATAACGTACCTTTTCAATATCAGGATCGTAGCTTAGTGGTTAAGCTGCTTGTGTACGTGTGTTGCTACTGCTGCTTGTGTGTTGACACACGGTTTAATTCTGCAACAACAATAAATACATACCATAAGTTCATGGATTACCATTAAATAAATAGCATTCATTCATTTTAGCGTAAGTCATAAAGAATATATACACACCTTTGCAAATTAATAATATTAATACTATTTTTTGAAACTGGTCTCCACAGCTGCTTTATTTTCTCTCTAGTTGTTTGTTTTATGCTCAAATTAGTTGTTTATCTGCAACAAAAAATACAACGCTACCATTAAGTCACCTTCCAATAATACACTAAATGTCAATAATCCATTCCATAACATTGTTATAAAATAAATGGCATACCTTGTGTTACTCGTTTTTAAAGATAGGATTTTTAATTCAATTATTTATTTATTTATTTAATTAATTAATTAATTAATTAATTAATTAATTAATTAATCACCAACGCGCGCACGCTAATGGCCGCCCTTCCGTCTCTATCAAAGGATATCTTGCGACTAATGCCCGCGTTGGTCTGCCACAGTGGATATATATGTCTATGAATTGTCAACACATTATTTTCTCACACTCTAACAAAACACATTGCAAGCAATGACAGGCTCGGAGAACTGCACACATTAATGTTTCACACATACGCCACAAGACCCGAGTGTCCTTACCACGTAAAGTTCAGCATCAGCATTTGGAACACAAAGCTCTCAGGCCAGAATAACCTTGGACCATAGTGTCAAGGTAATGGCTGCTAGCAAATCTCATGCTGTTATCTTGCTTAGTCCAAACGACATAGGTGCAGAGGCAAGCTTCCCACGCACGCGCCTACAACATTCCTGTTATGATAACAGGCTATCTCTTTCATGCCGTCCAACACCCAGCTCTGTCTGCAACTAACAAATCTATTTTTCGCAAACTGTAACTGTGTGAGCCAATCTCAGCATGGTCAAAGCATGTGTATATGTTATAGCAACATCTCAGCGCTTGGCATGCCAACACAACGTCACTTCAAATCTGGTTTCTTTTTGTTTTTTCACGTTTTCCTCAAATATCTGGAAACATAACGGAAACACCTTTTTTTTAGAGCAAAAACCATGGTTCCATCTTTTCAACACCTACATCCGTGTAAAGAGGACGATGAAACAAAACATCATCATGGCCATCATACCCATAACTCGCTCCGCTTTCAAAATTTCTCAAATATGCCATAAACTTAGGTTAAACCCCAAAAAACATTCACAGGTTTCACCTAGAGACTTGAAATTTATGGTGCAGGTAGAGGGGGTTAATACCAACCATTCATGTCAAACAAACGTTTTTTGCCAACTTCACCTTTTCCAAAATAGCGACCATTTTTCCAAAATTCGTTTTCATTTGTTCTAAGGACTTGAAACTTGGTTTCTACCTAGAGGGGCTAGGGACCTTTCATTGACGTCAAACAAACGTTTTTCTTAAAATCACCGTTTCCAAATTAGCGCCAATTTCAAAAACAATAAATATTCAAAAATAATTTTAAAAATACCAACACACATTCTTAGCAAAGACGACGTCATCCCAACACCAACAACACCTCGTTCATTAAAATACGATCATGCGTTCGGGAGATATCGGCAAAGTTCGTAGGAAAGTAGGCTGTGCTAGAGCTCTCCTATCATCCAACTACTGACAGTGTACATGTAGCAGCGAGTTTGACCAACAATTCTCTCTTTATTAATTAGGAACATTAATTTTTGAATTTTCAAATGAAATACCCTGTTCACTATATCGTATCTGTTTTGTGGTGATGTATTTTCGAGGAGATTTCCTTTAATTTCAGTCCAGTTGAAATACAGGTAAGTGTAATGAACATTTATCAGGTTTACCATATTTCCTGACATGTCATCGCATCTTGTGTTCTTTCCTGAGGATACCACGGCCCTCCTGTAAATAAAGACGGCAATATGACCAACTGACCGATATTACCAAGATGTTCATTCTCCCGCAAAGCATCTTGCAAATGGACATAATTTTCCGCTCGTAGTTTTGTCCGTAGGCTAAACGTTCCGATTCAATTTTAGCATACATATCTACCAAATACTGGTTTAGTAGCATTCCAAATCTATGTATTGTATTGAAATCATTAAGTCTCGTCATTATTCTGTAACGGTAATAATTCATGCATGACACCGTTTTACGTATCGTTTGTCCATTGATCGGGTCATGTTGCAAAATACGGTATTAATGGAATAATCGTCTTCGCCTCTACATGATATTAATGGATATTGCTAGCTATCATACGATCTGTGAATTTCAGGAATTTTCTGGAGGTTGTTTTATCTTGGTTACGTTATACTATCTCCCCTCTGTCAAACTATTGCCCAGCTATTACAACAGCTACTTCACTCGTAGTAGGTACATTAAAGCGGCCGCGATATTCACCGACAGGAATTTTATCGGCGTGGACAACAATATCGAAATCCATTACGTTAGGTGGGACACTATCAATCGCTGCTTTGAAAGATTGAACGTATTTATCATGGCAGTATAAAATTTCTTGCAAAGATCTCACTAATCCTTTATTAAGGGGTAGTATAATGATGCTACATCTTTAAATAGTAGTCACTTATATTTCTGGGTCCGCTATGAAATAAATCTGTAGGAACTTGTGATCATTAGGTTCAGGAGGATACAGACTGCCGGCCAAATGGTACACTTGTCCTCGTACCTTAGATGTCGGCATGAAGCCACGTTCGATTACTTGTGTACTCAGGAAGGAGGTCATTTGAAATGCATTTATATGATGACGTGTGTGCTTCATGAATTCTTTACTCATAAGGTGGTTTCCTGTCAGAAGGTAATGCAAAGGTTCGGGAGGGTGAAAAACTCCTTCTAGTTTTCCCTGCAAACAACACATACCTTTTGATTCATCTTTTCATTTTTGACCTGAACAGTATAGGCAGACATCCGACATTGTACCAAAAGGTACTGAAGCATCATTTATATAATTTGTGGAGGAATCATAATTCATAGCAGAATTCTATCGGACCACAAACCATGAAAATGTCTTCCCTGTGTAAAAGGAACTTGTGGGAATGGCTCCCTTTGTCTTTGTGAAGTCTTTCTTTCTCTCTCTTGTGACACTCGAGACATTATTTGTTGCTCTGTTTCATTATTACGTTATAAGAGCTTTTTTATGTCAATGAACTATGACCTATATCCGTTTTACATCTCAGCATGATAACTTAAAATCACAGACTGGACTATTAATTATAATGAATTCTTGTCAGATGTAATTTATGAATGGCGAGGTACATGAAACACAGATCCCCCTTCCGTCCGATCTTAAATTGACTGTGTATTTTGCGGGACGAAAAGTTCACAGGCGAAATGAAGGAAAGCCGAGTTGCACTTCCAGCGGAATGGCGAGGTGCATGAGAAACAAATCCCCCTTCCGTCCAATCTAATCTTAACTGTGTATTTTGCGGAATGGAAAGTACACAGGCGAAATGAAGAGTTGCACTTCCAGTGAATGGCTAGGTGCATGAAGCACAAATCTCCCTTCCGTCCAATCTTAACTTGACTGTGTATTTTGCGGGACGAAAAGTTCACAGGCGAAATAAAGAAAAGGCGAGTTGCTTTCCACTTCCAGGGAATGGCGAGGTGCATCAAACACAAATCCCCCTTCCGCCTAATCTTAACCAGACTGTGTATTTCACGGAACGGAAGTTCACAGGCGAAATGAAGAAAAGCCAAGTTGCACTTCCAGGGAAACTCCAAACACAACCATCCTTCTCTGAAATCTTAACCATAGGATTCTACACACGATTCGACACGGTTTTCTTCTGGCTGTATATGGGGTAATATGTTCGCCCGCTAGTTAGCTCGTAAACTGTCGCCTCAGTATTTGAATGGACATGGTTGCAACAAATGAAAACGTAAAAACACTTATAGTGGGCGATGTATTGGAGATAGAGATATGCTCTCGCGGACTTTGTTGTTGAACTTTTCATGCTGAACAATTACTTTACTCATAGAATTTAGATATTTTAAGCTTACATATCGCTCGGACGCCCGTTTACTTTTTTCGACTTTTTCACTGAAATCGTTACTGCCCGGCTTCCTTTGATCATAAGTAAATTATTTTCAACATCAATAATCCTCGAGATATTTTTCACATAATGGTGAAAACCGCATCAAAAACCATCCAGAGGTTCTCGAGATTACCCGTGACATCCAAGAATCGGGGACTTTGTTTTATACTAAGTAGAGATAACAAGTACAGTAGTTCCGTGAAGAACTAAATAGCGTGTTTGCATATAACCTACTGGTCTATTCCATTAAAATCTTCCCCGGCTATTTAAAGGATTTTCCATATTGCAAATATTTTCACCCGTATTTTCAAGCATAGCTTTTATAGTCTAAGTAAAATGGATCTGATGATGATCGCTTGACGATCGAAACTGGTCATCCTAGCGTATTTATTAATTAATATCATGTAATTTTTTTCAGGATTAGGGTATAACCCAACTCTTTTCGGTACATTCGTGTTGACCGACTGAAAAGAATTGAACATGAGTTGTCTCTATACTACTGCAAGCTCTGAATACGGTTTCACGGTTCTTAACATCACTGCTCTCGTGTGATTAAGTCTCTAGAAAAATCATTTTAAATATTTGAAATTCACTTGGCCCCCACTTTGTATTGTGTTTCTCAGGATTCGGAAAGTAATATAACTGTACTTACTTAATAGTTCTCAATCACCAAACAAAAATTCAATTTGATAGCTTAAATAGTTTCTGAGATATTGTGAACAGGTGGCATACGTATATTGTATTGACAAATGTTGGATGTTTCATATCAGGGTTATAGAAGTATATTCCAGCTGATGAATATTTTAATTGTAGTTCATTATACCAACTTACATTATAATTCCTCGATTAGGACACGATAAATAAAAACTAGATTTAATGAAATTGCACAGCTGCCATTTTAAAACTTCTCATAACATTCCGTTAAATTATACAACAGTATACTAAGGCTTGTATAAAGATGTACCTTGCCAAGTTTCATAGCACTCGGATGAAACGTTGCGTGAAAAATCTATAGACATAATTATTGGGTTTGTGCTCACCAAGTTATTGGAAACTCCAAAGGTGAATTTATGTTAATAGCCTCTATCAACATACAAAATTTCATTTTTATCGCTGTAGTAGTTTCGTAGATATTGGGAACCACCTTAATGTTTCAGATGGTTGCCATGTTGGATTGTTACATATGTACGCCATAGACTTCTGTAGCATTGGATGAAGATTATTGTTCGAACGTTCTTTTGATCGCATAATTAAGACACAAGAAATAAAAACTTATTTATTAAATTGCGCTCAGCCGCCATATTGAGATTATGAAACCAATTGAATACAATTGTATGCCGGTAGATTAAACATTACACAAATATTTACCGTACCTGCTTTCACTGCCCTTGGATAATTAAATCGTGAGAAAATGTTATTTTAATACATTCAATTCGCTTGGCTGCCAAGTTCCTTTTGTACTTGGAAGGTTTTTAAAAATCACATAGTTGAAGTTCTAACATTACCCATTTTTACCGTACCAAACTTCAGGGTGATATATGTTACTGTTGCGGAGATTTAAATGACGGTGACATATTTCGCGCGGCTGCCATGTTGGTGGAACGTATTACAATTTGAAAGGCTCGGTTGATGTCGGGCGAGGTAGTATTTTGTACTTAACGAGTTTCATTGAAATCGCTTTGGCTCTTTAGGTTTCATTAGAGTCGCTCACAAATACGCACACTTACGCACACACACAAACGAAACGTGACCTCATAAGTCTTTTTCTTTAATAATTGAGCGTAGGCTAAAAACCAACTTGTGGACAATAACATTTTAAGTTGCGACACTAATGCATAAAGCATAAGCATACTATTACAAAATTACTAAAAATAGGCTACTTCTGGTATGAATATTGCCAAATTTAATCACACAGGGAAAGTGAAATGATCACGGATTCCAAATTCAATATAGAATTTAATTTTGTCATCAAATACTGGATTTTGGGCCCCTTAAGGGATAATTTTTTCATTGTGTGTGTTTGTCCCCTAACACGATTATCTTATTATCTGGAGCGATATCGATAAAACTTGATGATGCTGTTTTTGTTAATTCAAAATAAGGGTTGGGACACTTTTCTTTGTCAGCCCCCTTTACTTGTGTATGTGTTCAATTTGTCTGTTTCCATGGTGCCAATGGTTGAGCTTTAAATAACAGGATTGGGGATGAGGTCAGACACAAGGGACTTCAAATATGGTACTGTTCTGTTTTTGCCTGGAGGGAGTGTGGAAAAAATCAGAAAAAATCACACTCAGGATAGACGCTGTCAACGCCGAGATTAAACCTTTGACCTCCGGACTTGCTGCAGCTCCCCCATTACGGTCGTAGTGAGTGATTTAACGCACACAGCTATACCAAATTGTAATGAAACTTGATAGGGGCTCACAAAATTTCCATATTCCGCCTTTTAAATTTTCATAAGTGGCACCAACCAAGCAAGAATGCTGCGGTAAATATTTCATTACTCTTCATTTTAGGTCTATAGGAATCTATAGCGGCAATCGACCTACATTTTTAACGGTGAAAGAGACTATTAAACAAGTAGTTCCGTGAATAACTAATTAGCCTATTTTCATATCCTACTGGTCTTACTTTGGCCATGAGGTTTTTTTTTCGTGTAGTCTCCTCAGAGACCGAGTGCAGGTATTTCTATTCGACGCCCGTGGGCGACCTGCGCGTCGGGATGAGAGATGGAATGGTTGAAGATGAATGAAACTGGAGAAGGATGTGGAAGGAATCGGCCGTGGCCTGTCAGAAGGTACCGTCCAAGAAATTGCCTGGTGTTGAAAATGGGAAACCACGGAAAACCATTTCAAGGACGGCTGACGGTGGGGCTCGAATCGATGCGTCTACCGAGTCAGCAGATAGCTTGGCCCCATGACCTAACGCTGCGCTTTAGCCAGCGTAGCCACTGCTGTCGGTGTCATGAGAAATGGAAACGAGATTTAACTTTGGAACACCACACTCATAAAGTAGATTTGTAAAAACACCCATGGGGTCCGACTGTTGTCTAGTTGTAGTCATTTATATCGTACCTGACCAATTTCATCACTTGTTATTATTCTAGCTGTCTACGTTATAGTTAAAAGATACCGTAAAATGATTAGTTTGATGTATGTTGCTTACATATTTGAATTAATAAAATCATGAACACAATAAAAGCAATTACAGACTGAATATTGCTGAGGTACAGTACATTATTCTTTGTCCTTACCACTGTGGACAATATATTTCAAGTTTTGGTGTGAATTTACAGCAAATATATAAAATAGTTTTAAAACAGTCACTCGGAACAAATAGCACTGACAGTTTCTCTTAGTGAGGGGTTACAATATCCTTAACATGAGACGCAATTGCACGCCAAGGCTCGGTGACTCGGACAGAATTGCGACTTAAACCCGGGACTTCGATTTCAACCTCGGTGTCTCTTTCATATTCTGCAACGATTTCACTTTCGGGGCCACTATCCTCAAAAAGATTGTCAGATTCGAAATCTGAGTCACCACTGATATACTGCTCACTGTCACCATTTCACTCACTGTTTCTAACACTAAGGAATTTCATCTCACCTCGTGAATTACCTAACAAGAACTGCAGCAGTAGCAGGGTGTTATAACGCAACAGGGAAAGACAAGCGTAAATACCTCACTGGGGTCTATATGACCCTGACCTAGATTTATTTGCGTCTCAAGAATATTCTTGTATGCTGACAGATCTGAATTTCACTATCCGAGGGTAGTGAGCTTTTATCCTAATTTGCAAGCAGGTATTAGTAGCGTACTGTTTCACACAAAAACATATATATTTGTTTGTTTTTCGCAAGGTCGCTCAGATCCCATTGTGGTGTTCCAGGGTTTAAACAAGATGTTCAGTAAAGAACATGTAGCCTACTTTCTCCTAAATGCATGGGTATAGTTATAACTCTTTGTCCTTTTCAAAGAGTATAATGAATGTTGGTTGTAGTTGCTTGATGAAATACAACGTGCTATACGGATATACGTTGATTGATTGAATCCTCACCTGAATTATATATACACAAACAAATACAGCCATCAAAATAACACAGGTTTTCAGACTATATTCAACACTGACCCAAGTACACGGGGCTAAATGACCATGATGGCCATGCATCTCAAATGAAACAACAACAACAACATTAGCTTCCTACCCAAATCCTTCCTCGAATAAAAGTAAATACACTGGTAAGCCTACAGACATCACAGTTGCACAGGTTATCAGGCAACTTCTACACACACCCAAGTAAACGGTGCTACAAGACCATGATGCAGCAAAACCCCTAAAGAATCAACACGAAAAACAACAGCAACAACAACAATAGTCTCTACTGCGGGTCAAGGCCAACGAACATTAATCGCTGTATTCGAGTGTTGAAATATGTGTTGTTATAAGTAGATATATAATATTCTCGACTGCAAATACACACTACAGTATACAGAGTGGTCCACCAGACCCTTATTTTTTTGGAGGAAGGCAACCCAACTAAAGCGTATATCAACAAGCTTGTAGTTTAACGTGACCGTTAATCGCGAGATCATGAGCCACGGGACCTCCTTTTTACGTGGAATCCGAACCACAGGACATGGCATTTCACTTCGAAAATCTCACATGCATTGACCGGGAATCGAACCAGGACCGCCTTGGTGAGAGGCATACAGCTAGACCGCTGAGCCACCACGCCCAAAAAAGCGTATATCGTAGCCATCCTAAAATATTAATACCTGCTCCTGTATGGCCTTAATACAACTTTACCATTGTGTTCATGCTTGCGAATATAGTAGAAATCATTAGCGGTAGTGTTATTTCAATGAACTCAACTATGTTGCATGTTTTAAACGATCATAGCTCCGAATAACACCACATTACGTTTGCACAGATGTCTATGGAGGCTACGAATAGACTCAATACGTACCAGCAATGGGCTATGGCTATCGGTAGCTAAGGTGGCTAAGTCAAGTATTCCTGCTGTTGCGTCGGGCAAGCTCCCGGCTTGCAGGTTCGATCCCCGGGCTGGTACATATTTTCTCCCTTAATGCCGTTTACAGTGGATGTACTATGGCCGCTTATGTACATGTTCCAACGAGTGATTTTTTTGTGTGCCCTAAAAAGGTCCGTTTCTATCCGATGGTACGTAGCCAGGTTGGACGACGACATAATGATCTGTAAAACGAAAGCAAGGTACCCTGGATATTCAGGGTAGCAAGTGTTCAAAATGTTGACCACCTTTGTTTAAAGGGAAATTCAGACTCACTCAAGCCACCGCACGTGTCGCGTCAAAACACTCTAACTTCGGGATGTAAACCATTCCTCATTTTATGTTTTGCAACTATAAAATAGTATTAATTCATCCGCTAATGAGGAAAACCGTATCGTATTGAGTTCATTCGATTGTTAAAATTAATTTTCTTTCTAACGATATGGTGTGAGAGAAACTGAAATTATCAGAAACGAAAGCTACTATCTGATTGAGCGCCTGCTGAATGAATTATCAGGTAGGATTATTTTTATACAAACAAAATAAAGTGTGTTGGCATGCATGTAAAATTGATTTTCAAATCTTTATCATCTACTCGAGACCAACCGAAGTCATCCTGGAAGTAGTTTTCCGTGGTATCCCACTTCTACTCCAGATAAAATACAGGGATGGTTCGAAATTTAAAACCACTTCCACCTCCTTAAAACTCCTACCTTCAGATAAAAATACACAAACTACTACCAACACCGTAATAACATAGATTATTAGGCAAATTTGAACACATGCAAGAACACAAGAATGTGATGATCACGACGTCCAAGCCTCTAAAGTTAGAAAAGGAACCTCAAATATTCACGCCGCTGAGAACAGCAAAATGAAGTCTCATGTGCATTGTCTCATAGCTCATGAACGATTAGTAATACTGACGCGGAATTTAAATTAAAGAAAACTTTGAACCTTCTTCTCCACCTTGTAACTGGTTATTCTTTGAGGCGACTATTTTCCTAAAATTGGCTACGATGGTGAAAATACACTTGCGAAACATTTCACTGGGTAATTTCCAGCCAATGGTAGCTACTTAAAACTCTGATTTTTAGTTTGAAAGCAGTGGATGAGGGTATATTAATCATACCGTACCAGTGTAAACACCACGCTGATTAACCTATAAATGCCAATTATATGACAGATTGAGTGTTAAGAGTGCTCGTCAGTTGCATCGAGAACAGCCCATAACCGCGAGAACATTACAATATTCCTAATTCGCATAGCTCTATAACGTAATGGTTCCGCTACCCACAATGCAGTGGAGTCACACGTGGCTAGGTGATGCGACCGAGATGGCTGTGGGTTAAGCAAAAACCTGCACTTTTGAAATCCATCACAACAAAACAGAACAAAAGAAAAAACGAATCTTATCCTTGAACGTGAACATAACTATTTATAATGCCCGATGACTAAAATCGTATTCGAACAGGTAAGTACGTTATGGATAAAGGAAGTCTAGTGTCCAATCCAAAAGTTCTCACTATCTTCATAAATTAGCAAAATTCAACGTACTCTGCACAGGAATACATCGTACGTGAATAAATGCGGTAAATTGACTTTGTAAGTGTCGCTTGATATTATATCCCCACTAAAATGGAGCAGGGGCTGTCGTTCAAAAAAAACTGCCTAAGACTGGATTCGAAGCAGTACTCGGCTCAGTCACGCATAACGCGTCAGATCCGACTTTAATCGCATCAGCCTCGGAGACAATGCACAAATTGCGCGCTACACGGATTCTAGTTAACTAGGCTGTTCCACCTCGAACGTTAGTATGCGTATCAAAGTCTTCAATCATGGTTTATAGTGTTCATTTAATATTCTACTATTGCAGATCACGTGGCGTAACCTATTAATTTGATTGTATTACATGTATGTGTGTTCTTCTGGGAGCAATGAATCACATGTTCGTAGACTGATGCTTAGTATTTGGCGCGGAACTGATTAAGGTCGTTTTTCCTTTGATAGGCACATGGCTCAGTTTACATTGCTGTCACACAGGCAGTGTGCACAGCATTATCGACCATCAGGAGAATTGTAATGTTACTGTAGTTGGGTTTCATAAAACTTAATAATAAGGGGCTGGTGAACCACTCTGTATATGCTTAACATTATAACGTGTGAGTAGTTGTTGTTGTTGTTGTTGTTTGGGTCTTCAGCCTTTTGACTGGTTTGACGCAGCACTCCATGCCTCCCTGTCCTGAGCTAATCGTTTCATCTCTACGTAGCTACCACACCCTACATCCGAGGCAATTTGTTTAACATATTCTCACCTTGGTCTACCCCTACAGTTCTTGTCCTCAACCCTTCCTTCCATAACTAAGCTTGCTATTTCTGGGTGTCTTAGTATGTGTCCTACTAACCTATCTCTTCTCGTCATTAGCATTCGCCACACACATCCCTCCTCTCCCACTCGTCTTAATTCCTCTTCGTTTGTAACCCTATCTACCCATCTGATCTTCATCATTCTCCTGTAACACCACATTTCAAACGCTTCAATTCTCCTTTTTTCTGCTGCACCAATAGTCCATGTTTCACTTCCGTAGAGTGCGACGCTCCAGACAAAGGTTTTCAAAAATGTCTTCCTAATACCTAAATCTATATTCGATGTCAACAGGTTCCTTTTCTGTAGAAATGCTTTCCTTGCCTGAGCCAACCTACTTTTTATATCCTCTTTGCTTCGTCCATCACTGGCTATAAATCAATAAATACCAAAATGAACGAAGTAACGAAATTTGAACCTGCAGTGATTAGATCCTCGAACCCCCAGACTAAGAGCCCAAGTCGCTACCTTTACGCCACAGATGCCCTACGATAATACTCGATTAACAACTGGCTTAGTATAACTGTATCATATATTCTGTTCAAATCAACGATTTCATTAGCATTTTCTGGCGTTTCTATAAACCAATTGATACTAAATATGTATTATTTTGTTCAGCACATTCCTAAATGGATATAAACTTAGGAAGTTAAGGAAATGTATGTATTAACGGGCAAAACTAGCGGCTATGCTGACAACGGGACGGGATGCGCCCATAACGATATGACATGGTAAGCCTGACCTGTTAGTCACTTCTACCGTTACATATTCTATTATCATATGCTAATATCCTACCGGTCACATCTCTGAGGACAGATTATACCTCCCTAGGTACGATAAAGTGAATTGTTGACGCCATGCCTTGTTTAATCGTAAGTTAGTGTTAGGCAATAATACTTGCATGATTCACACATCCACCACATTGAAACCATTTAGCCGATGACATTGTAGTTTGGGTAAAACACGCTTCCCACTTTAAGGTACCGTATATTGTTGAAAAAATTGGTAGAGATCGGATGATTAGGTTAGTCGTAATTTGATTTAATCTCAGAATAATTTAGTGGGGTCATATCTTTTTTGTTATGATGGCGGCGATATAGGCCTACAACATGACACTGAGTTGCCCCTTCCTAGTGCTACCTCTGTACCAAAGGTGGTTCGTTTTGAGTTCAGTTGTGTTTGAATTGATAGGGGGAACCGATTTGCACAGATACTTGGCCACCATCTGTAAACTATTTGGCTGATGACCTACCTTGCAATTTGGTGCAACGATGCGTCCGCCATAAAGGTATGTTGTTGCAAAATTTTGTAGAGATCAGATGATTAGGTTAGTCGTAATTTGAGGTAAGATTTGAACATTTGGGTGGCTGCCATTACGTTTCCGTCAAGATGATGGCTATATAAAACATGACACTGAGGTGCCCTCTGCTAGTGCTTCCTCTGTACCAAATTTCGTTCAATTAGGTTTCTCCCTGTAGGAATTAATAGGGGAAATCGATTGGCACACATACATGGCCACCATCGGCAAAACTATTGTCTCTTGTAATTTGGTCAAAAGACGCTTCTCACATTGAGGTATGTTGTTGCAAAATTTGGCCGAGATCAGATGATTAGGCTGGTCGTAATTTGATTTCAGCTTTGCACATTTGGGTGGCCGCCATTACGTTTGCGTCAAGATGGCGGCGACATAAACATGACACTGAGGTGCCCTTTCCTAGTACCAAATTTCGATAAATTAACTTTTACTGTGTTTGCATTGAATGGGGGAATCGATTTGCACACATAAATGGTCGCCATCTCCAAACTATTGAGCTGATGACCTTGTAGTTCGATCAAAAGACGCTTCCCATGTTGTTGCAAAATTCGGTAGAAATCAGATGATTAGGTTAGTCGAAATTTGATTTCAGCTTTGAACATTTGGGTGACCGCCATTACGTTTTAGTCAAGATGGCGGCAATATAAAACATGACACTGAGGTGACCCTTGCTAGTGCTACCTCCGTACCAAATTGCGTTCAGTTTGGTTTCTCCCTGATTGAATTTATAGGGGGAATTGTTTTGCACACATACATGGCCACCATCTGCAAACTATTGGGCTGATGACCCAGTCGTTTAGACAAAAGGCGCGTCCCATATAAATGTAATTTGTTGCAAGTTTTGGTAGAGATCAGATGATTAGTCAATTTTGATTTAAGCTTTGGAGATTTGGGTGGCCGCCATTACGTTTCCGTCAAGATGGCGGCGATATAAAACATGACACTGAGGTGCCCATTGCTAGTGCTACCAAATTTCGTTCAATTCGGTTTCTCCCTGTAGGAATTTATAGGGGGGAATCGATTTGCACACATACATGGCCGCCATCTGCAAACTATACCTTGTAGTTTGGTCAAAAGACGCTTCCCACATTGAGGTATGTTGTTTCAAAATTTGGAAGAGATCAGATGATTAGGTTGGTCGTAATTTGATTTCAGCTTTTAACATTTCGGTGGCCGCCATTACGTTTCCGTCAAGATGGCGGCGATATAAACAGAAAACTGAGGTGCACTTTGCTAGTGCTACCAAGGTACCAAATTCCGTTTCATTCGGTTTTACCGGGTTTGAATTGATAGGGGGAGGGGGGCCAACATGCAGAGAACACACAACACACTCACAAACACACAGACATACACAAAATGTTTGGCCCTGAGGTGATTTCATAAGTCTACTTTTATTTTTTGCACAAATCAAAAGTAGGCCAAAGATGCAAAGCCGCCATTTTTATGTTCTCATACAATTCCATTAAAATATACGTCCGTATATTAAGGCTTGTATGAAGATATACATTGTGAAGTTTCACATATCTCGTATGAAAAGTCGCGAGAAAATCCATTTAAATAATAAAATTTCGCGTCGCCGCCATACTGGTTTTGCGTTCACCATCTAATTGAATGATCCATAAGTAAGCTTGAGATAATAGCCTCTATGAACATACAAAATTTCAGTTTGATTGCAGTGATAGATTCGTAGATATTGAGAACCGTCTAAATATTTCGGATGGTCGCCATGTTGGTATTTTATATGTGTAGGCCATAGAGTTATGTACTCTACCCGTATATCCCAGAGAAGTATCTGCCAAAATCCGAAGATGAAGGTGGATTGCAGCAACTTGTATTCCTCTGCTAGAAAAACTACTAAGAGCTACTAGCAGATAAAAACAGGAGGGGTACGCTATCTACTATTGTGCTATAGGACTATTCTACTGGGTTCTTGGGTTACTAACTACCTTTGGAGGATGAGAAACTTTCGAATTTCAGGCGCAACGGGTAATAGGTGTGGATAGTGACTTCTATTCTACCTCTATAGCACAATATAGTCACCTAATATACTGCTATTGATAATGCAAATTTCCTATAAATATTGTCAAGCAAACGTAAACACGTGTCTGTCGGATTATTCAGAAGACAAATTGCAACGATGAAATAAAATCGAATTTTCTCAAAACACGAAGAGTAAACCTCCTAAACGTTTCTGGCTAAATAAACTAGATTCATTAAAATAAAGCTCATTTCTGGCATCGAACCTGCTGTCCCCTAAAATTAAGAAGTAATCAAAAAATTGTTTAAATTACCTAAAATGCGAAAAATAAACTACTGCTGGCGATCGTTAACGCTATCACAATAACTAATCTTTAATTTAAACAGAAAAACTCCTGATTCCTAATCATTCCCTACTAAAAATAAAAAAGAAATAATCGGTCTATAATTATGTACATACATTTATATTACACGTCTTAATTATCCCTTACATTTTCTTCAAGATGTTCGCAACATCCCCCCTAACTTGGGTAAAATTTACTATTATTCCTCATATATCGGAATTCATAATCCGAAGACTACTTCTAAGCATAGATTATTCCTTAACACCTCTCAGATCTCTCTCATAATAATGAATAATTATAAAAATACAACTCTCATATTTTTTTATTTTAATTTTTTTTATTTAGTCAATTTACCCTCTAGGTTGGTGGTTCCCACGGACTCATCGAGGGAACTCACCACTACCGCCTCTGCGGGCAGTGTCCTGGAGCTTGGAACATATGGAAGGGATGGATACAACTGGGGAGGTGTGATCAGCACTTCGACCAGGCGGCCTCACCTGCAAAGCGAACAGGGGCCTCATGAGGGATGGGAAGGGATGGAAGACTGGGATGGATAGGCTAGGAAGAGGGAAGGAGGCGGCCGTGGCCTTACAGAAGGTACTGAGACAGTATTTTGCTATTTACTTGTAGATGTTAGGCCCCTTAAAACAACAATTATCATCATCATCAGCTATTTACTTGAACCCTGATACGACAGCGAGACGTATTTTGAAATTATTGCTTGGCATTAGTTTGACTGCAGGCGTGAAACGCAGTACGCTTGTTATTCACTAAGGAGATGGATAGACAATCCCGCCACGCTCTTGATCACGTGCTCACTGACTTAGTCCTGCAACTATTTGATACATATATGACACGATAATCGACTGGGTTCGATTGTCCACCTCGATACAGGAGTGATGCATCTTGGGTAGATTGCCAGCTGAGACGTGGATGAGCAGTTTTGAAACGACACACACTTGAGTTCAGTGACATATCCAGTGAACATGTTATCGCTGTAGTAAGAAAGTTCCGTTTATCACGCGGTAATACGAGTGTTCTCTACTCGCGGCGCGGATCGAACGGGTGAATTGCCAATAGCAATATGCGGTTGTCCGTACTTCTGGTGTGTTTGATATAACCCAGAGATTAAATATACCCGAGTGAACTTAGCTATTGCATAGACTTGTTAATACAGACTCCTCGATGAGGAAATCTACTACGTATATATTTGAAATGCAGGAAAGCATTAGTATTATCAAGAACAATACGACTGGATTTTATTGTGAGAACCTAGTTGTTGTAGCAATGATGGGCTAAACATATCGTGCAGGAATGTAATGCAGATGCAGAGTTGATCATTTGGAGTGACATCCTTATTAACACTACAATGAAGAGAAAGAAACGTTGGGGAACGTTAGTTCTGATCCAGAGGTTTTAAAGTAGCCAAGAATGAAGAAACAACCCCAAAGGAACGAAACTACTTTACTGATAACGTCGAGGGAGCCTTGTACAAGCAATATGCAGGAACTCCGTTTCGGAGACAGTAGTTTTCGAGTTAGGAGGAAGTTGGTTCGGCGACTTGCAGCTCCAGCCATGGACTACTCAGGGATGATGGTTCAGTTCCTGAAAGGAATGTATATTCCTATACTTTCTTCAATCTCAACCAGAACTTCGCCCAAGGTAGCTGGAAAACGTTTCTTCTCTTGTAGACAGTAGACCTTGTCACTTTTAGTTCGATACTTTTCACCAATATTTTATTAATTAGTATGAAATTCATTCGAAGACTAGATCTGATTCTTTTTTATCATTTCTGTCGGAGAGTGCAATTTATTGTGTAGTTAACAGTAGACGTGATGCTATTTAGAGCATTACTTTGTTGCTTTTGTTTTGAAAATTTTGGAAATAAAACCAAGCATTGAATTTTGTTGAGAAGATATCTGCAGCATAATTAGGACCAAGACGACGATATCTTTGTATAAGAATAACAATTAGGAAGAAGATGGCCACACACTCGTGCACTTGAACTATTCCAAAAATATTTCAGTGATACTATTCGTATGGACTTATGACATTCTAGTAGAAATTCTTTCTTTTAGAAATGATAGTGCATTTTCATCGTTATTTTCCATGGTTATGGAATTATGGAAATCGTCCAGCGAAACCAATTGTGAATTGATTGCCAAGGCATTTGTAGCCTACTATCATATTTCTTTTTGATTAAAGATTTTTCTTTAAATGAAATGTTTAGTTCGTTCAGTTTTTTAGCTTGTGTTATTTCAATTCGTTTTTGGGAACACTCTTGGATAGATCATCGTTTGATTTAATGGTTTGCGTGTATCTATTGATATGATAATAGACTCCTTTCCATGGTGTAAGTCTCACGTGTTTTCTTCTGAGTAGTTGAGCCATTTTTCGAGTTTGGATAGGCGAAACTGAAACGACTATTTTTACTAGTGTCTATTTACAATTTTTTCTCTCATATATAAGTCTTTATGGAAATAAATATATATTAATATATTGGAATTGTGAACTGAATTTAACAGTTCAAACTAGTATAACAGAATTTGTCGTAGACTTAAATGACGATAATTTATGGAAATAGATAATACAATTTATCTAATAAATTGTTGCTTCTTGTTTAGTGAAGTTAGAAAAGAAGTAATCTGTGGCACTTCTATATTCGTCTATGATAGGGCATGATATTTTCAGAGCAATTTTTGAAAGGTTTTGTGTTTAATTACGTTTGGGATTAATTCTTGACAGCTTTGGAATGCTGAATTAAGGTATTGCAATTTTGTACATACGATTTATTGTGTTAGTGAAGCGAATATTTGACATCATTGGATGGTCAATATTAATGTTGTATATTGTACTCGTAGTCTTTTGAGAAGACATTAACGTTGTCATTGCGTTTTAGTAAGAGTGAAATTAGCTTTTGAGCCATCACTATTTGGATATGAAGTTGTAGTTATCGTGAATTGGAATCACGAATGTTTCTCTTTAATGCTTGTTTTATTCAAGTAACCCTACGTTTTATTCTTGCCTAGTAGGATTTGCAGGAGATGAATTGCTTATATCATGACACACATATTTAAGTGACACAGCCACTTTTCGAATAACTTTAATTAATTCATGCAATATAATACATATGATATTTCAGTAATTTTAGCAAAAATATACTGCATTCATTGAAGCATATAAATAGTTAATAAACTATTTTCATAACTTGTAACACTATTCGATTATCTTAATTGATTGTTGAATGCAACAAATTAAGAAAATGATAACCTTGAAACATACTTGTAAAATTAAATGGAGATAGGCAGCGTTTATAACAAAATCCTAATTAAGGATATAACTCGTATATAAAATGTAAAATATGTATACATCTTTAATAAGGGTATAACATCAGTGCATAATTTAATATTGTATTTTTCTTGTAATTTGTTCAGCGGATGATATATTTAAACACTGCGTTTTAGAGCAGTAAGATGGGGCCTTATTATAGGCGTTTATTTAAAACTTTTTTTTTATCATTTGATCTAAAGAAGCTTTTCTTTAATTTTGTGTCTAGTTGACGGACATACTTTGAGCTTCGTTTCATCGTAATTTTATACACCACTGGCATCTTCGTACCGCATTCTTTAATATCGACGTATCCTGATCCCTGGTTGATCCTAGTTGGTAGGTTTTTCAGAGGTCATTTCAGCCGGGAACTTCTAGAATCTACGATCCAGCTTTTCCATCGGATTGCAACAGGTAAGACCATGTGGATTACGGGTACATCTATATATGGCGCCCAACGTGGGGATTTCGAATTGGCATTCTCGATTTCTCCAATGCTAAACCCATGTGTGAGAATCCATTTTTATGAGATTATTGAGTTTAGCAGTTTTCGAACGATGTAGTCGTTAGCAAAATTTTCTTTGGCACTGCTACGATTATACACGTCGAATTCGTTGGGAATTCACGTTTCTTTAAATCGTGAAGATGAGTTTACTCAATCTACCTGGCATACAGATAGAATTATCGCCATTGCTTAAATTTATTTGTTTTGTGCGTGCCTAGTAAAATGTAATTTGATTGATTACGACATGACCATAAAAGAGATTTCTAGGAAATTTTTATAGATCAGCGTTGTCAGATGGGACATGACATGGGGCCATTTCTCACTCCATGCTTGTCGGCCATTTCGTGTTAGTTACCGGCGATGATTATTTGTAGATCATCTGTAATAATAGAATCACTTTCTTTAATAATAAAATAAATAATTCATCATTTCAACTTTAATTTAAACCGTTTCTAATATAAATCACCGTCGTTGCATTCCTCCTATTTTCTTATAGACTTAATTTATATAATAAGTTTAGAAGCAAAACGAAATTCAATGCTTGTATTGGAGAAAAGGGTCATTCTAAATGTGTCAATTCTGCTATTTATGTATTGCATTCCTGTGTTTTCTATAATTGTATTTACCATGACAGCTGTGTCAATGGAGGACATTGCCAATATGTTGAAGGCAATGCAGGAGAAGATGGGCAGTCACGCCAATGAATTAGCTGAGATCAGGAGTAATTGCCAAACTAGTTTTGACAATATCAACTCCATTGTCAATAATAATACTGAATTAGTTCAGGAATCTGTAGGGGTTCAGGAATCTGTAGGGGAGAATTTGAAGGCAGACATGAGTCAAATGCACTTGTCCCTCAAATATCTTCAAGATAGTAATCGCAAGATTTCAGCTAAAACTAAAGAAATAAAAGAAAAGATAGAGGATATAGAAGCAGGCATCGACTGTGTGACAGCCGATGTCAGGCTTGTTCAACTTGACATCAGTAATATTAATGTAGAAGTTAGCCATGTTAGATCTAATGTTGCATCATTAGAAGTAAGAGCCATAAGCACTGAAGGCAAATTAGATGCTGCTCAAGTTGATATTACTACAATGCAAGGTAAAATAGATTCAACTGAAGGCAAATTAGATGCAATGCAGGGTAAAATAAATTCAACAGAATGTAAAATAGATTCGACTGAGAAAAAGATAGTTGCCACTCAGGCTAAAATTAACCTAACAGAAGGCATTGTAACTGGTATACGAACTAGTATTTCTACCATAAAGGAGGATGTTAGAAATATTAAATCGGAACTAGATAGTAATCAGAAAGAAAATAAAAATAGCTTAGATGCATTGCAATTGCAGTTTTAAAACGAAGCAAGTGCAACGCAAGAAACTCTAACCAAATTAGAGGGTGATATGGCCCAACTTAAGGAAAAGGTTGAAGATCACAACAAGGTCTTGAGAAAGGATATAGAGATCGATCTCAAGGCTATTGTTAACGATCAAGTGACCATCTTAAGGGAGGAAATCACAAAAATAAATGAAGATGTCATTAAAAGTATTAAATCAGATTTTGAATTAAAGATTAACAGAACAGAATTAAGACTTAACCAAGATATTTCCCAGGCTAGAATAGACACTGATAAACGAATCGATTCAGTTCAGACTATGCAGGTCGAAAGCGTTACTGTTCTTTGTGAGGATTTAGAAACGCAGATTAAAGGCGTAATTCTGAAAGTAGACCAAGTTAAGATAGATCTAAACTCAGAGCGTGAAAAGAAAACATCGGAATTAGACGAGATTAGACAAGAGTTCCAAACGTTCAGGTTAATGGATCACATAGACATAAATAAATTAAGAGCGGAAATCAAGTCACGATTGGACACGTTGGGGAAACCTATAAATTCCCATGGGGAAGGAACGGTACACCATTTAAGGGACAGGATGGATACCACCACGCCAGCTAGAAACTATTTAGCGAGGTTGAATAAGGCACATGAAACAGAACAGAGTCATGCTTGATCAGAGATCCCGAATGAGGCTACGTCAGAAATAAATCCCAGAGATTTTAGGATATCAACGCCTAATGACAGATCTAATGTCATGATAGAGAGGAATTACGAGGAGAAAATTAAGAAATTTTCAAATACGGAGGGCTTGACTCCTATAGAATTCATTAGAAATCTACAAGATCACTTTGCGGAACATCATGTTGCAAGGGACAGAGAACTGCGGATTGTTGAGAAGCATCTGGCAGATGCACCGTTAAATTGGTTCCGTGCTTTCCGATATACATTCGATAACTTCGAACAGTTTTCGGAAGCATTTATTAAAAGATTCTGGTCGATAGAGATACAACACGCAGTGAGGGCGGAAGTATATTCAAGGAAGTATAGTAGTACTGGACCCACCAGTTATTCTGAATTCTTCACATCTCAGTTAGCCCGCCTTAGATATCTTCAACCCCCATTGAGACAGGAGGAAATTCTCGAGACAATTTCACGCCAGTTACCGGTGGAAGTTAGAAGGAATTTAATCTCATCAGGCGTAGAGGATTTAGCGGCAATGGACGACTTGCTGCGTAGGCTAGACTATACATCTATGTCGCCTACCATAATCAAAAGCGTAAGGACGGAAACTAAGACCGTGAACGCGGTAGTCGTTGATCAAACTCAACAAACAGAAAGGTCAAATAGGACAGAATCTAGATGGGAAGGTCCGATGAGGAACAGTAGAACGTATAGTCGAAGATTTGAAGATAGAAACAACCAGCGACCATATGGAAACTACCAACAGAGATATGATCGAGACCGGGATAGACCTAACCAAACAGATCGTAATCAAGAAAGATATAAACCTTACGAAAGTAGAAATAGGAATGACAGGTACATGAATGGAAATCAGGAAAGGGAACAATACCAACCTAGGAATAACAGGTATCGAGGTTATCAGAACAATAACCGATACTACGATAATAGGGATAGACAAGGCCAGTATCAGCAACAGAATAGAGGTCAACAAGGGTTTGCCAGATACAAAAACTACCGAGACAAAAACTATCATAACCAGGAAGATAGAGAACAGTCTAGAAAGGACAGGGATAGGCGTGAGGAAAGGAAGGATCGAAGGGACACAGAAAGTGAGCCAGAACCTAACACTAGCCATCACACTAGTGATAATGAAAGGGGTTCACAGGAAAAAAAAACGCCAATTACGAAATCCCGGAAGGATTAAACAGCCAGCCGTCTCCATTTGACATAATTTTACAAGATGTTTATGAGGTCACGGACGAAGATTTGTTATACGAAGAAATGGAAGGAATTGTGAGTGAACGTGCTGAATTGCCTATTATTGAAATCTCTGTGGGCAACCAACATTGCAGGTCTCTTATAGACACGGGAGCGGTCATTTCAATCATGTCCGAAGATTGCTTTTTGAAATTAGAAAAGGAACAACAATTTACCACATTGCCAGCTTCATCGATTAAAGTTAGAGGACTATTTCAAGATAAGTCGATGAAATGCAAATTACAAGTCCAGCTGAAGTTCAGTATAAATGAAAGATGTTTTGAACATATTTTTGTGGTGCTCAAAAATATCAATTTTGAAATAATCCTAGGGATTGACTTTATTACCCGTGCCAGAATTACCATTGACATGGACAGGAGAATTATCAGGTTCCCAGAGAAAACTATTAGGACGATAGTACATGAAGATATTGATTCCAATGAGGATGTGGAAAATTTGATCAGGGAAGAAGTTTTAGAAAATATAATAAATCAGACCGAGCAAGAAAGAGAGCATTATGCACTTTACGTCGAGGGATCTACAGAAAGTATTTCAAGAAAGTGGAATAAAACGCAAAATGCTGTTCATTAACGAATACCTAGAATGGTGTAATAAAAGTACTCGCACACTTTTATTAGCTAGGTTGGGAGGAGGATGAGACAGTATTTTGCTATTTACTTGAACCCTGATACGACAGCGAGACGTATTTTGAAATTATTGCTTGGCATTAATTTGACTGCAGGCGTGAGACGCAGTACGCTTGTTATTCACTAAGGAGATGGATAGACAATCCCGCCACGCTCTTGATCACGTGCTCACTGACTTAGTCCTGCAACTATTTGATACATATATGACACGATAATCGACTGGGTTCGATTGTCCACCTCGATACAGGAGTGATGCATCTTGGGTAGACTGCCAGCTGAGACGTGGATGAGCAGTTTTGAAACGACACACACTTGAGTTCAGTGACATATGCAGTGAACATGTTATCGCTGTACTAAGAAAGTTCCGTTTATCACGCGGTAATACGAGTGTTCTCTACTCGCGGCGCGGATCGAACGGGTGAATTGCCAATAGCAATATGCGGTTGTCCGTACTTGTGGTGTGTTTGATATAACCCAGAGATTAAATATACCCGAGTGAACTTAGCTATTGCATAGACTTGTTAATACAGACTCCTCGATTAGGAAATCTACTACGTATATATTTGAAATGCAGGAAAGCATTAGTATTATCAAGAACAATACGACTGGATTTTATTGTGAGAACCTAGTTGTTGTAGCAATGATGGGCTAAACATATCGTGCAGGAATGTAATGCAGTTGCAGAGTTGATCATTTGGAGTGACATCCTTATTAACACTATAATGAAGAGAAAGAAACGTTGGGGAACGTTAGTTCTGATCCAGAGGTTTTAAAGTAGCCAAGAATGAAGAAACAACTCCAAATGAACGAAACTACTTTACTGATAACGTCGAGGGAGCCTTGTACAAGCAATATGCAGGAACTCCGTTTCGGAGACAGTAGTTTTCGAGTTAGGAGGAAGTTGGTTCGGCGACTTGCAGCTCCAGCCATGGACTACTCAGGGATGATGGTTCAGTTCCTGAAAGGAATGTATATTCCTATACTTTCTTCAATCTCAACCAGAACTTCGCCCAAGGTAGTTGGAAAACTTTTCTTCTCTTGTAGACAGTAGACCTTGTCACTTTTAGTTCGATACTTTTCACCAATATTTTATTAATTAGTATGAAATTCATTCGAAGACTAGATCTGATTCTTTTTTATC
Organism: Meconema thalassinum; assembly: GCA_946902985.2. Classification (NCBI taxonomy): domain Eukaryota; kingdom Metazoa; phylum Arthropoda; class Insecta; order Orthoptera; family Tettigoniidae; genus Meconema; species Meconema thalassinum. The sequence continues at coordinate 1,158,151,487 of OX336389.2, forward strand.
ATTTCTGTCGGAGAGTGCAATTTATTGTGTAGTTAACAGTAGACGTGATGCTATTTAGAGCATTACTTTGTTGCTTTTGTTTTGAAAATTTTGGAAATAAAACCAAGCATTGAATTTTGTTGAGAAGATATCTGCAGCATAATTAGGACCAAGACGACGATATCTTTGTATAAGAATAGCAATTAGGAAAAAGATGGCCACACACTCGTGCACTTGAACTATTCCAAAAATATTTCAGTGATACTATTCGTATGAACTTATGACATTCTAGTAGAAATTCTTTCTTTTAGAAATGATAGTGCATTTTCATCGTTATTTTCCATGGTTATGGAATTATGGAAATCGTCCAGCGAAAACAATTGTGAATTGATTGCCAAGGCATTTGTAGCCTACTTTCATATTTCTTTTTGATTAAAGATTTTTCTTTAAATGAAATGTTTAGTTCGTTCAGTTTTTAGCTTGTGTTATTTCAATTCGTTTTTGGGAAGACTCTTGGATAGATCATCGTTTGATTTAATGGTTTGCGTTTATCTATTGATATGATAATAGACTCCTATCCATGGTGTAAGTCTCACGTGTTTTCTTCTGAGTAGTTGAGCCATTTTTCGAGTTTGGATAGGCGAAACTGAAACGACTATTTTTACTAGTGTCTATTTACATTTTTTTCTCTCATGTATAAGTCTTTATGGAAATAAATATATATAAATGTATTGGAATTGTGAACTTAATTTAACAGTTCAAACTAGTATAACAGAATTTGTCGTAGACTTAAATGACGATAATTTATGGAAATAGATAATACAATTTATCTAATAAATTGTTGCTTCTTGTTTAGTGAAGTTAGAAAAGAAGTAATCTGTGGCACTTCTATATTCGTCTATGATAGGGCATGATATTTTCAGAGCAATTTTTGAAAGGTTTTGTGTTTAATTACGTTTGGGATTAATTCTTGACAGCTTTGGAATGCTGAATTAAGGTATTGCAATTTTGTACATACGATTTATTGTGTTAGTGAAGCGAATATTTGACATCATTGGATGGTCAATATTAATGTTGTATATTGTACTCGTAGTCTTTTGAGAAGACATTAACGTTGTCATTGCGTTTTAGTAAGAGTGAAATTAGCTTTTGAGCCATCACTATTTGGATATGAAGTTGTAGTTATCGTGAATTGGAATCACGAATGTTTCTCTTTAATGCTTGTTTTATTCAAGTAACCCTACGTTTTATTCTTGCCTAGTAGGATTTGCAGGAGATGAATTGCTTATATCATGACACACATATTTAAGTGACACAGCCACTTTTCGAATAACTTTAATTAATTCATGCAATATAATACATGTGATATTTCAGTAATTTTAGCAAAAATATACTGCATTCATTGAAGCATATAAATAGTTAATAAACTATTTTCATAACTTGTAACACTATTCGATTATCTTAATTGGTTGTTGAATGCAACAAATTAAGAAAATGATAACCTTGAAACATACTTGTAAAATTAAATGGAGATGGGCAGCGTTTATAACAAAATCCTAATTAAGGATATAACTTGTATATAAAATGTAAAATATGTATAAATCTTTAATAAGGGTATAACATCAGTGCATAATTTAATATTGTATTTTTCTTGTACTTTTTTCAGCGGATGATATATTTAAACACTGCGTTTTAGAGCAGTAAGATGGGGCCTTATAATAGGCGTTTATATAAAACTATTTTTTTTAATCATTTGATCTAAAGAAGCTTTTCTTTAATTTTGTGTCTAGTTGACGGACATACATCATTAACCAGTCAATAAACTGAATTTAATTTTAAAAGATTCTTAGAACGACTGGTGTTTTCTATTAGAAAAGGGGAGTGCGTTAGGAGGACCAGTGGGCAGTATTTCCTTGAGTTTGCTTAAACTTAACGCCCGAGATATTTTTACTTAATTTTAGAGTCTCTTGTTCGAGTTCTTTTGAGCTTCGTTTCATCGTAATTTTATACACCACCGGCATCTTCGTACCGCATTCTTTAATATCGACGTATCCTGATCCCTGGTTGATCCTAGTTGGTAGGTTTTTCAGAGGTCATTTCAGCCGGGAACTTCTAGAATCTACGATCCAGCTTTTCCATCGGATTGCAACAGGTAAGACCACGTGGATTACGGGTACAGTACCATCCCGGCATTAGCCCGTAGACGAAGTGGGAAACCACGGAAAACCACTTCGAGGATGGCTGAGTTGGGAATCGAACCCCCTCTACACATCTGGACCAACCGAGGCTGAGTAGACCCGTTCCAGTCCTCATACCACTTTTCAAATTTCGTGGCAGAGCCGGGAATCGAACCCAGGACCTCCGGGGCGGCAGCTAACCATGCTGACCGCTACGCTACGGAGGCGACCTACAACTCTCATAGCTTTAAATAATTACCAGTATTGAACCATCTGTTCCTACAGCAACTTTCGCTTCGATGAGCTGTTGACTACTGCTGTATCGTTGCTAAATGGTTAGCGCAGTAGGCTTTGGCTCGAAGTGCTCCGGGTTCGATTCCCTGCCGAGCCATCAGGGATTTTAATCTCCTGGGGTTAATTCCCCTGGCTTGGGAACTGGGTGTATGTGAGGTCCTCATCCTCACTTCATAATCATTACGACGCGCAGGTCACCCACGGGCGTCAACTAAAATGATCTGCACTCGGCCTCTCTGGAGGCCACATGAGTAGGATATAAAGGGCGGTTCTGGGGCAGGGGCTAATGGGCAAGATGGCCGCCGCGCGCAATCACTCTATGTTATTCTTATGGAGGGGTCAGTCAGAGCTGGGGCAGGGGCTAATGGGCAAGATGGCCGCCATGTCCTGAGACCATGAATGATGTCACAGGGAGAGTTCGGCCGTGTAGTTGCTAAATGGAATATTTATTATTATTATTATTATTATTATTATTATTATTAGGTAATTATTGATTGATCGTGTACAATCAAGACCAGCCTTATATTGTCAACCACTTAGTGTAGTGACTAGCATTCTTGGAGGTCATTCCTGAGGTTCGAATCCCGGCTCTGCCAAGAAATTTAATTTCTGGTCTCATGAGTGGAACGGGGTACACTCAGCCTTGTGAGGCAAAACTTACAGGATCTGGCTTTTGATTCATACCTCAACCATTCTGCCTAACCCAACTTCACCTAACCTAACCTAACCTAACCTAACTTCAAAGTCAGAGCAAATATGAAAGCAAATGTGAGAGCACACATAATAACCTAATTTATAACCTAACCTAACTTCACCTAACCTAACCTCACCTAACCTATCATAACCTAACCTAACGTAACCTACCTAATTTAAAATTGCAAGCGAAAAAAAATTAGCAAAAAGTAAGAGCAAATGTGAGAGCACAAATAATAAACTTAGTTATAACCTAACCACACCTAACCTAACCTAACCTAACCTAACCTAACCTAAACTAACTTAACCTAACCTAACCTAACCCAACTTAACCTAACCTAACCTAACCTAACTTCAAAGTGCAAGCAAAAAAAGTGAGAGCAAAAATTGTAATGAAAAAATTAAGAGCAAATGTAAGAACACAAATAATAAACTTAGTTATAACCTACCCTAACCTAACCTAACCTAACCTAACCAAGCATTTCCTCACCTAATTTCACCTAACCTAACTTCAAAGTAAGTGCAAATATAAGAGCAAAAAGTGACAGAAAAAGTAATATCAAATAGTGTATGCAAGAAAGTAAGAACAAATGAGAGAGCACAAATAATAAACTTAGTTATAACCTAACCTAACCTAACCTAACCCCAGAAACCTCATTTTAAGATTTTAGATTTTACATTTTAACATTTTACATTTTAACATTATAGATTTTTGATTTTTTCATTTTACTTTTTTAGATTTCACTTTTTTGATTTTTTGTATTTCAGTTTTAATTTTTTTATTTTACATTTTAAATTTAATATTTTTTGATTTTAGATTTTACAATTTCCATTTTCCGAAAAAAGTCACTTACCTAACCTCACTAAACCTAACTTTACCAAACCTAACTTAAGCTAATCCAAAGGGCTAATGCACATACACAAAGTATATAAGGACACATGCAACTCTCCTTATGCTAGTCTTATTGGCTACTGTACAACATGATCACTACCCAACCGTTTTTTTTTTCATTTTGTTGTTTACTCATTTGTCAATTTTCCAATTTCCCATTTTCAGTTTTTTTAAATGTCAGTTTTAATTTTTTTTTAATTTCATAATATGGAAACATGGATTTTGCATTTTGTTGTTTACACATTTGTCAATTTTCCAATTTCCCATTTTCATTTTTTTTAAATGTCAATTTAAAGTTTTTCAATTTCATGATATGGAAACATGGATTATGCATTTTGTTGTTTACACATTTGTCAATTTACCAAATTCCCATTTACAGTTTTTAAAATTTTAGTTCAATGTTTTTTCTATTTTGTCAATATGGAAACATGGATTTTCCAATTCGTGTTTTACATGTTCATTTTGCATTAGGAGTGGAGAGAGGTGGGTAGTAATTAAAAATGTACAAGCAGTGTCCATACAATATTTTTTATTTGAAATACATGTACACTATTTACACTTAAATACATTTTTATATATAGTCTATTTTTTGTTATAAATTGTACAGTTGTTTTTATTTTGTTTTCTATTTTATTTATTTTTGATTATGAATACTATTTTTTTATTTTTGTAGTGCTATTGTTTTATTTCCTAAATTGTTTTGTTTTATGTATTTGCTAGTTGCAGGCAGAAGATTTTGATATTCATAACTTAACTCTTTAAGCATGGTCAATTATTGAGTAATGACCATAGGCATGTGTACCTATACCATTAGCATCAATCACTCTTTTATCATCACCAGGACACAAAGCAATTTTGTTTAGCCTTATAGATGATATGTCATGTTGTTTAGAAGCGATAATGTTCATGGGTATTCTTTTTACATTGTTTTTCATGACACAATCCTTATAATCTTGAAAGCTTATACAATTTTTGACAACACCTCTGCTAATACCTTTAATCTTTTTGATTTCTTTACCATTTATGTCTAAAGCATACATTTTAGCTCTAAGTCCAACAAATGCTTTTATAATTTGTCCACAAGCCTCGTCTTTAAATTTCCCCAACGTTTTCTTGTTTGATGTAGAGTAACATATGTGATTAGTAGGATAATCTGATGTGTCCAGGTGTTGTAGGAAATCCAACTTGTCTTGATATACATCTGGGGTGTTAACCAAATATATGAACGAGTCAGTATCCATATACATGAGTTTAAGATTGTCCATGCCATAATAAGGTAGCAGGACATCATAGTGGTGGGAATACATGAGAGTTTTTGAAATATCCAGTATACACATTCCAATATATATAGGCTTATTGAATACAATGTTACGTTTAGCCATGTGGAAAGCAGCTAGGTTAGGGCCATAAATTGTTCTGTCGATAAATGTCGGCTTTGCTATTAGCTTTTCTGCCTTTTTGCTGTCAGTCACAAGACGTATGTCTATTCTTTTACGGATATTTTCCATTGTTTTCCCAAAAATGGCATTGTTGAATAATTTGTACAGATTTTTCTCAAAATCATTTTTGGCTTGTTTTCGAAGGTTGTTATTAAAATCAACGTATGCCTTTAACCAAGGTCTTTGTTTAAACTTTAACACACGATGAATTTTTATCAATTTTATTCCATGATCTAAAGCCTGTTTTAATGCCATGTAGTGAACAACATATCGCCTTCGATTTCCAAGATGAGGAATTAGTTTTTTCAGAGACGAATCCTTAGGTTGTGTACACTCTGGTAGGAAAGGTAAATCGTTGTGTAGATCATGAAGGTCAGATGGGTAATCAACATCAACGTCTAGAATGTATCCCACAGGATCGTCTTTCTTTAGTTTTTCTAGATCAACAGTATCTGGAGAAACCCACTGAAATCCACCATAAGGAAGGGAGTGGCACATAGCCCACCCGTATTGGTTGTTGGCATCATCATAGGTAATAAACTGCGATGGTTTCTCAGAATCATAGGTTTCCATGTATTTATTGTTAGCTTCAGCATACCGATGAGACACCTGGCATATGCCTCCACGTATTCCAGACTCGATTAAAAGAATCTGATCGTAATCCTGTAGCAATTCCAGTTCAATGCCTGTGTAAAGGAGCATTGCCTCGAAACTTAAACCAGGCGAAGTAAAGAAGTGTGCAGCATCCACTCGGTGTGTTTCTAGTGTTTTGTTTCTAAACGTTTCAAAGCTGTCTGCAAGAAGGAGTACATCTGATGTTAGGTAGAGGTCACTATATTCCCCTAGAGTTTTAATGTTGAACTGATTCCAGACATTTTTGGCATGTTCATAGTCTTCTTGACTAACATTTTCTTGACTTAATTTGTTAAAGAATGCCTCTTTTGGAGGTAAACACGTTTCACTTAACTTTTCCCATGAGTCAATGTAGTCATAACAAAATACCCCTTTACGAGTCATGAGCATTGCATTTTCTTTTCCAAAGTACTTGTCTGTTTCAGGGTATAATGTTAAGTTGGAAACTAAGTTTTCCAAACTACTCGGCATTAACCGAAACGTATCCACAAATCTAAGCTTAACATTTCCTACATATTTCGTAAAGGAAATGTACTTTTCTTTGGAGTTAGCGATAACATCCACTCTCTCAGTAGTACACCCCAATTGCTTTACAATGAAATTTGCGTCGTAGCCACTCATATTATGTAGAAACACAGGAACGGGGTTTCGTGTTTTACACCTCAAATTACAGTTATTGTGAGCACTTCCACGGTATTCCCCTGTAATATGGCAGTGGTCTCGAACTTTCCAGTCCTGTTGGGTAAATGGTTTTTGACACAAATAACAGGTTTCAGAACATTGGAACTCTGCTTCTTGAGCCTGAGTTAAGGCCTTTGGAACATTTAAGCTGTAAAGGCGATCAATTTCATTAGCTATTGAGATCAAACAGTCCATAAACTTTTCTGCAGCGTCAGGCCCACGATAAATAACAGGTTGGCTTGAAAGATTTGTCTTTATGTGTTCCACAGCAGGTGAGGGTTTAACGTATATACCAAAGCTCATAGGAACATGACTCTGGTATGGCACTGTATAACTTGCCTCAGGATTAGGTAGACATGTTTGATAGGGTAAGAGTATACTTTCAAAATCTGCATAGATAACGTAAGGTATTCTCAGCATTTTTTCAACATTTAAGAATTTGACAATGGGGTTTTTAATAGGCATTTCAACCCTAGCAATGTCATGCTGGACACACAAAGCTCTATGTTCTTTCATTTTTTCCATTCCTTGTTGTCCATATCGATTATCAAAGTGTGTAAAACACCGTTTACACGTATATATTTTATGTTCATGGCGGGTAATCTGATGTCTTACTAGTTTATCAAAATCTTTGATAAAGACGTAGTGGTTCTGGCCGGATGATGAACTTAGCAAAAGGAGGTCGCGATGGTCTTGCAGCTCTTGATCCACAACCTTTAGAGGGAACAGTTTATTGTCTTCTTCCAATCCAAATACATTAATGGATATATCGTTAGCTTTTTCAAATTTGGGAATGTCTGCTAGCGATGTAGGAAATGATATTGTTGAAAAATCATACTTGTTTTCCAGATCCTTGTATTTACTAATGCGTTTAGCATCAGTTTTAACCAGTTTTGCTAAAATGGCATACATAAAACACCTCTCATCCTTAAAGTTTTGAGGATTAATGCAGGCTTTTCTTGCTTGTATAACTGCTGGTAATGGAATATATGTGCTTCCACGCAAGGGATTATACTTATTTATTTTTAATCGTACTCCTTCCACTGCTAACAAAGCCCAATTACTGCCTTTTAGCTCAGATTCCTCCATTTCCGTAGTTAACTTTGTAAATTGTGTTTCCAAGAAACTACTTAAGTCAGTTTCCAAAAATAGGGCCTGATTTCGTGTTTTAAAAGCACGATCTGTAATTTCATTGGTAGATGTATGAATGAATCTACATTCAGCCACAAGATTAACTTTTATCGACTTGTGCATTGCTAGTTCTTTCTGCATAGCTTGCATTATTTGCTGTTTGGACTCTTTAAGGTATGAATTTAAATCCTTGCACGTATCGCAACGAATGAAATAGGATTTAAGTCGACCTTCAAAAGATGTCTCATATTCAATAAGTCCATTTTTGTCAGGGACCAATGACAGTAGGTAATGTTTTGTAGGCTCTGCCTTTTGTCTTTTAGCTGCCGACACAACATTACAACATTCTTCATGACGACGTCCATTGTAGGCATTGTTGAATGTACTACCACAGGTCTTGCACTCATGAAATTCACCACACGATACTTCATGTCGCTTTCTATGATAGTCTCGAAGAAAAGTCTTTCCACACTCTTTACACATATAGCTAGGAATGGCTTCTTCCATTAAGAATGTTGATTTCTGCAAACAGCTGCTTACTGCGTATCACAGGGCTAGAGGTTGGTCGGTGAGACGGTCTTTCACGATGTGAACACCGTGAGAGGTAGTAGTCAACTGGTGATATTCTTGTGAAGGGTCCTCTAATATACCCCTAGTCTAGACCAACAGCTCTTTACAGCGTATGACAAGGCTGTATACTGGATAGTGAGACGGTCTTTCACGATGTGAACACTGTAACAAGTAGTAGTCAACTGATTATATACTTGCTAAGGGTTCTCTAATATACAATAGTCAAGACCAACAGCTACTTACTGTGTAGTACAAGGCTGTACAATAGTTGTTTTAACAGTCTTTCACGATGTGGTCACTGTGAATGGTGGTAGTCAACTGATGATATTCTTGATAAGGGTCCTCTAATGTACCCCTGGTTAAGGGTAACAGCTGTTCACTGCTTATGACAAGGCTAAAGACTGGTTGCTTCAACGGTCTTTCACAATGTAAACACTGTGACAGGTAGTAGTCAACTGAAAATATTCTTATGGCCTACTCAAGGTTATCAGGTACTTACTGCATATCAAAAGGCTGTACACTCATGTGTGTTAGGCACTCTTTCTTGCTAAGGACCCCAATATTCCCTACACAAGGCTATACATGTTAGTTCTAAACACTTAGTGGTTAATTGTATATTCATTTTTTGTACAAAGCTTACACAAGCACGTTTTTTATGAGGTAAAACTTTGTTAAATAGCTGCATGCGACACGCAAAGTATGTTGCCGCTATCTAGCGGTGACTATGAGAACTACTTGACCGACCAGCATGCTACCTAGCGCTCCATTTCAATACTCGCTCACTGAACGAACACCATACTATCTAGCGGTCGATATCAATACTCACTCAACTACCAGCCTGCTACCTATCGGTCAATATAACAACTCACTCAACTACCAACATGCTACATGGCTTTTTTGGTCAGTTTCTTTTGTTGGCTTTTTTTTGGTCAGTTTCTGTTGGCTTATGTTGGCTTTTATTGGCTTTTGTTGGCTTTTGTTGGCTTTTGTTGGCTTTTTGTTGGCTTTTTGTTGGCTTTTGTTGGCTTTTGTATTAGCTCTTTTATATTTGCTCTTGCTTGTGGGGGCTTATTTGGTCTTGGAAAGTATGTCAGTCCTTTTTTTTATGGCTGTAAAATGCTTACAGCCATGTTTGTAAGCAGCAACAACAACAACAACACACAAAATTCAAAAAAAATAATCGAAAGTACTCTAAGTTTTATCAATGACTCTCAACTCTTACACTTACCTCTATCCCATGCCTAGTCAAAAATAGTGTATTTTTCAAATTTTTCAAAAAATATTTGGAAAGTAGGCTATATCATTAAACTAAAAATCCTGAAAAGACATATGTTAACTCCAACACCTACCTCTATACCATTCTTAGTCCAAAAATAGTGTATTTTTCAAATTTTCCAAAAACATATTTCCAAAAAGAGTTATATTTCCGAAATTAAAAAGTTAACAAAAATGTTTGTTTGACATAAATGAATGGCCTTTGCCTCCTCTACCACTGTACCAAGTCCCAGGTCTCCAGGACAAAAAAATTAAAATTTTTAAAAAGGGTTTTATTTCCAAAATTAGGAATTTTACAAACACATTTGTCTGACGTAAATCAATGGCCTTTACCCCCTCTACCCCCCACACTAAGTCACATGTCTCTAGGACAACAAAAATAAAATTTTGAAAATGGGCTTATATTTCCAAAATTAGGAATTTTACAAAAACGTTTGTCTGACGTAAATCAGTGGTCATTACCCCCTCTATCCCCATACCAAGTCTCAGGTCTCTAGGTCAACAAAAATAAAATTTTGAAAAATGGGCTATATTTCCAAAATTAGGAATTCTACAAAAAAGTTTGTCTAACGTAAATCAATTGTCTTTACCCCCTCTATTCCCATACCAAGTCTCAGGTGTCTAGGTCAACAAAAATAAAATTTTGAAAAAATGGTCACTATTTTGGAAACTAGGAATTCTACGAAAAAGTTTGTTTAACATAAATGAAAGGTCTCTATCCCCTCTACCTGTAAACCAAGTCCCAGGTCTGTAGATCAAAAATGAAAAAAGTTCAACTGGGAAAGTAGGCGATTTTTCATAAAACTAAACATTCTAAAAAGTGTTCTATGGGCTTAAAAGAATGGCCTCAATGTCTTTTATTTTTTATAATAAAACTTTTTTATTTTTTACATTTTTTTGAAAAAAGTTCAATTTTGAAATTTTTATATTTTGGAAACTAAAGAGTTAACAAAAACTTTTGTTGGACATAAATGACTGGCCCTGACCCCATCTACCTCCAAAATAAATTTCAAGTGGCTGGGACAAAAACTGTGCAGTAGGGGGATGGTAGGGGTTCTGGCCCCGCCCCGAAATGTGACGTCAGAGGGAGAGGTGGTGGGAGGGGGCAGAACCCCTACCATCCCCCTACTGCACAGTTTTTGTCCCAGCCACTTGAAATTTATTTTGGAGGTAGATGGGGTCAGGGCCAGTCATTTATGTCCAACAAAAGTTTTTGTTAACTCTTTAGTTTCCAAAATATAAAAATTTCAAAATTGAACTTTTTTCAAAAAAATGTAAAAAATAAAAAAGTTTTATTATAAAAAATAAAAGACATTGAGGCCATTCTTTTAAGCCCATAGAACACTTTTTAGAATGTTTAGTTTTATGAAAAATCGCCTACTTTCCCAGTTGAACTTTTTTCATTTTTGATCTACAGACCTGGGACTTGGTTTACAGGTAGAGGGGATAGAGACCTTTCATTTATGTTAAACAAACTTTTTCGTAGAATTCCTAGTTTCCAAAATAGTGACCATTTTTTCAAAATTTTATTTTTGTTGACCTAGACACCTGAGACTTGGTATGGGAATAGAGGGGGTAAAGACAATTGATTTACGTTAGACAAACTTTTTTGTAGAATTCCTAATTTTGGAAATATAGCCCATTTTTCAAAATTTTATTTTTGTTGACCTAGAGACCTGAGACTTGGTATGGGGATAGAGGGGGTAATGACCACTGATTTACGTCAGACAAACGTTTTTGTAAAATTCCTAATTTTGGAAATATAAGCCCATTTTCAAAATTTTATTTTTGTTGTCCTAGAGACATGTGACTTAGTGTGGGGGGTAGAGGGGGTAAAGGCCATTGATTTACGTCAGACAAATGTGTTTGTAAAATTCCTAATTTTGGAAATAAAACCCTTTTTAAAAATTTTAATTTTTTTGTCCTGGAGACCTGGGACTTGGTACAGTGGTAGAGGAGGCAAAGGCCATTCATTTATGTCAAACAAACATTTTTGTTAACTTTTTAATTTCGGAAATATAACTCTTTTTGGAAATATGTTTTTGGAAAATTTGAAAAATACACTATTTTTGGACTAAGAATGGTATAGAGGTAGGTGTTGGAGTTAACATATGTCTTTTCAGGATTTTTAGTTTAATGATATAGCCTACTTTCCAAATATTTTTTGAAAAATTTGAAAAATACACTATTTTTGACTAGGCATGGGATAGAGGTAAGTGTAAGAGTTGAGAGTCATTGATAAAACTTAGAGTACTTTCGATTATTTTTTTTGAATTTTGTGTGTTGTTGTTGTTGTTGCTGCTTACAAACATGGCTGTAAGCATTTTACAGCCATAAAAAAAAGGACTGACATACTTTCCAAGACCAAATAAGCCCCCACAAGCAAGAGCAAATATAAAAGAGCTAATACAAAAGCCAACAAAAGCCAACAAAAAGCCAACAAAAAGCCAACAAAAGCCAACAAAAGCCAACAAAAGCCAATAAAAGCCAACATAAGCCAACAGAAACTGACCAAAAAAAAGCCAACAAAAGAAACTGACCAAAAAAGCCATGTAGCATGTTGGTAGTTGAGTGAGTTGTTATATTGACCGATAGGTAGCAGGCTGGTAGTTGAGTGAGTATTGATATCGACCGCTAGATAGTATGGTGTTCGTTCAGTGAGCGAGTATTGAAATGGAGCGCTAGGTAGCATGCTGGTCGGTCAAGTAGTTCTCATAGTCACCGCTAGATAGCGGCAACATACTTTGCGTGTCGCATGCAGCTATTTAACAAAGTTTTACCTCATAAAAAACGTGCTTGTGTAAGCTTTGTACAAAAAATGAATATACAATTAACCACTAAGTGTTTAGAACTAACATGTATAGCCTTGTGTAGGGAATATTGGGGTCCTTAGCAAGAAAGAGTGCCTAACACACATGAGTGTACAGCCTTTTGATATGCAGTAAGTACCTGATAACCTTGAGTAGGCCATAAGAATATTTTCAGTTGACTACTACCTGTCACAGTGTTTACATTGTGAAAGACCGTTGAAGCAACCAGTCTTTAGCTTTGTCATAAGCAGTGAACAGCTGTTACCCTTAACCAGGGGTACATTAGAGGACCCTTATCAAGAATATCATCAGTTGACTACCACCATTCACAGTGACCACATCGTGAAAGACTGTCAAAACAACTATTGTACAGCCTTGTACTACACAGTAAGTAGCTGTTGGTCTTGACTATTGTATATTAGAGAACCCTTAGCAAGTATATAATCAGTTGACTACTACTTGTTACAGTGTTCACATCGTGAAAGACCGTCTCACTGTCCAGTCTACAGCCTTGTCATACGCTGCAAAGAGCTGTTGGTCTAGACTAGGGGTATATTAGTGGACCCTTCACAAGAATATCACCAGTTGACTACTACCTCTCACGGTGTTCACATCGTGAAAGACCGTCTCACCGACCAACCTCTAGCCCTGTGATACGCAGTAAGCAGCTGTTTGCAGAAATCAACATTCTTAATGGAAGAAGCCATTCCTAGCTATATGTGTAAAGAGTGTGGAAAGACTTTTCTTCGAGACTATCATAGAAAGCGACATGAAGTATCGTGTGGTGAATTTCATGAGTGCAAGACCTGTGGTAGTACATTCAACAATGCCTACAATGGACGTCGTCATGAAGAATGTTGTAATGTTGTGTCGGCAGCTAAAAGACAAAAGGCAGAGCCTACAAAACATTACCTACTGTCATTGGTCCCTGACAAAAATGGACTTATTGAATATGAGACATCTTTTGAAGGTCGACTTAAATCCTATTTCATTCGTTGCGATACGTGCAAGGATTTAAATTCATACCTTAAAGAGTCCAAACAGCAAATAATGCAAGCTATGCAGAAAGAACTAGCAATGCACAAGTCGATAAAAGTTAATCTTGTGGCTGAATGTAGATTCATTCATACATCTACCAATGAAATTACAGATCGTGCTTTTAAAACACGAAATCAGGCCCTATTTTTGGAAACTGACTTAAGTAGTTTCTTGGAAACACAATTTACAAAGTTAACTACGGAAATGGAGGAATCTGAGCTAAAAGGCAGTAATTGGGCTTTGTTAGCAGTGGAAGGAGTACGATTAAAAATAAATAAGTATAATCCCTTGCGTGGAAGCACATATATTCCATTACCAGCAGTTATACAAGCAAGAAAAGCCTGCATTAATCCTCAAAACTTTAAGGATGAGAGGTGTTTTATGTATGCCATTTTAGCAAAACTGGTTAAAACTGATGCTAAACGCATTAGTAAATACAAGGATCTGGAAAACAAGTATGATTTTTCAACAATATCATTTCCTACATCGCTAGCAGACATTCCCAAATTTGAAAAAGCTAACGATATATCCATTAATGTATTTGGATTGGAAGAAGACAATAAACTGTTCCCTCTAAAGGTTGTGGATCAAGAGCTGCAAGACCATCGCGACCTCCTTTTGCTAAGTTCATCATCCGGCCAGAACCACTACGTCTTTATCAAAGATTTTGATAAACTAGTAAGACATCAGATTACCCGCCATGAACATAAAATATATACGTGTAAACGGTGTTTTACACACTTTGATAATCGATATGGACAACAAGGAATGGAAAAAATGAAAGAACATAGAGCTTTGTGTGTCCAGCATGACATTGCTAGGGTTGAAATGCCTATTAAAAACCCCATTGTCAAATTCTTAAATGTTGAAAAAATGCTGAGAATACCTTACGTTATCTATGCAGATTTTGAAAGTATACTCTTACCCTATCAAACATGTCTACCTAATCCTGAGGCAAGTTATACAGTGCCATACCAGAGTCATGTTCCTATGAGCTTTGGTATATACGTTAAACCCTCACCTGCTGTGGAACACATAAAGACAAATCTTTCAAGCCAACCTGTTATTTATCGTGGGCCTGACGCTGCAGAAAAGTTTATGGACTGTTTGATCTCAATAGCTAATGAAATTGATCGCCTTTACAGCTTAAATGTTCCAAAGGCCTTAACTCAGGCTCAAGAAGCAGAGTTCCAATGTTCTGAAACCTGTTATTTGTGTCAAAAACCATTTACCCAACAGGACTGGAAAGTTCGAGACCACTGCCATATTACAGGGGAATACCGTGGAAGTGCTCACAATAACTGTAATTTGAGGTGTAAAACACGAAACCCCGTTCCTGTGTTTCTACATAATATGAGTGGCTACGACGCAAATTTCATTGTAAAGCAATTGGGGTGTACTACTGAGAGAGTGGATGTTATCGCTAACTCCAAAGAAAAGTACATTTCCTTTACGAAATATGTAGGAAATGTTAAGCTTAGATTTGTGGATACGTTTCGGTTAATGCCGAGTAGTTTGGAAAACTTAGTTTCCAACTTAACATTATACCCTGAAACAGACAAGTACTTTGGAAAAGAAAATGCAATGCTCATGACTCGTAAAGGGGTATTTTGTTATGACTACATTGACTCATGGGAAAAGTTAAGTGAAACGTGTTTACCTCCAAAAGAGGCATTCTTTAACAAATTAAGTCAAGAAAATGTTAGTCAAGAAGACTATGAACATGCCAAAAATGTCTGGAATCAGTTCAACATTAAAACTCTAGGGGAATATAGTGACCTCTACCTAACATCAGATGTACTCCTTCTTGCAGACAGCTTTGAAACGTTTAGAAACAAAACACTAGAAACACACCGAGTGGATGCTGCACACTTCTTTACTTCGCCTGGTTTAAGTTTCGAGGCAATGCTCCTTTACACAGGCATTGAACTGGAATTGCTACAGGATTACGATCAGATTCTTTTAATCGAGTCTGGAATACGTGGAGGCATATGCCAGGTGTCTCATCGGTATGCTGAAGCTAACAATAAATACATGGAAACCTATGATTCTGAGAAACCATCGCAGTTTATTACCTATGATGATGCCAACAACCAATACGGGTGGGCTATGTGCCACTCCCTTCCTTATGGTGGATTTCAGTGGGTTTCTCCAGATACTGTTGATCTAGAAAAACTAAAGAAAGACGATCCTGTGGGATACATTCTAGACGTTGATGTTGATTACCCATCTGACCTTCATGATCTACACAACGATTTACCTTTCCTACCAGAGTGTACACAACCTAAGGATTCGTCTCTGAAAAAACTAATTCCTCATCTTGGAAATCGAAGGCGATATGTTGTTCACTACATGGCATTAAAACAGGCTTTAGATCATGGAATAAAATTGATAAAAATTCATCGTGTGTTAAAGTTTAAACAAAGACCTTGGTTAAAGGCATACGTTGATTTTAATAACAACCTTCGAAAACAAGCCAAAAATGATTTTGAGAAAAATCTGTACAAATTATTCAACAATGCCATTTTTGGGAAAACAATGGAAAATATCCGTAAAAGAATAGACATACGTCTTGTGACTGACAGCAAAAAGGCAGAAAAGCTAATAGCAAAGCCGACATTTATCGACAGAACAATTTATGGCCCTAACCTAGCTGCTTTCCACATGGCTAAACGTAACATTGTATTCAATAAGCCTATATATATTGGAATGTGTATACTGGATATTTCAAAAACTCTCATGTATTCCCACCACTATGATGTCCTGCTACCTTATTATGGCATGGACAATCTTAAACTCATGTATATGGATACTGACTCGTTCATATATTTGGTTAACACCCCAGATGTATATCAAGACAAGTTGGATTTCCTACAACACCTGGACACATCAGATTATCCTACTAATCACATATGTTACTCTACATCAAACAAGAAAACGTTGGGGAAATTTAAAGACGAGGCTTGTGGACAAATTATAAAAGCATTTGTTGGACTTAGAGCTAAAATGTATGCTTTAGACATAAATGGTAAAGAAATCAAAAAGATTAAAGGTATTAGCAGAGGTGTTGTCAAAAATTGTATAAGCTTTCAAGATTATAAGGATTGTGTCATGAAAAACAATGTAAAAAGAATACCCATGAACATTATCGCTTCTAAACAACATGACATATCATCTATAAGGCTAAACAAAATTGCTTTGTGTCCTGGTGATGATAAAAGAGTGATTGATGCTAATGGTATAGGTACACATGCCTATGGTCATTACTCAATAATTGACCATGCTTAAAGAGTTAAGTTATGAATATCAAAATCTTCTGCCTGCAACTAGCAAATACATAAAACAAAACAATTTAGGAAATAAAACAATAGCACTACAAAAATAAAAAAATAGTATTCATAATCAAAAATAAATAAAATAGAAAACAAAATAAAAACAACTGTACAATTTATAACAAAAAATAGACTATATATAAAAATGTATTTAAGTGTAAATAGTGTACATGTATTTCAAATAAAAAATATTGTATGGACACTGCTTGTACATTTTTAATTACTACCCACCTCTCTCCACTCCTAATGCAAAATGAACATGTAAAACACGAATTGGAAAATCCATGTTTCCATATTGACAAAATAGAAAAAACATTGAACTAAAATTTTAAAAACTGTAAATGGGAATTTGGTAAATTGACAAATGTGTAAACAACAAAATGCATAATCCATGTTTCCATATCATGAAATTGAAAAACTTTAAATTGACATTTAAAAAAAATGAAAATGGGAAATTGGAAAATTGACAAATGTGTAAACAACAAAATGCAAAATCCATGTTTCCATATTATGAAATTAAAAAAAAATTAAAACTGACATTTAAAAAAACTGAAAATGGGAAATTGGAAAATTGACAAATGAGTAAACAACAAAATGAAAAAAAAAACGGTTGGGTAGTGATCATGTTGTACAGTAGCCAATAAGACTAGCATAAGGAGAGTTGCATGTGTCCTTATATACTTTGTGTATGTGCATTAGCCCTTTGGATTAGCTTAAGTTAGGTTTGGTAAAGTTAGGTTTAGTGAGGTTAGGTAAGTGACTTTTTTCGGAAAATGGAAATTGTAAAATCTAAAATCAAAAAATATTAAATTTAAAATGTAAAATAAAAAAATTAAAACTGAAATACAAAAAATCAAAAAAGTGAAATCTAAAAAAGTAAAATGAAAAAATCAAAAATCTATAATGTTAAAATGTAAAATGTTAAAATGTAAAATCTAAAATCTTAAAATGAGGTTTCTGGGGTTAGGTTAGGTTAGGTTAGGTTATAACTAAGTTTATTATTTGTGCTCTCTCATTTGTTCTTACTTTCTTGCATACACTATTTGATATTACTTTTTCTGTCACTTTTTGCTCTTATATTTGCACTTACTTTGAAGTTAGGTTAGGTGAAATTAGGTGAGGAAATGCTTGGTTAGGTTAGGTTAGGTTAGGTTAGGGTAGGTTATAACTAAGTTTATTATTTGTGTTCTTACATTTGCTCTTAATTTTTTCATTACAATTTTTGCTCTCACTTTTTTTGCTTGCACTTTGAAGTTAGGTTAGGTTAGGTTAGGTTAAGTTGGGTTAGGTTAGGTTAGGTTAAGTTAGTTTAGGTTAGGTTAGGTTAGGTTAGGTTAGGTTAGGTGTGGTTAGGTTATAACTAAGTTTATTATTTGTGCTCTCACATTTGCTCTTACTTTTTGCTAATTTTTTTTCGCTTGCAATTTTAAATTAGGTAGGTTACGTTAGGTTAGGTTATGATAGGTTAGGTGAGGTTAGGTTAGGTGAAGTTAGGTTAGGTTATAACTTAGGTTATTATGTGTGCTCTCACATTTGCTTTCATATTTGCTCTGACTTTGAAGTTAGGTTAGGTTAGGTTAGGTTAGGTGAAGTTGGGTTAGGCAGAATGGTTGAGGTATGAATCAAAAGCCAGATCCTGTAAGTTTTGCCTCACAAGGCTGAGTGTACCCCGTTCCACTCATGAGACCAGAAATTAAATTTCTTGGCAGAGCCGGGATTCGAACCTCAGGAATGACCTCCAAGAATGCTAGTCACTACACTAAGTGGTTGACAATATAAGGCTGGTCTTGATTGTACACGATCAATCAATAATTACCTAATAATAATAATAATAATAATAATAATAATAATAAATATTCCATTTAGCAACTACACGGCCGAACTCTCCCTGTGACATCATTCATGGTCTCAGGACATGGCGGCCATCTTGCCCATTAGCCCCTGCCCCAGCTCTGACTGACCCCTCCATAAGAATAACATAGAGTGATTGCGCGCGGCGGCCATCTTGCCCATTAGCCCCTGCCCCAGAACCGCCCTTTATATCCTACTCACATGATCATTATTATTATCCCTAGAACTGACTTCATGAAAACAATAACATCTTTATACAAACCGTATTCCTTCATAAATTTCATTCCTATTCACACAAATTATCTGTCCTCGCAGACATCAAATTATTTAGACCTTCAGTGAAACAATGTCAGACAACACATTGTCACTATCTTATTACTAAGTATTCTTTCCAATATATGGGAATACTTTCACAACCTCTTTACATACAACAAACACACGTAGCCTTCATATAAAAACCTTAATTTTCCTTGTATGTGACCCATTCATTAATCCTTTAACAATATATTTCATGTTGGAAGATCTAATTGCCTGCGAATATTTCAACAAAAACTCCTACTTTAGTTACTGGTTCAAACTCTTCACAAAAATATCTGGTAATCCAATATTTGTTTAATACATAAATAGCTCTTCTTGGTCACCAATCCTCCTCACAAATTGTCATCTGGCAACATTACAACATGTCCATATGGCATCATAATTTTCATTACAATGCTTTATATATCCTGAGTGTTTGTAGAAATCTTTCCAAACTGTCAATACGATTTTCTACAACACTTAAATGTGTATCATTATTCTTTCGTAATAGAATTCAAATATATCACATTTCTACGAGAAATAACCTTTAACTGCCTTGTCAGACTGTTGACTTTCGATAAGGAAAATCCTGGCCGATGAAAGTAACGATCATGATCTTAAAATTCTAATTTAAGAAAATATAAACTTATAGAAATCTCCATAATGCTAGTTAAAAATCCGGAAACGCCGAAAATACGGTCTGAGACTCCAAATCTAAAATTATCCTGCCTCAAAATCGAAAATATATAAATCCTGACCAAATCCTAAACTTCTAATTCCAAATTTTGAAAATACAAAATTTACCAAAAATGCCGAAAATTCGGTCAGCAAAAAATAACAATGCAAAACATCGAAAAT
This sequence comes from Meconema thalassinum, assembly GCA_946902985.2. NCBI lineage: Eukaryota > Metazoa > Arthropoda > Insecta > Orthoptera > Tettigoniidae > Meconema > Meconema thalassinum. Next base: position 1,158,171,437 of record OX336389.2, read on the forward strand.
GGTCAACAGGTTACTAACATAAACTTTAAATTATCAAAAATGGGCTACTGAAGGGAATTTTTGTCTACCTTTTATCGCGAGTAGTTGTCTAGTTGACGACCTTTTTGAACTGGATTCCATTACCATGATTGTCTGCCACGTACTTACATTCGATGGTGGTACAAGATCAGCATTCGCCTCTCTCGTCCGTGAAGTTACGCCCTGCAGGTCCATGATGATTCGCGTTTCTTGATCCCATCGATAACCCCTACAACTTCAATATGTTTCTACTAGGGGAACAGCATCACGTCGCTTTCCGTCTGCGTCCTTGTTCGACTCCGGCCTCTGGTGTTCCATTTTTGCACTTCTTACCCGACCTCATCTTCTGTTCTTGATAGTTCCTCAGCGTAGAATTCCATTCTTATAGTCATTCAAGTTGTCTAGTCTGTGGTTTATTACTTGAATTTATTTAATATCATCGGAGATGGTCTCCTCCTCGTTCTCCTATGATAATCCTGATATTCTCATCATCTTCGTAGGCTATGCTTACATATACATGTTTAGCACTGCATAATCACAATTTCCAAAGAGTTCAAAACAGTCCCTCTCAATTTTGACTTGCTTAACCATGATGGTAATAATTTTTGCGGGTAAATGTTTGTAATAATCTTCCTTAAAGTATTCACTTTCAATAATATTCAATAATGATCAATACAATAATACCACTTTGTGTAATTACGTAGATTCTCAATAGCGTCGTAAGGAAAGGAATACATATTTTCTTTGCGAAAACTCCTCGTTGAATAATAATGCAGATTATTATCTTCATGTTCCTCGTTGCAATTGTCTATCACTTCTATTGTTCACTTCACAGAGTTCAATTCGTTGGCTATGAGACTACTTCTGAAAATTTTACTAAGTCTTTCTCTACAGAATAAATAGCAAACTTGGGTACAGTACAATAAGATGAAAATTATTGTGTAAGTTCATTTTCAAACGTTCACTTCTATCGCATGTTTAGGACACAAGATATAAAAACTTGGTTTGAGCATTTCACTCAGCCACCATCTTGAGGTTATGTAAATAATTGTTCACATTTAGATCTCAGTGCCTTAAAATGCGTATAAACATTCGGTGTACCAAATATCACTAGGCTCGGAAGATTACATCGCGAGAAAAGTCTATTTTTTTGTTTCAATTTCGCTTGGCCGCCATGTTCGTTTTGTATTTAACACGTTCATGAAAATTACATATATAAACTTCTAGTAGAATCGTTTATCGTTGTACAAAATGTCTTACTGTTGCGGCGATATAGAATGCCAGTGAAATATTTCGCGCGGCTGCCATGTTGGATTGGTGAATCTTATTAAAAGTTGAAAGGCACGGTCGAGGTTGGACAAAGTAGTGAGTTTCATTGAGATTGTTTCGTCCGTTTATATTTTATAAGGGACAACACACACACACATATACACACACACACGGACACAAGGTGATCTCATAAGACTATTTATTCATAAATTAAAATAGGCTAAAAATTCATTTTCGCGACTTCCAGTAACTTGGTGAGCAGAAAACCAAGTTGAACGCAACTCAAATTACATAATTTGAATTCCCCTTCCTTGCACCCTCATCATCCAAATGTAGTGAATCGTGGCATAACGAGTCTGCATTTAGAACAATATACAAATTCAAGATAGTAACTGTGCGATATTTGTAATGTATTCATTGACAGAAATTCTTATGTTAAATTAAAGCCTCCCAGGTCAAATAAGGCATAATTAAACACTAGTGTAATTTGTAAGCCACTAGTACATACTTAATGTATGTATGCGTGATATTTAATAATGATTTGATGATTAGTTTAATCTATGCATGTGGCTGCTACAAAAACAATGGAATGCAGCCGAAAGAAATCGAAAACCCGTATTGACGACAGATTGGCAGGTGAAAAGGCAAAGGAAGTAGGAGACTTCTCCTACTTAGGAAGCAAAATAATTTGTGATGGACGATGCAAACAGGATATAAAAAGTAGGTTCGTTTGGCAAGAAAAGCATTTCTACAGAAAACAAAATCTATTGACAGCAAATCGTCGCTGTTACTCCAAAACCTCGTAACTATAAAGATTGTAATTTTCAGGAGGAAGATAAATGTTAGTGAAACTTTTATTTTAAGCGAGAACAAAATGGAATTGATGTAGAACACAGTAAAACATGTCAAAACACTTCTAGAATGTTAATAATTATTTTATTTTATTTCCTTAATTGCAAATGGATATACGAGGTATTGTCTCCAATTTTTGTCAGCTCGTTTGGATTTACATGGTTTTGTCCCTTACGGTACCTCATTCTATTTGTTATTTTACAATGCACGCGTTCTAACAGAATTCTGCTAAATGAATGTCCAATAATTATCATCACCTTTGGATATATTAAACATTATTCCTAGTTTGGGATATCACATAGTATGTAAGTGGATTTTAATTGGCCATATTAGTCAAACACACACACATTTCTCTTCGTCAGACAAATCTATGAAACACCAATATTATGCTTGCATGGAGACTGATTGCACACATGTGGAAGATTGTCATAGAATGGGTGGTGGTAATCTTGTGGAATAACTAACTTCAATTGCTGAAGATGAACGAACTTATCTGTGGATATTGCAGGTCGTTGACAAAGTAGGGGTACAACTTCTAAGTCATTACTTTTTCTACTTCTGCACTTTGGTAATTTTTGCCATTCATCATTGTAGTTCACTTTGTAATCTATAATGCCTGAAGGTGAATAACGCAGGCATCATATATCCGTTACTGTAGGATCAACTGTTTTCACACCTGGGCGGATGGATGAGTAGGTATTCAAAATACTGTATTTCTTGAAGAATTTATGATCAAGGTACTGCACTTCATATGGTTTGGGTTTCAGGCGAGCTCTTCGAAATATGTCTATGTAACCATCTGGCGAAAATATTTCACGGTTCTTCAGCTGTCTTTCAATCGCCGAAAGCATCGAGTCACACTCCATTTGGGTGTGACCCTTTTCTAAATACTTCTGCTGGATTGTTATTTTGTTCGTCATTGCCTCAGCAGGAAGAGCATTGGCAAGAGTGCTATTCCTATTCTGATACGTGCAACCATCACTGTAGAGTATCACTTCTTTTTCATAGCTGGATAGTTTATTTTTCATGAAATCAACAATTATGCTGCTGAACTCGTCGCTGTCTACTCCCCCTTCAATGTCCTGCCAAACTTAGCAACACCCATCTTTAGACTGCAGATCATAAACAGTTAATCAAGAGAAGAAATAGGTTGGTAAGTCACATAGTTAGCAAACATAGCACACATAGTTATGGAAGGACGGGTTGAGTACAAGTAGACCAAGGTTAGAATATGTTAAACAAATTTCCTCAGATGTAAAGTGTGCTAGCAATGTGGATATGCAAGGAGGGCTGCATCACACCAGATAAAAGATTGAAGACTCAAACAACAACAACAACTACAAATGGCCACTAACGAATTAGCCTATTTTTATATATGAAAACATTAGGCTTATGAGATCACCTTTTGCCCATTTGTGTGTGTGGGCTTAGTCTATGTGTGTGTGGGAGTGTCCCTAATTAAAATATAAACGACCGAAGTGATTTCAATGAAACTCCGACCTCGACCATACCTTTCAAATTTTAAAACCTTCCACCAATCCAACATAGCGGCCGCGTGAAATATTTCACTGGCATTCTGTGTCTCCGCAACCGTAAGAGATGTCACTCTGAAATTTTGTACGATGATACACGGTACTGCTTGAACTTCATCTATGTGACTTTCATATACCTGGTAAGTACAAAACGAACATTTCAGACAACTAATTTGAAACATTTAAATGGAATTTCCCCGCGCAGTGATACTTTGTACAGCAAATATTTATCCACATTGTAATAGTCAGACATCTAATTGAGTTTAATTGTTAATATAACCTCAAGATGGCACCTGTGGGGAGTTTTAAAATTAAGTTTTTGTTTCGTATTTCTTAATCATCTGATCAAAGTGAAAGTTTGAAAAATAACCTTACGCAATAATCTTTATCTAATGGTACTGTGCCCTTTTAGCAAGAAATATGCAAATCACAGTATGCCAGCATTGCTCAATTCGGGATTTTTCGGGGCTGCGGTAAGTTCTCCCACTCTGTGACTTACATATTTTGGATTAAATAGAGGATACACTTGCAAAAATAACAACAAAATCAAATCCTATTTTAACACATTTAATTAATCAAAATTATGGCGCTACAAACAAATAAACACATAAACTACTGACCAATATCATTCTACTTGTCCAAAGTGAACCAGGAATAGCATAAAATAAAACAAATATTAGATTAAAACACATGGTTTTCTTTAAAACCAACAATTCACGATTATTTTCACTTCCATAAAGTACTTATCTTAAAGTTCCAAATAACTACGAGCTTCTTTGGCTCGATACTTTCCTATAATAATGGCGTCATATCTTTGTACACCTCCAGAATTATTTTTATCTTTTCTTATCATCAAAACAAATATATAATTACATTTAAAATTACATGTTAATTATTCACTTCAATATTTGGGCATATCACATGTTCTCCATATTTACTATCTCTCTCAAGTTTTGCAAATTCACTACGGTGATCGGGAAAACTATTTGTGTACTCCAGAGTTATAAAGATTACTTGACAAAGTCAAAAACTATGATCACTCCCGAAACCTAGTTATCTTCACAAAACTCGTGGATTCCTTCTTTTCCATACAATATTACAATAGGGATTTTATTTAATTCATTTGTCTTATAAGACCATTATCACATAAGAAAACTACGATCTGAATTGGCAAGCGATAATATCAATCTACAAGGACCTCGGTTCAACGCCCGGGTCATTAACAACTTTAAACACTCACGGTGTATTTAACACATCTTACAAGACGGTTTTTACCCACCCTCGCTCTATGAGGGTCAGGCCATTATACTCGGGCGTGATTTATGACAAGGAAAGCGACTCTCTGCCTAACCTACGGTGGCAGCTCTCTTCAATGCTTTAAAACAAACCTTCACATTATTCTCAGTTCTGTGGAGAGACCTGGCTTTTACTTCACTTATTTCCATTCAACAATATTCTTTGGCTCATAAACCACTTTCGTAACCTTGGCATTTATTAATTATGAGAGGGTCCTCATTGATTGGGAAGATTAATACACATTCTACGACGAATAATTAGGGGCTTTAACAACAAGAGGATTCTAGGTTCGAATCTCTTAACATGCCTCGGGAACATTTCCACATCAGAGGACTTATACAAAACGCGATTTAGGGTCAAGCCGTAGCTTACAGGACCTACGCTCAATAATACCGTACATTAGCTCCCTTTTAAATAATACACACATGGCCTCGTGATCCACGTCACAATTTAGAGGACTTACAACATATCTCAATTCACTGCAATCAACTACCCTCCATAAATAACTTACCAAGTACTTTAACTTTTACGCGTTCCTAACGTGACTTTTTATTTAATTGCGTTCCATTACGCTACACATTACTTTACGGCCGAATGTCTTCCAAAGAACTGATAAATTTCATAGTAACAATTGATACATATCTTAATTCTTATATTAATCTTTTCCGTTGACAATAAATCGCTCCCTTTTTAAGAACACGCATTCACATCATGTCTTATACATTTGTTAAGGCTTCAACGCTCTATATTTTTATATCATTCAATTTAATCTTTATTTTGATTTCTTTACCTTGTTATTCACATCATGTTTTCATTCCTTACAAAAGCTCAAAAGCCATTTCTTTCATATAATTCAAATTTACCTTTATGTAAATATCTTTGTTATAATTATTATTATCACGCTTGCTTTTATAACATTCATTAAATACTGACATTTTATTCCATGCATTTCCTCTACAGGATTTATTATTTCACATAATTATTTATTATTTCTTAAAACTTTATTTTCGTTCAGATCGCGTTCTTATTTAGTTATTATTCATTTAAAAACATCCCTTCTACTCAAAACTCCGGTGGAATTGTACACAAAATTTTTCCCGACACCAAAACATAATGAAAATCTTTACTTACATGTTTAAGGTCGCTTTCTGACCTTTATTCACGTTTGATGTGACATTTTGGCCCACCTTATTGACCTACTCCATATTGTACAATCTCATCTTATGTACAGAAATTTCTTGACACATATTCACTATATTTAACACTGACAACATTTTTTTTATACACTGGTGTATCCGTTTTGAACACACATTAAAACACTAAAAAACATTACTCTGGTACATATTATAACACATATCACTGTGCATAAAACGCTTTCACTTTACCTAAAACACTTAAAATGATACTCTTATTTCTCTTCTTACAATATTTACACTTCACTCCTATCACACGGGTGTATCTCAACGATTTTTACAATTTCTGTCGGCTGTTGATGATCCCTGATGTGAATCCTATCGACCTGCATTGGACGTGTGATTTTACTCGTTCAAAGTTGCTCTCTCCTACAAAGGAAACTACTGGTTTCAGTCTCTCAAAACCGCTTCTATTGTCTATTACTCGGCTTTACTTTATCTGCTTTAACTAGGCGATAAATGTCTTTTCTTTGCCGTCACCTCTATTTATATATGGTGGTCTATCGCACCCTATAGTTTCTATATCTTGGCCTCCCTTCGAGGACCGTATACTGTCTATCGTACCCTATAGTTTCTATATCTTGGCCTCCCTTCGAAGACCGTATACTGTCTATCGTATATTTTTGACGTTTTCTCACTAGAGTACGTTTCCCTCTGGTTTCGAACCTAAGTTCCTAAGTTCCTTTCGCTTGAACTTCTATCTTTCGCGATCGTAATTACTGTTTATTCTTGTCCTTTACAGGACTTAATGTCTTTAACAATGTCTTTACTGGACGTAACGCCGTTTATTTGTTGGAGTTCTTATAGCTTCGTAACTGTATTGAACTAGTGTTCTTCTGGAACTCGAAGTTTCCTACTGATCGCTGTGTCTTACTTTGGCGATATTGCTTTAAAGTCCGTATATTTAATGTTCTTTATAAATTAGGACTCTTCAAAGTCTCGAACTGCTAACCCTCAGCGTAGCGTACTTATATCGTAACTGGTCTACACTCGGTGAACTTGTAGCATAGCCTCCCACAGGCTCTGGATCGATGTCTAATACAGCTTAACGTCCCCCTCACGGGCTCTTGAATACTGCGTATACGATGTGGTGCAGCAGTTCCCCTCACGGGCTCTCGTAGACTGCATGATTGGCTTGGTGAGGCCAGGAGCTTTATACCTTTCAGTCACAAAAAGATAAAATCCTAGTCCTTTTCGTGACCAACTTTTGAACTAATTGACGCACAATTATAAAAATCGTATCTCCAGACAGCTCGTCTTCCAAACGTAGGATAATCTTCCTGTGCATGGAAATCGATCGTGCATTTCCGAGATATTAATTAATTTCTCGTCCTCAACTGTGTGGGTGGTGCTGTTCTTTTTTTATTCTCCCACTCCTTGAGTCTCGGTGAACCCCCAATGACGTCTACTTGCGTTTGCAGTTTTCTCCTGTGCAATTTTTACAAGGTTTTTCTTTACACAAAAATCTCTAATCCAAATTGATTCACCGTACTGTATCTGTTTACTTACTTTTATACTCGTAAACGGATTAAATTTAATTATTCCTGTTCTGACTCAGTAGCGAGGTTGCCATATTCCTGCAACGTAAGAGCAATTTCCGAGTCCAGCTTCTTCGTCTTACAGTCAAAACTTTCCACTCGTTCTAATAATATCCATGACTGGCTCCTTATAAATGTCAAGCGGCATGAGCTCATCTAAGGAACACCTGGCCCTAGCGCTTGCACAATGTTAGGCTATAATCCTGGCTTGAAATCTCTCTCCGTTCCCTTAGAGACTGTATGATTCTTTCATTCCTTTCTCAAAGTACATGGATTCGACCCTCTTTGAGGCCATGGTACATGGGTTCAGTACATAACTCTATGGCCTTCATATATAACTTAACAATGGAACATGGTGGACAACCGAAATATTTAGATGGTTCTCAATATCTACGTATCTATTACAGCAATCAAACCGAAATTTTGAATGTTGATAGAGGCTATTAACATAAGTTCACCTATAGGACTTTTAATAACCTGGTTATCACAAAACCAACATGACGAATTTTAAATATTCAAGTGACTCTTCAACCGAGCGCTTTGAAGCTTGGCACGATATATCTTCATGCAAGCCTTAATATACTGACATCAAATTTAATAGAATTTTATGTGAACATTTAAAACTGTAGCTGTGCAATTTTTTTACAATCTCATTTCCATTTCTCGTTTCTGAAGTAAGACCAGTAGGATATATGATAATACGCTATTTAGTTCTACACGGAAATACCATTTTCTTTAATGTGGCGATTAATATTTTATTGAGGGATTGAGATGCCTTGTACTAGCCCACACTCCCCCCACCCTGGAACTCCGAGAATTCTTTGATTGTGCATTGTCACACCAGTGTATTTCATAAATTGAAGTTACTGATAGTCAACAGACAACCGTTACAACAAAGACATTTTAATGTTGCTGACGTAATTTGTATTTACTTTCAAAATTATATGGTTTTAATGATGTCATGCAGTAGACCACCCATGGAAACATAGCTCCTGTTTTCAATATGGTCATGCCTGATATTAAATACCGTTACGGAAAGTAAATAAATGTACAAGTTCCAAGCATATATTTTGTATTTTTATACCCACGGGCGTCAGGAGCCCTGCATTCAGACCTGCCTAATTTTACGCCGTTTGCTTTGCCGTGATCGTTATTCGTGCTGCGAAATGTTGTACATTTTATTTTCAAGGTGTGCAATACTACAGCGGTTCTTTTTTTTGAGAACAAAGTGATTATTGCTACAATTTAACAGCAATCTACCATTGTTGTTGTACACTCTTAAACTATAGTGTTACATATTCTACAATCGAAGCAATTTATAATAGTTAAATTGCTCTGCGATGTTTGTTCCGTTATCAAAGCGACTAACGTTCGCACTCTCAATCGAATGTAGGCCTATTGTTGATGGCAAGTCAGTCGATACAAAATGGCGAATTCATTACTCCGTAATGTTGTATATGATTCGAATGGAACCCTCTTGCAAGGCAGCCAATGTCGGAAGCGCAGCGTGTACATATGAACGGAGTGAGATTAAGCACGACTTGATGCTAAACCGTAATAACAAGCAATTTGAAAGGAGTACGGTACATCAACAAATTCAAAGAGATATCCGACAAACCATAAAAAACATAACTTGCATATCTTGGCCTAGTCTGTGTTCTAGCCTGAAAATTCTGGGAAATAGTATTTTAAAAAAGAAACTTATAAATGAATGGTAACAAAAAATTCATTTCAAGTTATACGGTTGCACGTTGAGGACAGGTTACCTGAATATTAGTAATTTGATTGCCGACGCTGACAGCAGCCATCCCGAGTGTGATATTTCCAACACTACATACATATTCAGGGAAATACCACGTTGGTACTGTACCCGAATATTCATGAAAATGCACTGGTCGTTATCCGAATATGGACTGGATCGTAGAATCTCGAAGGTCCCCGGCTAGAAAAACCTGAAAATCATACCGACAAGCACTACATGTCGATACAGCAGTCCAGCAGTTGTGTAGTGGAACACACTACTCTGGTAAGGATACCAGCTACAACTGGAGAGTGAGAAAGTTACCGATTCTCGGGGCGAAATGGGTTAAGGGTGCCATATACCTGATCCATTTCCATAACACAATCTCCTTATAATTAAAATAAGTCAAACAACTCGTCGTATAAAAATAAACGAAAGAAAATGTATTAATAAAAATGAAAATAAATTAAAATAAAGTTCACCAATTAAAATATGGCTCGCTTGCCTCCAAATAAAAATATACTACAGTCTCACATGGCTTTCCATTGGCCGTATTAGAGTACCTAAACATGTCCAAAAAGCTGTTCTGGAGTTCTCAATAAAATAGAATAAGTTTAATTAAAATAAACTATTAAAAATCTCCACATGCAAATCCATAAATTAACAATGCTAATCTTTAATCTGTACATCGTTGAACTCCTTTGTTGACACTTAAAACCATACACAACAGCAATAGACTTCCAGTCTTACCATCAGCTGTTCAATCAAGTCCGCCATTACTGCTGTCAATATTATTAGCTGTTCCATTCCCTTACTCAATATACTGTGACCGAACGCCACTCTTGCCATTACACACATCTAATGACATTCTCCCTTCTCCTTCACATTATAATAATCTTTGTTCCACATCAAACTAACTTTAAAGAAGCATAATCATCTCCACTCCAGTTCTGTTATGTAATCTCAATTAATATTCTTCAGAACACATGACATGTCGTTAAACCCTCCTATACTGTTCCACTTCAAATCCTTCCTCTCACAAACAAACAAAGTTAAAAATTACGTACACATTTACAACTCGCTAATAATAATGTATTATTATTATTAATAATATTATTAAACGTCACTGAAATAAGGTTGATACTGTTAAATATTTATAGAAATTATTTATTCTGCATTATCGACCCACGATTAAGTGTTTATTCACTTCCTGACCATTTGTTATTATTAATATTATTAATATTAATAGTTATGTTTATGTTTACATTTGTTTACTTTACAATAATCGCATATTTAGGGTTAATTGTTAATACCTGGTTTATATGGCCACTCAATTAATTTCAGTTCATATATTATTATTATTAGTCAAATCCATGATAATTAGTTAATAAGGATTAATAAACAATAGTTAATAACCTTTTCGCTTCACATTTCCGCCAACTCCCTTTTGTCAAACCTCCAAGATATCGTTTAAAAGTATTAATACAACTGAGTTACAATAAATTCATCTCCACAAATCAATACTGCCTCAACAAGCATAAACCTCATTCTTAACAATATAATACTGCATTTCTCCATAATACGGAACCAACCTCGCATTCGAGCTCAAATGTACCCTCGCAGATCCTTCTCTCAATATGACTGATACACGGCATTGCAAACCCTCGTATATCCAATAATAAATTCACGTAGTATACTTCACTTCTATTTCCACATAAAACCTTCACGTAAACTCGCATTATTCTTTCTCCCAAAATAATCACGTCGTTAATACAATGCTTCTTTCAATAGTGATACTTGAATTTTCTATATAAGACCATCGATGGTTTACTTCGTAAAGCTACTATGTTTAAAACAATTGTTATCAATATTTAATAATAATACTTAAATGTGACTCTCCATACTGATCTATATTCAGAAATTTCTAGATTGCAATACTATGTCAACAACACTACATAATGTTGCAATAAGTTTCAAATAACAACAACGTTATTTAGTGTCCGATATATCTGAATTCTCACTGGATTTGGACGTTCCCTATATCTCAACTGTAAATGAATAATAACTTCCAAGATGAAATATTACTGTTTTTAAATTAAATTAATGAAAGGACAAAGTTTTCAATTAAAATAATAAATTCATCAACTCTATGAATACAGTGCCGTTTCAATGTCTTCATTGCAGTGAAATAACGTAGCATTAATATGACGTAAATATTCTTGTTAAGATCGTCGTAATCGTGTTCATAAATATTACATCTATTCTCAGTTCCATGTACAGCGTGGTTATCTTCCTCCTAAGACCTTCTTCTTCTTACAACTACGATCCCCAAATTCATAATTCCAAAGAAAAGTTGAAATTCACTTCGACGAAAGAAATCTGAAATAACAATTCAGAAATTTAAATCAAAACGATGGAATATGATTTAAGGAAAAATTCATAAATCTTGGAAATGAAATTCCATATAATATTAAAATTCCAGTTCAAAAACTGTACAGTTGAAATCGATGTCCAATAGAAGAATCAATATCAACCATCAAAAATAGCGTAAGTTATGTGAATATCAAAATCAAATTCACTTTCAAAAATACAAAGAGAAATGGTGCTCAAATGGGTTATCAAGACAACTCCAAAATACTACTGATAATACATCTCGTCGTTCTACCTTTCGTTGAATCTAGAAGTTCAATTGTATAGGAAATACAGTGATGTTCCAGAAACGCCATACTGGTGAGTCTCGAACTCCATTCCTTTCCATCCGTGCGTACAGCTTCCTCGGGATTCGAACTGCTCTCCTCCGTTCCTCCTGCTTCCTCGGGAAACGAACTGCTCTCCCCCGGTCCTCGGATACCAAGCTTCAAGCGTTAGACTGGGATAATCCTAGTCTTCTTCTTGCTTCCAGAGCAGATCTTCTTAAGACATCTCCTCTTAAAACCGACGAACATTATTGAGCATTTTCGTTTGTAAGCCATCATAATTTCAAATAATTAAGAATTTTATATCTGTACTAATTCTTGTAGTCGCTCATAAAATTCTTGTAGTTGCTGTTAGTGCTCATCCCCCTGCATTAAATGTGTTCCTGGCGCATATTTCTTTCCATATCCTCTCTTTCCATAATGCTATAATTCAACATTCCTTCCGAATACGTATTTGCAATCATAGTGTAAATCAAAAGTGTCAAGACTCCACTATTTATAAATGTAGCTCCAATGTTCATGTACTCACGTGGATGACGTAATAACACTTGCTTAATGTCGTTGCTTAACAGTTAAATCGTTGCTTATATCTTTGTAATAACTTCCTTGCGAAGCACAATGTTAATAGAACACGTCTGGACTCGAACGTTGTCCTATAATGGCGCTGAATTGTATTATTAACTGCCTTAAAAGTTCGTATAATATGCTGGCTAAAGTCTGTAATTATATAATATTCTCGCTTTCAATACACTGCACTCGTATAAACTTCTTCACAGCGAAACACTCTCGGGTATCGAAACTATAACACGATGCTATTTCTCGGCTGGTTCGTGAGTTCGCCCGTGCATTAATTTGGCCCACAGTGGCATTCCGTTTTCGGTCAAAGCTTCCCCGCACTCGACAAAAATGAACCTCGCAGGGTAAGTCAACCGGCGGCACGTCTGCTCCGATCGAGTGTTCAACAGAATAAGACGCCGATTCAGGGATAATCTCTCCCTCCTAAAGTCCATCTTACCACCATTTAAATAAATCTGCGGGAACTATATGCGGCTACTTGCAAATAGCATATTTGCAAGGAGCCGCGTATTTCTTCATACTACAGAAGTTATGACAATTTTCTTCCTTTCATAAGGAAATTTCTTATGTTTTAAAACATCAATTACAAGTCCTGGGAGTAATTATATCACGAAAATAATCTGCCACGAGAAGCTTTTCATTTTATTAGATCTCTTCTAATTGGTCAATTTGCAGTATCCAATCAGATAATTTAATCCTTTATAGCGCTCAGAATTCGTGGCAATCCATTGTCTCCTTGCATCAATGTCACCTTGCTGGCTCCCATAATGTACGATAAGCACGTGACTCGACCTTGCTTCACTGCAGAACCTTGTTCTATGCACACTTCCAGAGTTCATATTTCAATGTTATTTACTTATCATGGGGGCCAAAATTACGACAATTGTCTCCGATAATAATTCAAAATCAGGTGCATTACCATGTATCATGTCCCGGGAGACTCATCTCAAAACTACGGTAATCTATAATAACATTACTTATACACACGCGCATACTGACACCACAAAGGTTATTACTATGTAGATAACCATCACTCACAGTCAAGTACAAGGTGTGAAATTTAAACCTGATCCCAAATAATGCAACAACATTAACAACAATGACAGTTATTGAATATAAGAAGGCTAAGACACGCTAGGACTAAGGCGCTACGCTCCATACTGTGACCGATCCAGTCAGGGTCAATTACCGGCCCCGGATGACAGAAGATCGAGAGGAGACCGGAGGGTCAGTATGACGTCATGGCATGACGCGGCGAGGCAACCGCGAGAGTAGGGGAATGCTCCAGAAGGTTCCAACCCCTTCCATTTTTTTTCTCGAAGGAGGACGCAGTTCGGGAATGTTCAGTGAGTCAATATTGCGTGGACGAGTATGTTATCCAGCGGAGCACGGACGAGTAGCCCATGTCACGTAGATAGTAATTTGCATCGGGAACTTGAATGGTTTTCGTGAGTGATCAGCAGGCCATGAAGCATGAAGCTAGCGTGCATGTAGTGCCAGTGAGTTGTTTACAGTGAAGTATGTCAGTTTGTTTGTCGAACAGTGTGAATTTCAAGACGATATCGGACTCGCTAGTACGTTCATGCCGACAATTTATGTTAATTTAAGATGAATACCAGGAGGTGTTTAACATTACGAGTATCAGGGAAGGAAAAATAATAACGATAGTCGAGGCGAAGAATTATCGCGAGGCCCTATATTGTAACAGACATCCATTCGAAAATAGCATAGCAGTGCGGCATTTTAAGAGACGCAGTGAGAATGCAACAGGGAAGGCTACATCTACTTTAAGCTTGTGTTGGAAGACTGCAGGCCGCAGGTAATTTGATATGTCGGTTAAGGCCAGGTCGAAATAGCTCCTCGTGGAAGGAAGTGTGTCACTGGTTGAGGAAGGTGAATACATATTATTGAAGTGAACCAGGAACTAGACGCTATAGTGCGTGGGCGTGAAAGTGCTCTGATATAGTGAAATGTAATATTGCCACACGGCAGCATGAACTTAATAACCATGGACTCAAATATTCTGGGAATCAACATGCATATTAATACGCAAATTATGCTGCACTGAACCTCTAAAGGGGCCATCATGGGGTGAACGGTCGCAACGAGATGGACGAGTGGACCATGGTTGGGACGTCAGGAGACGCCGCTGATGAAGGTGACCGGGGGCAACCAGTGAGCGGACATGGGCGTCGCCAGGAGATCGAGAGGTGCCGGGGGCGTATCCCTCTACCAGTACGCTGGGAGACCACATCGCGGAGACGCTGGAGGAACAACGCCGCCCTAATGCCGCAGACGACACCGACGCCGACGCCGACGCCAAGGGTTTCCGAGGACACCGGATATAAAGTAAGACGTTTCATTTCCATCCTTGTTCATCAGGAAGAAGAGAACTTCTACCTCGGATAGCCGTGTCATGAGATAACCTGAGATCGTGTAACTTAACGCCATTTATAATCATTTATTCCAGATTGAAAAAGACCATCATTTTTTCATAGGGTTGTACAGATTTTTAGTCCTTTCTTTTCGGGTCGTTTTGACTTACATAAATTAACAGTATCAATGGTAGGAGTAAGACATACATTTATTCTCTGAGACATAATAATAATAATAATAAGTTGAAATTGGGTAACGATAATATGAGATGCCCATTTTGCTGGGAGATTCTAGCATCTCGATTTCCGAGGTCATTATACGAATTTTATTCTGAAAGGTTTGTCACGGATTGCATAGATTTTAATAGCAAAATGAATATGGTTGGAGATTGTCGAATAAGGTTCCTTGGATAGGATGGCATATTATCATACGACCTCGTGGTCCCGATAGAGTTGATACGCTCTGTTAGTGTGGGTTCTTGAGACATGCTAATAATGCATGATTTTTTGTAATGATGTTGTGTAAAGCTAATGTGATAATTAAATATGGTATTATTCCGTCATATATGACGAGGTTATTCACGGGGTGACTTATGACCGTTGAATTGAATTTGTGAGGACAGGGTCCTCTTGACGAACGAGTTACGTTTATCGATGAGTTGTATATTGAATAGCGCAGGGGTGTAATTGATAGTGCGCTCGACAGTCAGATTGTTCGGATCCTCACACAGAGTGTTCGACGGAAGGGTTGCGATTAAATGTTCGTTGTGAGAATGAAATACGCTAGGGTGCCTTATTACGAGGTTCTTAACCTTTTATAAACATTAGACAATGCTATAATTTAATTACAATAACAAATATGACAGTGTGGATCAAGGTTGTTGGAAAGGCGAATATAAATCAGTAATAATAATAAGAATTAGTAGTGTAAATATGTAAACACAATCTGGGTGTGTAAATAATTCATGATAAGTTATAATTAATTGTTGAAATGCCATATTATGTGAAGCTGAGTTGATGTTTGAGTGCTATTTGATGTAATATGATGCTCTTTAGTTATTAATTTGCAGTTCGATAGAGGAGATCCGTCCATTGCTGTATAAGGGTAGTCAGTTGTAATATACGTAGATATTCAATATTTTCGTAGAGTTTTTTGCCGCAGGTGAACTTTGTGATAAGTGGCTAGTGATGTTTACATGCGTTTGCACCGATAAATTAAGGGTTAATTTAGCTTTTTGAAAGGCGATCTCCTTGTCGGAACTTTAAGAGAGGACACCCACGAATTTGAATAAGTATAATTTTGTTTGTTTGTTTAGGGACTATGAACTTTATTTTTTTCGGACTTTGTCCCACCCTAACTCTATACTCTTGCGTGGTAGGCAGGTTGCATATTTATTTATCCTTTGGCCAATAAAGGAGCAGATGTGATTTTACGAGAGCTTTTCCTTTCTTCTCTGTTTGTTAATTCAAGTTAGGGAATTTGCTTTTGAATCCTGGTTCAGTCAATTTGCCATCCCAACCCGTAAACGACCCGAGACCCTTTGTCTCTGGCTCGCTGGAGCATTTCTTTTATTCTTGTCTGTATGAACCAAGATTCACGCCCTATTTTTTTTTACCCACTCCCTTGGCTGTTTCTTCTGATGGGGCCGGGATGTTGGCCGGGTGATCGCCAGTCCCATTGGAGAAACGGGCACAGGGAGGGGGAAGTGGCGCCGCTAACGTGTTGGCTCGACGACGATGGTGCGTTTAGTCTTCGTCATGGGCATGTTTTTTACTCAATCATTTGTTGTTGGGATGGGAGTCTACTGAGTGGTCAGATTCGTGCCTTTGATGGGGGCGCGATGCTTGCCATGTGTAATTCTTGTGTAAAATTAACCTCGTATCACACTGAGCCTTTAGTGAACCATTTGACAGGGTTGGTGCACGATCTCAGGTCATGGCTATACTCGACGACCTACATTCCCCTGTAGGCCCCTATATTTAAGTTGTATTGTAAGATGTCACAAGTAGTAACCGCAGAAAATATAGCTGATATATTAAAACAAATCCAAGATGGATTAAATGGTCTAACCACTGAAATGAATTATGTTAAGGATAGTATTGGGTCAATTAAGACAAACATGAAGAGCGATATGGATCGCTTACAGATGACACAAGAGGGTGTCGGCACTGAAATAGCAGGAATAAAAAAAGATGTTAGTGATAAAGTTGATGATATCAGAACCGACTTATTAGAAGTTATGGGATCTAATCTTAAGAGTTTAGAATCGCATTTGCAGAAAAACATTGATGCTGTAGAACGTAATCTTAAGCTATCACGAAAGGCTATAGATAATAAGATTAATCTACTCGATAAAAAGGTAGAAACTACATTCCAAGTGCTCACCGCGGAGCTCAAAAATTCTATGGCACGGCAAATCAGGGATACTCAGAGTTCGCTTCGGGGGAATATTGAAGGACTTGAGGAGAAGTTGAACAGTAATATTAAAGGCATGGGACAAGATTTGACGGCAAAAATTGAGCAAATTGGTCAGTCTACCGAGGAAACCCTGGATAAGTTGAAACAGGACGTGTCAGGTTGGAAAGAAGAGGTTGCGAAGGACGTGAAAAACATGCAGATACAGGTTGAATCATTCCAGGACACGTATGACAGGAAAAATCACTCATTCACAAACGACATTATTCGAACATGTGAGAGAATCTATCCACACTTCCATTGTTGAGTTGGAGGAGAAGATCATTATTCAACAGGGAAGGCAACTCAATCGATTAGGCAACTTAGAGGCGGAAATGACGCAGATAAAAGACAAATCGGAGTCAGAAAGGGTTAGATGGTCCGAAATTGAAAACACGCCACCTCTTAACGGGACGGAAAGTGAAAACGCCCCATCTTCTAGAAAGGCGGGAGAGGTAGTTGCAACGGCGAGAATACAGAGTACAAACCCCGCGGGACACCTGACTATCATTAGAAGTATAGAGCACCAGCCGAGGAAATTCTCGGGGAACAATGGAACTAATAACGTCACACCCATCGAATTTATGAGGGAGGTCCGTGAATACATGGCAGAAAATAAGATACCACGTGAGAGGGAACTAAGAGTTATTGAGAGGTCCCTGGAATCGACAGCATTAACTTGGTTTCGCGCATTTCGATACACGTTCACGAGCACGGACGAGTTCGAACGATTATTAATCAAACGCTTTTGGAGCCCTGAAGAACAATTGAACATACGGGCGGAACTATACGCTAAACGGTATGCGACGTCCAATCCGACTAGGTATGCGGGGTACTTCGCATCGCAACTCGCCAGGCTGCAGTATTTGACTCCACCAGTGCCGGAGGACGAATCGGTCCAAGCCATTATACGACAGTTACCTGTTGAGGTCCAGAAGAGTGTAATAGCGTCAGGAGCCGAGACTTTAGAGGTATGTGAAGAGATTCTTCGAAAACTTGACCACACTAGCGCACAGTTACAGGCGAGGTCCGGACGACAGGAAAATAGAGATGAATACACGGTCGTGATTGACAAAATTCCGCAGACGGAAGAGCGAACGCCGCGGGAGACGGACAGGCCAAGAGACACAGGGTACTATCGGAGCCGAGATAGGAGCTACGGTGGAACAGACGAGCGACCCAGGTGGAGGAATAAACCGTACGAAGAGCTTAGGCGATCCCGATTCAACAATACGAAGGGACGATATGGTGAATATCAGCGAAGGCAGTCATATCAATATTATCAGAGACAGAATGCCTATAGGGATTCTCGTTCGCAGGGGTCGCGGCCGAGCTATACGGAAAGACATCGAGAGAGCCAGGAATATTTACAACAATTGCGGAGTAATCCATCCGCACCACCGGGGGAAGCTGACCGACCACCTGACACAAGTCGGTCAGATCAACAAAAAAAAAAACTTCAAATTAAGAAATTGCTCAAACCTTGGTCCTCCCGAACTGATTGAAATTCAAGAGATATTTCAGGCTACCGACGAAGACTTGATTCATGAGGAAGACGTTATCCGCCGCGGGAAAGTGTATTCTTTGCCAATCATAACAGTAGAGGTGCTCGGTAAACAAATAAAAACCCTGATTGACACCGGAGCGATGATTAGTGTGGTGTCTCAGTCATGTTTGGACGAGATAAAGGAGGCAGGACCCGTATATACTCTACCAGTAGCGAATGTAAAGGTTAGAGGTGTAATTCCCGATCGCTCAGTGAGACGCAAGCTGCAGGCCCTGTTGATGATCAAGATTGCGGGGAGGTTTTATGAGCACGTGTTCGTGGCCATCTCCAACATCAATTTTCAAATAATTCTGGGTGTTGACTTCATTTCGGAGTACGGCTGGATTATAAATATGCAAGAGGGTGTTATGTATGTCGGAAACGAATCGCCGAGCAGAGGATCGAAAGATTATATCAATGCCAACTCGAGCACGCTCTTCTTGGAGAACACATTTGAGAATATCGTGGAACGTGAAGAAGAGACGATCACCCACATGCCCGTTGGTGTAAAAGAAATTTTGGAACCAACTGTCCAGAAACAGTTTGATGACCTAATACAGGAGTTTCGGGAGGTATTTAGCGACAAACCTGGAGTTATCAAGAACTTTCAGTATAATATCAAGTTGAGTGATGACTCACCATACAGGAAACACATATATCCAGTCCCAGAGAAATGGAAGGAGGAGGTATAGGCCATGATAAACGCCATGGAGAAAGATGGCATAATAAAGAAGGCTCCGACTTCTTTCCTAAACCCTTTAGCGGTTGTAAGGAAGCCAAATGGTCGCCTAAGGATTTGTCTGGATGCACGTGGTATAGATGCACGCATTTTGCCAGTGTACGACCGCCCACCCCAAATTAGAGAGCTTCTGAGGCGCTTTAAAGGAAAAAAATATTTCTCAACCGTAGATCTCACAAATTCCTATTATCATGTCGAGTAAACCGAGAACAGCAAGCAATACACTGGCTTCCTGCATGAGCAGAAGACCCACGTCTTTAACCGCCTTCCCTTCGGTTTGAAAAACAGTGGCCCTGTGCTGATTCGAGCGCTGGACAGCAACTTGAGTGAAGAGGTCAAGAAACACGTACTATGTTATGTGGACGATTTGATCTTGGCATCCACGTCAGTAGAGGAGCACCTGAAACACTTGAGATTGTTGTTTGAGAACTTGCTTACGGCCCTATTTAAGGCAAACCTGGAGAAATGCAATTTCTTTCACCGAGAAATTCGGTTTTTGGGACATCTCATTGACGAACATGGATATCGGCCGAACCCGGAGAAAATTGAGGCGATAGCTGAGTTTCCCAGACCAGAAAGGTTGAAACAGGTGAGGCAGTTCCGGGGAATGACTTTATTCTTTTCTAGTCATTGCCCTTGTTACACGGATTTAGTTGCCCCTCTGCAGAGCATGCTCAGGAAAAACAATCGGTGGAAGTGGGATCAGGCGTGTGAAGAGGCCTTCACGCAAGCTAAACACATGCTCCTTAACAACGTTAAACTGGAGTACCCAGACTTCTCCAAAACATTTTATATTGACACCGATGCTTCAAAGGTAGGAGTGAGCGCTGTGTTGTACCAGTTGGATGACGAGAAGAAACAACATTATCTGGCATTTACCAGTAGGAAATTGCGACAGCCTGAGCTTAATTACTTTGCCACGGAATTGGAGGCGCTGGCTATAATTTATGCTCTAAAGATGTGGAAGAAGATTCTTTAGGGCATAAGGTCGTGATTGTGACGGACCATCGCGCGTTACAGTTTATGTTAAAGTCTGACATTTCAAGCGAAAGAGTCACGCGCTGGACCCTTTTCCTGCAGCAATTCGATGCAGAAGTTATTCATAGGCCCGGAAAGCAAAACTTTCTAGCGGTTGTTTTGAGCAGAAACCCACGTGAGGAGGCTGTTTTGCACCAGGTAGAGCTAATACCGGATGATCAGGAAACGGTGGAACGTTTGAAACGCCTGAGCCAGGCGCAACGGCGATATACTCCGATTAAGACGGATATACCGGTATTTGAAGAATCGCATGGGTGCAGATGACCCCGATTATGCTGGAACGGCGAAGATTGCTCACTTTTATCACATTGTTGGTGACGTGTTTCACAAGTTTGTCGATAAAGACCACACAAGGCTACGTATTGTAATACCGCCGAAGTTGATTTCAGCAGTGGTTCGGTTGGATCACCCATCTATTGGACATGGAGGATGTGATAAAACCTTACATGCCATAAGAGAAACATTTACCTGGGAGTATATGGGAAAAACCATACGAGCGGTAGTCAGGACATGCGACATCTGTCAGAGGTGCAAGTTCCCATCGGACGTATCTAAGGAGAAGCCTAGGGCTATTATACCGACCCGTCCGAATGAATTAATGGCTACGGACCTGTATGGCCCCCTTCCGAGGTCCACCAGGGGTAACCAATACATCTTGGTGACGATGGATGTGTTTACCAAATTAGTCATGTTGCACCCTATACAGAAGGCGACCTCCCGGTACGTAATTCGCAGGATTGAAACTGGCGTGATTCCAACTGCAGGGAAGCCAGAGTTCCTTCTGAGCGATCACGGAACGCAGTTCACGAGCGCCGAATTTCAAGAAGCTATGGCACGACTCGGCATAAGGCATATCTTGAGCTCCATAAGATACCCAGAAGGAAATCCAGTTGAAATGGTAAATGCAGAGATTGGGAAATACTGCCGGATTTACTGTCATGAACAGCATCATAGATGGATGGAAGTGGTACCCATAATTGAACGTTGCTTGAACTCTACAACACATGAGAGTACCAGACAAATTCCTTGTCTTCTGCACCATGGACGAAAACCAAGTAGACCTTGGCATGCTGTTATACAGGCACCCCCAGAGATTGAGCCGTCGGTGCAAAGGAGAAACGAACTGGCTCGGGAGAGGATGCAGCTACAGGCGCAGAAACGGGAGAGAAGGAAGGCTGGCCACTGTTTTCGCGAACCACTTCGAGTCAATGACCTGGTGCTGATTCGGAAACCTACGTCATCAAACTTACCACTCAGAGTGTATGGGAAATTTGCGCGCCCATTTTCGGGACCCCATAGGATTGCCAGAGTGATGGACAACAATTGCTATATGGTGGTTGACAACGTCACGAATGCACTTGTTGGGAATTTCAATGCCGCGAATCTGCGAAAGTATCACAGGCAAGCCCGTTAGTCAGCATTGAGGAGATGACTGAAAGGATCGTTCACATGCATCATTTGAGGAAAAATATAAGCTATGTTCCCACCGCTTATATTTTTGAAGGCCACGGGAGAGATGTGACCGATCCAGTCAGGGTCAATTACCGGCCCCGGATGACAGAAGATCGGGAGGAGACCGGAGGGTCAGTATGACGTCATGGCATGACGCGGCGAGGCAACCGCGAGAGTAGGGGAATGCTCCAGAAGGTTCCAACCCCTTCCATTTTTTTCTCGAAGGAGGACGCAGTTCCGGAATATTCAGTGAGTCAATAGTGCGTGGACGAATATGTTATCCAGCGGAGCACGGACGAGTAGCCCATGTCACGTAGACAGTAATTTGCATCGAGAACTTGAATGGTTTTCGTGAGTGATCAGCAGGCCATGAAGCATGAAGCTAGCGTGCATGTAGTGCCAGTGAGTTTGTAACGTGTTTTTCGAGGGTTTTTTATGCAACTGGCATAAGTCAGTAGGAAGCCATTCTATATTTATTTACGCGGCAAATTGTTCAGCCAAGATAATTTTTCATGTTAATTTATTATTATTATTAATTTATTATAATTATTATTAAGATATTTTCGGAGCATTTTATAAAAATTATAAGCATACAGATAGGTTTTCTATGTCTTAGAAAACGCTAACAAGCAAATTATTACGAACGACGATATCATAGAAAATTATCTGATTACGGAATTTTACGGAGTTTTGTCAGTTAGGGTATTTGAGAGACATGACTCACTGGGAATTCTAATACAAGCTGATTCCTGTCGAGAAGCATGACGCAATCCTGGGTCGCAAGGTCTAGAAGAGGCGAATTGTTGAAGCGGAAAACGACTTCTCCCTCTCGCCCGCGGAGTGTAATGAACCGGAGGAGGGGAAGTGGCGGCGTGCTCAGCCAATCAGCGGAGACAACGTAAGCTGGAAGACGGTACCATGGTGGGGAGCCAACGTGTGCATATATCGTTCGACGCGCCGTGAGACGAGGACTATCTGTGAAATACTTGAGGAGTATGGGTGCAAGTGCGTGTCGCTCCGATGTTCAGTGGAGTTCGGGACAATCTGTGTAGGACTTGCAGTGTACGGTCGCAAGTGCGTGACGCTCCGATGTTCAGTGGAGTTAGCGACGAACTTTTGTAAAACGTAACCAGTGCGGTTTTACGAGAGTTTGGGTCCGATGTACGGACCATAGAATTATATAATCTACCAGGATATCATCAAATTTCGACGGAGATGACGACGTCCAGGAGACTGTGGGAAGCACACAGCATCATCAAGAACGAGGGAAATGCATTGGCAATTTCCAGGGGTAAGCGCTAATGACGCAGAAATACGCAATCTCTCATTTTTCTTTGTTTTATATTTCATAATTCAGTAACTTCATAGCTTGGAAATAAGAGTAAAATCAATTTATCAGACTCCGTTTTCACGTAATTTTCTATCGGTAATATTCAAATCACAACGCTCCAATTTAAATGTTAAACTTATTATTATTAATTTTGCTATACTTGTTTTATATAATAAATTCATTTCTTTTACAATGCAATCTTTGCTTTCAGTAGGTAGCATTAGATATAGAACAATTCCTTCTCCTGATACAATTGTTTGTTGGGTTAATGATCAAATCATACCACGATCTGAGTGAATAGAGTCTTGAATGTGTTCTGCCAGAGCTAGACGTTGTTAAATACAAATTTAGATTTCAACATTGCATTGAGGTCTTGGCGCCCATTAAAACAACATAGCTTAGGCAAAGGTAAACGGTTACATTTCTCTCCCAACAGTGTGGGCTAGCGAAACCATTACATTTGTCGCTACCAACATGGGGCACTAATTACCATTACATTTGTACGCTCAACGTGGAGCAAAGTAAATACCGTTTCACTTGTCATCCCAGCCTAAGCCAAACTGCTACAAGTTGTTTACAGTGAAGTATGTCAGTTTGTTTGTCGAACAGTGTGAATTTCAAGACGATATCGGACTCGCTAGTACGTTCATGCCGAAAATTTATGTTAATTTAAGATGAATACCAGGAGGTGTTTAACATTACGAGTATCAGGGAAGGAACAATAATAACGATAGTCGAGGCGAAGCATTATCGCGAGGCCCTATATTGTAACAGATATCCATTCGAAAATAGCATAGCAGTGCGGCATTTTAAGAGACGCAGTGAGAATGCAACAGGGAAGGCCACATCTACTTTAAGCTTGTGTTGGAAGACTGCAGGCCGCAGGCAACTTGATATGTCGGTCAAGGCCAGGTCGAAATAGCTCCTCGTGGAAGGAAGTGTGTCACTGGTTGAGGAAGGTGAATACATATTATTCAAGTGAACCAGGAACTAGACGCTATAGTGCGTGGGCGTGAAAGTGCTCTGATATAGTGAAATGTAATATTGCCACACGGCGGCATGAACTTAATAACCATGGACTCAAATATTCTGGGAATCAACATGCATATTAATACGCAAATTATGCTGCACTGAACCTCTAAAGGGGCCATCATGGGGTGAACGGTCGCAACGAGATGGACGAGTGGACCATGGTTGGGACGTCAGGAGACGCCGCTGTTGAAGGTGACCGGGGGCAACCAGTGGGCGGACATGGGCGTCGCCAGGAGATCGAGAGGTGCCGGGGGCGTATACCTCTACCAGTACGCTGGGAGACCACATCGCGGAGACGCTGGAGGAACAACGCCGCCCTAATGCCGCAGACGACACCGACGCCGACGCCGACGCCAAGGGTTTCCGAGGACACCGGATATAAAGTAAGACGTTTCATTTCCATCCTTGTTCATCAGGAAGAAGAGAACTTCTACCTCGGATAGCCGTGCCATGAGATAACCTGAGATCGTGTAACTTAACGCCATTTTTAATCATTTATTCCAGATTGAAAAAGAGCATCATTTTTTCATAGGGTTGTACAGATTTTTAGTCCTTTCTTTTCGGGTCGTTTTGACTTACATAAATTAACAGTATCAATGGTAGGAGTAAGACATACATTTATTCTCTGAGACATAATAATAATAATAATAAGTTGAAATTGGGTAACGATAATATGAGATGCCCATTTTGCTGGGAGATTCTAGCATCTCGATTTCCGAGGTCATTATACGAATTTTATTCTGAAAGGTTTGTCACGGATTGCATAGATTTTAATAGCAAAATGAATATGGTTGGAGATTGTCGAATAAGGTTCCTTGGATAGGATGGCATATTATCATACGACCTCGTGGTCCCGATAGAGTTGATACGCTCTGTTAGTGTGGGTTCTTGAGACATGCTAATAATGCATGATTTTTTGTAATGATGTTGTGTAAAGTTAATGTGATAATTAAATATGGTATTATTCCATCATATATGACGAGGTTATTCACGGGGCGACTTATGACCGTTGAATTGAATTTGTGAGGACAGGGTCCTCTTGACGAACGTGTTACGTTTATCGATGAGTTGTATATTGAATAGCGCAGGGGTGTAATTGATAGTGCGCTCGACAGTCAGATTGTTCGGATCCTCACACAGAGTGTTCGACGGAAGGGTTGCGATTAAATGTTCGTTGTGAGAATGAAATACGCTAGGGTGCCTTATTACGAGGTTCTTAACCTTTTATAACCGACAGTAGTGGCTACGCGCGCTAAAGCGCAGCGTTAGGTCATGGGGCCAAGCTCTCTGCTGACTCGGTAGACGCGTGGGTTCGAGCCCCACCGTCGGCTGTCCTTGAAATGGTTTTCCGTGGTTTCCCATTTTCAACACCAGGCAAATGCTGGGACGGTACCTACTGACAGGCCACGGCCGCTTCCTTCCACATCCTTGCCCAGTTTCATTCGCCTTCATCAATTCCATCTCTCATCCCGACGCGCAGGTCGCCCACGGGCGTCACTTAGAAAGACCTGCACTCGGCCTCTCAGGAGGCCACACGAAAAAAAAAAAAAAAAAAAAAAAAAAAAAAACCTTTTATAAACATTAGACAATGCTATAATTTAATTACAATAAAAATATGACAGTGTGGATCAAGGTTGTTGGAAAGGCGAATATAAATCAGTAATAATAATAAGAATTAGTAGTGTAAATATGTAAGCACAATCTGGGTGTGTAAATAATGTATGATAAGTTATATTTAATTGTTGAAATGCCATATTATGTGAAGCTGAGTTGATGTTTGAGTGCTATTTGATGTAATATGATGCTCTTTAGTTATTAATTTTCAGTTCGATAGAGGAGATCCGTCCATTGCTGTATAAGGGTAGTCAGTTGTAATATACGTAGATATTCAATATTTTCGTAGAGTTTTTTTTGCCACAGGTGAACTTTGTGATAAGTGGCTAGTGATGTTTACATGCGTGTGCACCGATAAATTAAGGGTTAATTTAGCTTTTTGAAAGGCGATCTCCTTGTCGGAACTTTAAGAGAGAACACCCACGAGTTTGAATAAGTATAATTTTTTTTGTTTGTTTAGGGACTATGAACTTTATTTTTTATTCGGACATTGTCCCACCCTAACTCTATACTCGTGCGTGGTAGGCAGGTTGCATATTTATTTATCCTTTGGCCAATAAAGGAGCAGATGTGATTTTACGAGGGCTTTTCCTTTCTTCTCTGTTTGTTAATTCAAGTTAGGGAATTTGCTTTTGAATCCTGGTTTAGTCAATTTGCCATCCCAACTCGTAAACGACCCGAGACCCTTTGTCTCTGGCTCGCTGGAGCATTTCTTTTATTCTTGTCTGTATAAACCAAGATTCACGCCCTAATTTATTTTTTTTACCCACTCCCTTGGCTGTTTCTTCTGATGGGGCCGGGATGTTGGCCGGGTGATCGCCTGTCCCATTGGAGAAACGGGCACAATACAAAGGATATTAAAATAATTTCTAATACCTAAATCTATATTTGAAGTCAATAACTTCTTTCCTGTAGATCTTTTGTTGTTGTTGATTGAATCTTTTCACTGGTTTACTACAGCTGTCCATACCTCTCCAGTCCTAAGCTAATTGTTCTATCCCTACATAGCTAGCACATCTTACGTCCGAGACAATTTGATTAAAATTTCTAACCTTGGTCGAACCCATACAGTTCTTGGTCTCAACCCTTCTTTCCATAACTAAGTTTGCTCTTCCTAGATGTATCAGGCTAATTATCTTCTCTCCAAGAGTAGCCTTTACTTGCCAACATACATTTAAAGAGCTCAAAAGTATTATTATTAGGTTGGTCAGACAGTATATTATTTACGTCACAGGTACAGATGAATACTCACTGACCTGGAAAAAGTAATCCTCCTTTGTAAAACGCCATTCCGCGTATTTCTTCGAAATCGGTCGAATGATATGATGCACTCGACTTCAATCTTTCGCTATGTCTTACATTTAGGTAAGGCGAAATACAAATTCTTAATTTTAGGAAACTGTACAGAATTCTACAATATCTGTTATTTTTTATTTTTATTGTCTGTTATTTTCATGATCAGAGAAAGGTTTGAGCAGAAGGCTTTAATTACATATTAAAACAGTGGTTTACGTTGTTATCGCCTTTCATCTAGTTTCAGTCGAGTGGCTGCACCGTCACTTAATAATGTGACTAGCGATAGTAAGAAGTGCATGATATTATATTGGTTTTTATCTCTTTTACTTAGTGATTAGCAATAATCAAACGAAATATTTTCACTAAAACGATTTTTTACTAAAACCATGGCCTCTATAACTAATGAACGATACGAGTTCATCGCTTCGTACAAGTGTTGCCAGCAATTCGAAGTATTCCTGATTGGTTGTGAAGGAAAAAAGAAAACTTTTGTGAGCAAGTTATGTTTTTCAAAAAGCCTAAACTTAATTAGAGAAAATACTGAAAGTTCTGAGGAAACAGGTCAGTTAAGTGACAGTGTTGAACAGAACAAAGAGTGCAGCGTTCTCGAACCGGAAACTTCACGATATATATATGTTCTGGAGGGCCACGTCCTTTCTTGATTGGATGTTAGGCCCCTTAAAACAACAATTATCATCATCATTTCTTGTTTGAGCCTGTGGACTTAAGCGATGTTTCATAGAGGAATTTTGTCTCGTATATTTGTTAGATATTCGTGGATCTCTTGATGCTCCCATGACGAGTGAAACATGGCAACCTTCTAATCCCCTCCTCTGGTAATATGGCAGCACCGTCACTAAATAATGCAAATACCGGTGGTAAGAAGTAAGTAATATATTGCTTTTCATCTATTTTACTCAGTCGTTAGCAATAATCAAACAAAATATGTTTATTCTTTTTCATATCTAAATCCTTTCGTGTTGTATCACATTTCCTAATTGATTTGGGCTTCTACGCGTGTTGATCAATTGAAAGTTACAATTCAGTGTAGATCGATGCGTTGATAAAGCCGAAGTTCAAGGGGGTATTGTTAACGATGTGTTTCTGAGAGAAAAATACAGAATAGACCTTGACAGGTTTTTAACTCAGGAAAGTACAATATGTGACATCTAGGCTAAGTACTGTACGAATTTTATAACACTGCGATGTTTGTGTAATTATCAAAGCAACTAAGATAGTAATAATACGTGTCTTAGTAAGTTTTATCTATTTTACTTAGCGGTCAGCAATAATCAAACAAAACATTTTCTTTCCAAGACGAAATTTTGCTAAAACCGTGGGCGTCACAAATACGAGTAGCGTACAATACGAATTTATCACTTCGTACATGCTTCATTATTCTATGAAGAGCAATGTGATGTCTTCCTGATAGGTTACGTGATGGATCTGCTGTAATGGCCGGTAAAAGCTAGATATTTGGGAACAGTGCTATTTGGATTATTAGGCAGATACAGATGTTGGGATAATTCCACAGATTAACTTAACTTAGTAATTTGGGATTATCGAAAAACACGCCCAGTAAATTAGAAATTAAAATTTCCATTTTAATTAACTGCATGATTGTTAGCCAACTTTTGCAAAAAATGAAGGTTGAGTTATAAGATCAACACAGTGCCAACAATTTGTGTGTCTGTGTGTTGGTGAGTGTGTGTGTAAGAGTGTATGTATGTGTGTATGTGTGTGTATGTGTGCGTACTCTGCCTGCCCCCCCCTATCAATTCAAACACGGTGAAACGGAATTGAACGAAATTTGGTACAGAGGTAGCACCAGCAAAGGGCACCTCAGTGTCATGTTTTATATCGCCGCCATTTTGACGGAATAGTAATGTCGGCTACCCAAAAGTTCAAAGCATAAATCAAATTACGACTACCCTAATCATTTGATCTCG
Organism: Meconema thalassinum; assembly: GCA_946902985.2. Taxonomy (NCBI): domain Eukaryota; kingdom Metazoa; phylum Arthropoda; class Insecta; order Orthoptera; family Tettigoniidae; genus Meconema; species Meconema thalassinum. The sequence goes on from OX336389.2 coordinate 1,158,200,974, forward strand.
AACAAATTTTGCAACAACATGCCTTCATGTGGGAAGCGTCCTTTGACCAAACTACCAGGTCGGCAGTCCAATAGTTTGCAGATAGCGGCCATGCATGTGTGCAAATCTATTCCCCCTGTTAATTCAAACACAACGAAACCCAAATCGAACCACCTTTGGTAAATAGTTAGCACAAGCAAGCGAAAACTCAGTTTCATGTTGTATAACGCCATCATAATAAAAATAAATTGCGCCCACCCAAATGTTATGAGCTTAAATCAAATTACGACTGACCTAATCATCCGATCTCTACCAACTATTGCAGCAATATACCTTAATGTGGGACGCGTCGTGTGCCCAAACTACATGGTCATCAGCTGAATAGTGTCAAGATGGCGGATGCATGAATCATGCAAATATTATGTCTTAACCATAACTTAAGATTCAAAGCGGCCTAGCCTCAACAATTCAGCTTATCGTACAAAGGGAGGTTTAATCTGTCCTCAAGGATGTAGCTGGTAGGATATTAGCATATTATAATAGAATATGTAACCGTGAAGTGACTTACATGTCAGGCCGACCATGCCATATCGTTGTAAAATGGCCGCTATCTCTGCTCGTAAATCTCTATATTTCCGTAACTGCGTAAGTTTACATCCCATTTGGAATGTACTGAACAAAATAATACATATTTAGTATCAAATGGTTTATAGAAAGGCCAGAAAACGCAAATGAAATCGTTCATTTCAACACAAAATATGATACAATTATACTAAACCAGTTGTTTACTAAGTGTTATCGTATCTCTTCCGTGGCGTGATGGTAGTGACCTGGGCACATAGTCTGCAGTCTCGTGGCACAAATCCCTGCAGGTTCAAATTTTTTACTTCGAATTTTTGGTATCCTAAAGCTTTTTTCGACATCCGCAGAAACCAGTGGAGAAAACCTTGTATTCACTCGGAATGGCTACTCTATAGATGTGGCGAATTTCAAAATGTCTGGATTCTTCTAAAGACTAGACTCAAACCATCAAACTGCTCCCTCATGGAAGGACAATTATCCCATTGTTTTTCCTTTTCCAGACCTTATTCTTCCAATCGTTTAATAAGTGCAGCCAGGTACTTGTAACTACGGACACAATATTGTTCTGTCTGGAAATTATATAATTTCTCCGGTAAATGAAGTAACTGTGCCTTGGAAATAGCAACTGCGTCGGCTGGATCCAAAAGAAAAAGCTCAAGCTCTCTATTTTTGTCAAAATTCTCACACAATGTAACAGTACACTCAATCCACGATCCCCAGCGAGTAATGACCGGGAAATTTGGAAGGGGCAGGCCAGTGGTTACCCTGTTGGCATCAACATGATTTGGAACTTTCTAAAGAATCTTCTTCAGGGCAGAGATGAATTGATTTGCGATGTCGTATTCGTTCCTTTTGGATTCACAAACACTGTGAAGGGCATGTACCAAGCATATCACAAGCTTCAACTTAGAAAATAAAGATTTCAATTGGGTAACAGCCAAAACTATGTATGGAGCCTGGTCCGTAACCACAATAAGACGTTTTTCAAACTCGACACCAGTTGCCCAGAGTTTTTGGCAGAAGTCCATAATTGATTGCAGTAATGTACTAGCATTGGCTTTCTGCAGGTCATACATTTTTAACAACATGGGCTTAACGTTCTCCCCTGCTAAGGGAAAAACTAAAATGTTCAAAACATATCGTTCCATTGAGTCTATGGTTTATCCATAATGATTCCCACATCGCAATCAGACACTTTCTCCTTGATTCTTTGCATGGTATCTCGGTAAACAGGCTCCATGTAGTTTCTTCTTAAAGTACACTCATCGGTCATTGACATATATGTGTATTTTTCAAGAAATTCTTTGAAGGCTGGATGGTTTACCTTATTGAGTGGAATTCTTGCTTGAGTAAGAGCTGAACACAAATCAAGTTTAATTACTTCAAATTTTGGCATTTTGAAGAACTCTGTTGAAACACACTTCGTTATGGAGGTTGCCGCGATTTGTTTGCTTGAAGAGTCTTATTAATTTGATGCCTAGAGCTGGAAATGTGTATTGTTTGATGCGATCTCGTTGGTGTTTCCTGAATCACGAATAGTGCATCACATAACTTATCCATCAATATCCATAAAATTCTGTTTGAATTCCTGAGCCAGAGCAGTAAATCGGGCACAGGACACCTTTGGCATGGTAAAATCTAGTAGTACACTCGTTTAGTAATGTAATAAAGTGCTAACACCAGTTCACTTTCTAACTCAATGCGACTATCACACAACTCACGCTTGCGCTCAGTCACTCACTTGCTGTCCACACTCTCTTATAACACCACGACAATTACCATAATGTTCTCATTAATGCTGGAACTGCTACCTCAGCGAATTCTAGTCGCTTCGAGCAGAACACAGTCTCAATTCTCGGAACTACGCGGGTGCGGTTGCTGACATCTCTGCGTCACCAGCCTCCACCTCCATGCGAACAGATGACGTCTCTCACAGTAACAAACTCACATTTACCAACAGCAGGCTACTGATTCTGGTGGGATAGAATCACTCATTGTCAATTGCATTATTGAAGGCTACATTATATTTGTCGAACACACAGTTATTATCCTTTGTTGGAAGTGTGATTTCAATTCCCGTGCTGTTTACTGAAAGAGGTAGGCTTACTATTTGCACGTACACAGCGAGCTGAGGAGACGTTAATTGAAAGTTAAATATTCTATATTGATTAGAAATCTTATAGAATAAATTGGAATTAAACTGAAAAAATACATGAGTTTAGTGCTTTTCAGTCGGTCAACACGAATGTACCCAAAAGAGCTGGGTTATGCCCTAATCCTGAAATAAATTACATCATATTAATACATACACTAGGATGACCTGTTTCGATCGTCAAGCGATCATCATCAGATCCATTACACTTAGGCTATAAAATCTATGTTTGAGAATACAGGTGAAAATATTTACAATATGTACAATTTTTTCGTTGCACTATTGGTAATGCAACTGTCGGTGTATGCTAAATGCAGTATATATGATATTAGGTGAAATGCTAAATGGTGATAGATATCCGGAGTTTGTAATTTGGAGTGATTATATGGTTGTAAAAATCAATTATGATTAAAATGTAATATTCAAGGCTACTACTTATCTGGTAGTCTTACTTGCTGGACCTGCACGCAGTTTTCGTGTTCACTGTAACTCCAGGTGTGGTCGACTGAGACGGGCTGTTATCTCAACGACACGGGTTTTCCCTTTTTTCTTCCCCCTGTTCATATGTGCTGTGCGAAGTCAGTGCGATGTGTTTATGTGGGGTGTTGCCAACCTAGATAAGATATATGTTATTGAATGAGGTGGGTCTACAACTATCAAAGACCATGGAACATTCCCCGCCACGCGTGGACCATAAGCCTTTCATACTAAGCGCTGCCCGGTCTTATGAGGACGTCCCGGCACGTTTAATACTGCCGCGAATACGGGCCTTGGTTTATTGCAGAAGAAAAGTACATCGTACACCTGATCCAGATAACATTTACCTATTAAAACCCCCTAATCCCCCCCCCTTTTTTCTAGCTTGGCTGTATCGCTAAGTTGTGTCTTGTTTCCGACAGGATGTGTTTTATAGTAGCGTGAAGAGGGGTGAGTTCTCCATGAACGTGTGTTCATTTAGGTTGTTGGGACGGTTTCGTTTGGCTAGGTGTATCTCGATTGCTTCCTTTATGTATAGCTTTGCCTTTCGATTCGTGATGATTTTTTTTAGGTCCGTCTCAATGTTAGTAAACCTGTGCCCCGCATCACACATATGTTCGCATACGGCTGAATGTGTTCCGTATCTTATCGCATTCCTATGATCATTATAACGTGTGTCCACTCGTCTTCCACTCTGTCCGATGTACTTAGCTTTACAACCGGTGTATTGGCACGTTATAGAATATACCCCTGACTTTGAATACAGGTCATGTTTATTTAGATAACTATTTTGTGGGTGCCTACTGGTTGTGTAAGCTATTTTTATGCTTTGCTTTTTGAATAGATTAGTGATTTTATATGTATTCGCATTCACATAGTTGAAACGCGCAATTTTGTTTCTCATGAATGTCCAGTTTGGGAATCGTTTTATCTTTATTTTTATGTTTGGCTATAATTTGGTTTATTTTGCTTGGCGGGAAATTGATTTCCTGTGCCATTTGTTTAATGGTTCTTATTTCCTTATTATAGTTGTCTTTTGACATGGGTATGTTTAAAGTCCTGTGCACCATTGAATTGAACCCCGCTAATTTGTGCGTACTGGAGTGATTAGACTGATTGTCGATTGCATGCGAGGTTTGTGTGGCTTTCCGGAATATGGAATATGTAAAATATTATATGTATACTTAACTAGCAACCCGACCCGGCATCGCCCGGGAACAGTTATGAATGCATTACGTGATAAGCGCTTTTTTCCAATGTCAATCAACAACGACCAATATCCGCTTTACATCTCGGCATGATGGGTTAAAATCACTGACTGGACTATAAATTATATTATCATGGAGATGCATGTCCAACAAATTCTTCTCAGACGTAATTTAACAATGGCCAGGTGCATGAAACACAAATACACCTTCCGTCCAATCTTAACTTGACTGTGAATTTTGCGGAACGAAAAGTTCACAGGCGAAATGAAGAAAAGCCGAGTAGCCTTCCAGGGAAACTCCAAACACAACCACACTTCTCTAAAGTTTTTAACTCAACACGACTCGACAGTTTGCTGCTGGCTATATCTGGGGCAATACGCTCGTCCGCTAGCTAAGCTGTAACTGGGGTGATAGACTCGTCCCTAGCTAGCTCGTACATTGTCGCCTCAGTAACTGAATGGAGATTGTTGGAAGAAATGAAAACGTAAAAACACTTATAGTAGGCGATGTATTGAAGATAAAGATATGCTCTCCCGGGCTTTTTGTAGAATTTTTCATGCTGAACAATTCTTACACTCATAGTATATAGATATTTTTAACTTTTTGCCTAGCGCAAGCTTAAAATGCGCACGGACGCCCGTTTTTTTTCGACCTATTCACTGAACTCGTTAGTGCTTGACATCCTTTGGTCATAAATAAATAATTTTCTACAGGAATCGTCCTCGAGATACCCTTTACAGAATGGTGAAAACCGCATCAAAATCCATTCAGTGGTTCTTGAGATTACCCGTAACATCCAAGAATCGGGGACTTTGTCATATACTAAGTAGAGATTATACGCCAATCAGTATAATATAATATAATATAATCCCCCTTCCGTCCAATCTTAAATTGATTGTGAATTTTGCGGAACGAAATGTTCACAGGCGAAATGAGAGTTGCAATTCCAGGGAATGGCGAGGTGATTGAAACTCAAATCCCCTTTCCGTCCAATCTTAGCTTGACTGTGTTTCACAGGCGAAGTGAAGAAACCCCGAGTTGCACTTCCAGGGAAACTCCAAACATAACCACCCTTCTCAGAAGTCTTAACTCAACACGACTCAACGGTTTGCTGGTGGCTGTATCTGGGGCAATAGGTTCGCCCGCTAGCTAGGCTGTAACAGGGATGATAGACTCGCCCTTAGCTAGCTCGAAAACTGTCACCTCAGTAGATGAATGGACATGGTTGGAAGAAATTAAAACGTAAAAACACTTATAGTGGGCGATGTATTGAACATAGACATAAGCTCTCCCGGACTTTTTTGTAGAACGATTCATGCTGAACAATTCGTACACTCATAGTATTTAGATATTTTTAACGGTTTGCCCAGCGTAAGCTTACAAAGCACTCGTACGCCAGTTTTTTTTTTACTTTTCCACTGAAATCGTTACTGCTCGGCTTCCTTTGACCATAAATAAATTATTTTCTATAGAAATCATCCTCGAGATATCCTTTACAGAATGGTGAAAACCGCATCAAAATCCATCCAGTGGTTCTCGAGTTTACCCGTAACATCCAAGAATCGGGGACTTCGTTTTATACTAAGTAGAGATAACACCACATATTTCAACAGTCTACTGCAGCGATTAAAATTACTTGTCCTTAATCCGTGGTAGGATCTATTGTTGTTGTTGTTGTTTTTAATTCTTTACGAGCTTAGCGGAATCTTGGTCTCTGTTAGCACCGGGTACTTGGATTGTTCACTGTGAGATCTGTAGGTTAGTATTGTGTGTACTTTTATACGAGGAAGGATTTGGGTGGGAAGCGGATGTTGTTGTTGTTGCTTTATTTGAGATGCATGGGCTTCATGTTCATTTAACCCCGTGTATACGGGTGTTTGTTGAATTTTGTATGATGGCCTGTGTTATTGTGTTGGCTGTATTAGTGGGTGTATATGTTACAGGGAAAGTCGATTCTCCAGTAAGAGTTGACTCTCCCTAGGTAAAGTCGACCCTTACTGATCGTTTCAGTAAAAGTTGATTACAAGCGGGAAGTGTTCAATTTCGATCAACATTTACTAGTCAGAGTTGACTATACCTAGGGAAAGTATACTCTCACTGTCTTGAGGTAGTAACAGTCGACTATTTGCAAGGAAACGGTACTAGCTAATAAAGAACAAATAGGAAGGCAAAACCAATACATTAAGAGAGAGAAAAGTTTAAGAGAATCTAATAAAAATGAAAAACCTTTAAAATACATAAAGAGATAGAAATATTTATCATTTATTACCGCAAGGTAAAGATTTGTGACACTTTGAGTTGCAAAGTACACTTTTCTTCTTGCACATGCACTTCATGGATTCGCATTTAGTGTTGCAAGAACATTTGAAAAAACCTTGTCCACTTCCAAGTGTTTGCGAAGTTGCAACAGTCCTCACAGCCACGATGGGTGAGTGGATAGCGTGTCGGTCTACTAACCCCAAGATTTCAGGTTCGCTCCTGGCCATGGTAAGTGATTTTTGTAAGGCGGAAAAAATACGACACGCATGTCATACGATGTTGGCATGTCAACAAACCCATTTGAATTCAGTAGGCTGTTTTCATAATGGCAAAATTAATCTCGGGAGTTTCCGCCAACACAAAATTCCACATTTCTCTACTAGAAAGCGCTATAGTGTTCAAGGGGCTTAGATATCTAACCTCCTTGACTTTCATAGTGATTCAAGGAACAAGGAAATTCGACAAGCAAGCTACACTCTGGGTGTCAAATTACAAAGCTTGCATCCGGCACCCGAGGCCATACGATATTCTTCTTCTTCTTATTATTATTATTATTATTCTTATTATTATTATTATCCATAGGAACTTCATTTTCTTGGATAATGTTCGTAGGACATTTACAGAATTGAGACCTGAAAAAATGTAATAATTGGAATCTGAACAATTTAATACTATGGGCAGCGAGAGAGAGGAGAGAGATATCTTTTATTTTAGCTTTGAAAACTTACCTTGAGAAAAGCTGCTTTAGAATTCCATTTCTCGTTCCAATTCGATAAAATACATCATCGACAACCTCTAGTACCACGCCAATGATAGATCGAGCATCCCCTCTACCGCGGTCAACATCGGGGACAGGATTTCGAACTGATGTTTCTTTTTCTACTGGCGGATGAATGTGATCTGATATTTTTAGCCTATTTTCATTTTATGAAAAAAAAAAATAGGCTTATGAGATCACCTTTTGTCCGAGTGTGTGTGCGTGTGTGATGGTGTGTGTGTGTGTCCCCTAATAACTTCTAAATGGCTGGAGCGATTACAATGAAACTCGGTAAGATCATAGCACCATTCTGACCAACCCCGACCGTGCCCTTCAAATTTTATTGTCTCTCACCAATCCAATATGGCGGCTGTGCGAAATATTTCAACAGCATTCAGTATCTCCGAAACTATTACCGATAACGCCCTGAAATTGTGTACGGTGATAGAGGGCACTTTCGCCGGTTCACCTATGAGACTTTCAAAAACCTGGTAACTACAAAACAAACATGGCGACCCTGCGAAGTTGAGACATTTAAATTGACTTTTCTCGCGATTTAACCATCCAAACCTAATGAAACTTGATACAGCAAATGTTTATACATATTGTATTGCACCGAAGTCTAGTTTAGTTCAATTGTTTGCATAACCTCAAAATGGCGGCTGTGCGAAATATTTCACTGATATTCTATATCTCCGAAACTATTACAGATATCACCCTGAAATTTTGTACGGTGATACAGGGTACTGATGGAAGTTTATCTGTGTAACTTTCATAAACCTGTAAAGTACAAAACGAACATGGCGGCCAAGCGAAGTTGAAACATTTTAATAGAATTTTCTCGTGATTTTAGTCTCTGAGCTCTGTGAAATGTGGTACAGTAAATGATTATACATATTGTAATGCACTGGCATCTAATTAGTTCAATTGTTTACATAACCCCAAGATGGCGGCTGTGTGAAATTTTAAAATTAAATTTTTATTTCTTGTATCGTAATCATGCGATCGAAATGAAAATTTGAATAATGAACCTAGGCAATAATTTTCCTTGAATGGTACTTAACTCTATGGCCTATACATATAACAATCCAAAATGACGAGCATCCGAAATATTTACACGGTTCTCAATATCTACGAATCTTTTACAGCAATCAAACTGAAATTGTTTATGTTCATAGAGGCTTATGTTCACCTATAGGACTTTCAGTAACCTGGTGAGCACAAATCCAACATGGCGGCGACGCGAATTATAAATATTTAAATGGACGTTTCTCGCGATTTAACTATCCGAGTGCAGTGGAACGTTGCACTTTAAATGCGTATACAAATGTTAATCCACTGGCATCTAATTTATTTCAATTGTTTGCATAACCACAAGATGGCAGCTGTGCGAAATTTTAAAATCTCGTTTTTACTTCTTGTGTTCTAATCATGCGATTGAAGTTTGAATATCACACGTACACAATGATCTTAACGTAATAATACATAAATAAAAATCCAACCTGGCGACCATCTGAAATATTTAGACAGTTCTCAATATCTACGAATCTATCACAACCTTCAAACTGAAATTTTGTATGTTGTCAGTGGCAATTAACATGAGTAGGATATATGAAAATAGGCTGTATAGTTCTTCACGGAACTACTTGTTTTTTTCATGCGTTTAGCTTGTTGTTCTAGACAGTAGAAATCTTCATATCACTGTCTCTTGATGTCATCAGTAGACTTGTCCAGGTCAGTGTGGAGATAATCACTATCATCTCAGAGCTTTTCACCACTTGATACATTTTGGTTTGTTTCATTTTCATCAGGATTTCCATTCCGGTTACTTCCAATTTCGTTTTCTTGTTGTTGCTGAATTTGATCAATTGTGCATTGAAGATCCTCTTCTGTTTCTAAATTTGCTAGTACCTCAGTTGGTAGTTTTGAACTAGATAAGCCGTGTCTCGGGGGGCAACCGAACATTGCCTCATACGGGGATCGTTTTATCACACTATGCAATGCACTGTTTTTCATAAGTTTAATAAACTTTGAGCCTTCACTCCATTTTGATGTTTGTTGTCTTGTATCCAGGTGGTTATCATATTCTATATGTCCTGGTTGGCTCTTTCGACCCTACCTTGACTCTTGACTATGCAGTGGTTTGCCATGCACCATTTTGAAGTTTGGCCATGTATTATCCAGACTGTTAATAATTTTAATAACAAATTCTCTCCCATTGTCTGATTGTAAAATACAAGGAGCGCCTAACAAAGTAAAAAAAATCAACCATATTAATACACACTTCGTCTGCAGTCTTTGATTTCAGTGGCCTTAGCACAACAAACTTTGTTAAATGGTCCTGGTACACCGTTATAAATTTGAAGTCTTCATCAGGTTGCGACTGAAAGTCAAGTAAGTCCACTTGACAACGTGAATTCATTTCCTTGAATAACAAAGGTTTTACAACCAGCCCTTTCCTTTTTATGTTTCAATTTTTGATCTCAACGTTCGCACAAGCTTAAAAATAGTAAAATGTCCTTTGTAATAACATTTTGAAATTTCCCTTTCAATTGCTGAATCGTACGATCTCTTCCTCCGTGTCCAGTTGATAAGCTATGTGCGCTTCATTAAGAACTCCAAACAACTCTTCATCAAAAACATAATACCTTATGCTGTCTTGGTCTGTGACAGGGTGTATTAGTTTTGTAATACCATTTACTTCAATAATGTCATATCGTCATAAAAGCCTGATATCGCTACTTTCTTTTTTAATTGCATGATTTTTCACTTTTTGAATGCAGCTATCATATTTCAATTTGGTCAATGTCAGCGAATTTTCCTTGGAAGTCGAGCGTTCCTGCTGCAGTTTTTCACGAAACAGTTCTGCCGTGGTGTCTGACTTAATTATTACACACTTAAACTAATTATTTAAACGTAAATGAATCTTTTGACACTATTGCACAACAATAAAGAGCCGAGTAATGACGAATGGCAACTGCCTGTTTTGTGGTGGGGTGATAAAAGAGACTGATAGTCAGTCTGAAAGACTGACTTTATATAATTTTAAATGCTTGCAGCCGAGTACCAAGAAGGCAGTGCGAGAACAGAGTTTCAAGATTCTATTTTGTTTCTTCACTGCCTACTTGATTGTTCCCGCACTGCCTTCTTGAAACTCTGTTCACGCACTGCCTTCTTGGTATTCGGCTGCTACATCATACTATGACGTATCACACTTCAGTGCATTCTCGGTACATTTCGTCCCGTCACCGTAACGTAACGCCAGACATCAGCGTAACGACGAAGTCGACAAGACCATTTAAAATTATAAAATAAAGAATAGGTTCAGATCGATGACGGTCGGTCCAATAATGGAAGTACGAGTCCAAACAATGGCAATATTTTAATAATCAGAACAAAGGTTTGGCGCGCGCGGTTACATTTTCAGAGCAGCATCTGTGAATCAACTTTTACTGAACCACAGCAGGCATAGTTAACTCCTCCTAGGAAAAGTTGATCTTCTTGTTTTCAATCAACAATTACTGATACTTTTAGTAAGAGTTGACTCTGCCTAGGGAGAGTTAACTCTCACTAAGAATCGACTTTCCCTGTAACATATATACAATTCAGGAGAGGATTCAATCAATCAACGCATAATAACCGTATAGCACGTAGTATTTCAGCAAGCTACTACAACCAACATTGAATTATACTCCTTGAAAAGGACAACGAGTTATAAGTAATCCAATGCATTAAGGAGAAAGTAGGCTCTATGTTATTTAATGGACATGTTGTTTAAACAATACGTTATGCTGGGTAAAAGTAATAATAGTAATAAAATGTTTACAACCTTATTAATTACTGTGGCTACTAGAGACACCAGGATTTTGTTCCGAAAGGGATCTTTAACGTGCCATATAAACTACTGACACGGCTCCCTCACATTTAAGCACCCCCAACTGCCAACTGACTGAATAGCAATATGTTGACTACGCTGCCAAATGTTTTGGCTTAAACATTCGACTCCTGTTCCCAAATACCAAGATTGTCAGTTGCCATTTAAAAATGCTTAAACTGGAGTATGTTTACTGGCTTATTAAGAGACCCATCTAGGAAGAAGGGTCAAATTACCTCAATGTTCTTCCCCTAAAAACAATGATCACGGTAACATCTGGTTGAGTGTAGGTGGTACACCAGTAAGGGACAAAAATATTTTTTTTATTTTTTTATGAATTTTATTTGTTTGAAGTATGATAGATAAGATTTAAGTAGTTATATTGATGGAAGTCGTTTATAATGGCTCATATCGCTCTTAAATGTCAAGTTGACACTTGAGGTTACGCCCACCTATTCGACATGGTAACTTAAGCATAATTTTGTAATGAAGTCCGTAATTTCACACATCGCGTTATAGCAGTGTGATCTGGTGGCACATCTTTGTTTCTACAGTGCGGAGCAACTGCTTCAATTGTTTGTTTGGCCATTCTTGAAGTTGTTTACTGAAAGCACATGTGTTATTAGTTTGTTTTGGTACTGAATCAAACATACTTTAAGAATACCTCGTTCTAAAAGAATTTTTAAGAAACATGAATTACTGGAATAGGTGGAAGGAAAGGACATGGGCCAACATGTCAAATAGTTGGTAATCAGGAGGCCGGTAGTGAAAATAATGTCGACAATACCGGTTATTGCTAAGTTAGATAATGCTGTTACATATCAAAGCAACAGTGTGACACACATTCCAGCTGTTAGGCCTAGTATTTCAAGAACAATGCTTTCTGTGACTGAAAATACAAGTGATAGTAATATAACAAGGAGTGGTAACTCCTTAATTAGCTTACAACTGATTTCAGCTGCTATGTGTAAATTTTTTGAGTGTAAATATTGCAACAAAGACAATGGCATTCAGTGTTTTGAAACTTGAAACCAGAGGAAAGTTGTAGTTAGTAGACTTATTTTGAAGTTCTTCAATAGGGTAGTGAGGAATCGTGTGCCTAAATCAGTATTTGTGGGGTATGAAACGTTGTGCATGGTGGTGTATGATGCGGTTTTACCTTACGATGAAGTGTGTGCAGGCCGATTGAGGATTCTGAAGGCTTTAGGCATTGAACGAGGTCAAAACATGCAAAATATATGCAATGAAATAATAATAAATATAATATCGTATGGCTTCGGAAGCCGGGTGCAAGCTTTGATATTTGACACCCCGAGGGTAGGTCGCATGTCCAATTTCGTTGTTCCTTGAAGCACTATGAAAGTCAAGGAGGTTAGATATCTAAGATCCTTGAACACTATAGCGCTTTCTAATAGAGAAATGAGGAACTTTGCGTTGGCGGAAACTCCCGAGATTAATTATGCCATTATGAACACGGCCTGTTGAATTCAAATGGGTTCTTTGACATGCCAACATCGTATGACATGGGTATCGTAATTTTTCTGCCTTTCAAAAATCACTTACAAAGGCCAGGAGCGAATCTGCAAGCATAGGGTTAGTAGACCGACACGTTAACCACTCACCCACCGTGGCAAGCTGCAGTGAAATTATATCCTACGCGTAAAAATATCAGACTTGCAGGCCCAAGTGGTAACCACAAAGCAACAGAGAAGGGTGAAAAGATCATGATTGTGAAGATGCTGAAATTGACCCAGATGATCCAGATTATGGGCCAGGAATGCACTGAGATATCGTCCATCTTTGTTTCAATTTACCTCAAAACACATATTTTTAAACTTGATGTTCCTTTATCTTTAGAACCACTGGAGTTAGGAACATGAAACCTACACCACATCATCTTATTGGAGTTGGAAGTTTACTGAGTTCATATAATACTTCTGTCTTTTATATTTGCAAAATTATGGTTATACAAATTATATTTTTAAGAGAAAATTGACCTCTAAGTAAAAAAAAAGTATATTTGTACGTTAATATTTATAAAACCAAACTTTAAGTGTGCACAGGGCTTCATTATTTAAGTGTAGTAAATCCTATTAATTTCTATGCAATGGTCTTTGAGAAAATGGAACATGAATTTGCCAAATTTAACATTGTGAATATAGGGTGTACCCCTCCCCTTAGTTTAGACGTCTTTGGTCATCAGCCCCTGCCATAACAGTAGCAGATGCTGCAGTTTATCGGTGCCTCTGAATCCTTAGCAGTCACGAGCGATTGCAAATCAATGTCATCATTGCCGATTGCATAGATATACGGTGGATTAATAACTGGCAGTTTTGTGGCAGTTGCTGTGAATGGTAGAGATTATTCTTGTGATATATATTTCTAATCCAGTCGAACAACTGTCATTCATATTTGTCGGATAGAAACAAGAAAATATCCAGAAATATTATATTCTTGTGCTTAGTCCAGAGCATTCCTCAACAGTTGTATTATAAAGTGAAATATTTTTAATGCCAGATAAGTTAGTTAAATATCGTTGTTTTAAGAGGCGGACCTACGAGGTCATCTGCCCCTAATACCAGATTGATCAAATATTAGATGAAGCAATATGCTAATTAACTAGACGCAAGCTAGGTGAGATAATTTACCACTACACTGTTTCTCCGAATTCAATTCAATTTATATTTGAATGTAATTTATTTTTGCCTCATTACGGGTGGAATTACAACAAAATCAGTTACAGCGGTCTCATAAACCTCATCAATACGAAGTATTCAATTAATATTAAAATATGTAGATCTAATTAGCATATGATTAACAAGCGGATACTTCAATATTACATTACATACACTGTAGGTTTAATTACGAATAACATACATTTTATTGTGATTTCATATATATATATATATATATATATATATATATATATATATATATTCCCACGATTATGGTCGATTTGTGAAAATTTATGGTAGGATATCACAGAATGAATCACTCTGCATTTGAAATATTTAGTAACATTTATTGCGAACTCTCTCGATGAGTCGCTGTTCTGTATGTTGACTAATATTTGAAAATTCCCCGTGGAACATAAAACAAATTCCACTTTTATGTCAATTGATGAAGTTTTAAATAATTCACTCCATTCTCTCACTGTTAACCTATTTTATAATCATCTAATGAATGGCTTCAATTTACTTCTGCCAGTGCTTTAGCTCTGGGAGTGTAAATTCTTGGTTTAATTTCATTGTATTAGTTCAGCATTGAAACAATTTTTTTCAGCTATGAGTCGGATCTTAAACATCTGAATGTATTAGATTGGGAGCAAAAATAATCTGTGTGATAATGAAATAACAATTACGAGATATTCCTGTCTCCGAGTATGGTGATAAGCATTGTGGTGTAGTGACTAGCATTGAAGGCTCCCACCCCGGAGGACCATGTTCGATTCCCGGCTCTGTCAAGGAATTATATCCTACTGTAGTTTGAGATACTGAAACTGTTTCTTTGACAAGCAAGTTACCCAATTGGTATCCGTTTCAAAGACTAGCACCTGGCTACTGTGCTGCACAAATATGGTGGAAAGACCAAGTGGTTCAATTAGTTCCCGTGGGCACTCCACAAAAACATGGGTACGATCCAGAAATGAGAGTCTGGAGGTTGTTGTTGCTTTTCTAAGGACTTAACTTTACTCTCTTAATTTCCAGGTACTTGTTTGTGTGTAGGATTTCTGTGCTATTATGGTCCTTCTAGTAATGTGTATACCGGTACTTGAAATTGAGGCTATGTTTTGGGAGAAGGCAGCCTTAATGTAGGAATTTTCAAGGAATTAGCCTTCTGGAGAAGTAAAAATCCACAAGAAACATCTTTGAGGGTTGTCGAGGTAGGAATTGAACCGATGTCGTCTCAGATTTGCCACAATAGGATGAGGAACTCAGTTACAACACACAGAAAAGAAGTATATTTATTGGCAGAACCGATAATCTAGCTCAGATTAATTGAGACTGAGACCACAGACGCATATCTATAGTAGGGGTGGAGCTACGTTGAACTGATAATAATTACAAGAAGTACCAACTATTGATTGTATGGATTCCATCGCGAGGTGTTGTTTGAGGGACATGGTGGGTGCATCTACGTATCCATTAATGCACGTTTATTTCAAACTTCTGTTTCTCAAACAAGATAAAGTCTAATCTCGAAATATCAGACACATATTTTACAAGGTTGAGTGAAACAACGCTGCTTCTTGGAGTCTTGCGTCCATTGTTAACTACGGCTGGTACTTATAATCGATTTATTTTAGTTATCGAATATTCGATTAATGGAAACAGAAAAATCTATTTACTATTAAAAATTACGATTAATCCATTGTACGTATAATAGATTAATCGATTAAATGGTTGGTCGAAAAATTCATTTGTGTTTTGCCGATTACTCGTTCTTCTTAGCACCATTCAGTGCGCTCTCACAGACGCTAACCATCCATTTAAATAATTAAAATATATTGTATAATATACGTTTAAAACATGTTCCTTCTTTGTGAAAACTAGGTTAAAACAAATTCAAACAAAAATGTTCATGTCCTAAATTGTAAACACTGAACAAGAATTCAAAATTCCGTACTCAAAATTAGAAGTAGTGCAGTGAAGTATCTGAGAAGTAAATTTCAATCGTAACAGTAGATGAGAGCTAGGAATCCTAACGCAGGGGCAAACTGAATAGGCTAACTCGCAATACATATAGTCTAAATTAGTCAATATGTCGCGAACCAATAATCGGATATTGACATGTGAGGTATCCCGGTTTCGGGGTGACACTCCCGTTCCTATGGAGGACTCGTAAATTTCATTTTTGTTTTTTGTTTTGTTTTGGAAAGTAGACTATATTTCCAAAACTAATAGTCCTAAAAAGTCATAAATGAGCTTAAACGAAGGATCTCAATGTCCTTTGTCGTTAGAATAAAACATAATATTTTTTACATTTTTCAAAAAAGTTTAATTTTGAAACTAGGCTATATTTCCATAACTAAGGATTTCACAAAGTTGTGTGTTTCATTTAAATTTAACGTCTTTACCCCCTCTACCACTACAACAATTCCCAGATCTCTAGGACAAAAGTAGTTGTAGTGGGAGAACAGGGGATCTGCTTCACTTAGGAAGTTGTGAGCCCCTGGCGGCCTTGGGATGGAAGGAATGGTCGTAGGAGGGCGTGCGATGTATCATTTCTTCAGCGCGTTGGCCTCTTTAACATGGTGCATGAAAATGGGCAACATTTATGAAAATGAGGGAAACGGATTTTTCGGCTAAAAATGATTTTTAGATTGTTTGTTATATCTTGGGAAGGAATGGTCGGATTGGGACATGCGAGGCATCAAATTGCTCGGGGTAGCAACACCGTTTTAAATTTAATATTCGTTTTGCAACTTTTGACAAAAGGCCTAACTACACAGTTAGAAAATGTTGATATATTTCACTTTTTAATTTCATTTTAATATTTGTGGTAGAGAGGGACAATACCGGTTTTGTTTAAATGAGCATGTTGCCGGCCACGGTGGTCGTGTCCAATGGATCAATCGATATCTCATGAACCATTGATCAGAGAGGGTCATGTGACGACTCGTTTTAAGGGTATTTTTTGCGATCTTTCGTATGGCGCATGAATGTATTGAAATAATCCAGAACTGCAAGGTCATTGACTTTTGTTTCCCTGGATATTTCGCGAACCTGTAATGTTAGTAAAGCAATTTATGGCTCATTTTAAACGGTGAATTATTGTCTTTACCACGGATGAGGTATTTCCTAGATATTTGTCAAAGGATACGACTAACGGATTATTATTAGGCAATGATGGATTGATTGGTGACTATGGCTATTTTGTTAGAGATAGTTTCCCTAGGCTGGAAGAATGGTAAGATGAATATTTGTAATGAGACAGATTTAGGATAAAACACGGCTTTGAATTGATAAATGAATGTATGATTTATATATTCCAGCCGGTAGCCAGTGGAAGATCTGGTCATTGTAAAGCAGTCTCTTCGACTGACATTGCTAGCCAGTCCACCACAACAACCTGATAAGTCTAATATAAGAAATGCGCTGAGGTGCATGGGCACAGCGGTGACATCATTGCTAAGCCCAGCGAAACATGATGCATCATGCATTGCCAGTGGGAACTGTGAATGTATACCATTCCAGTCGTAACTTGTACAGTGGTAGGGAGTGACTTATAAAGACTTGTGTGTGTTAAATAGTATTACAACTACTGTTTTAGCGAACAGACCTATACTGTAGAGCTGTGTGCTGTGTTGTGAACTGTAATTTGGAATAAGATCTTTTCGTTTACGGTAAGTACGATATAGTGATAATTTTTATTTTTTTTTATTTATTGATATTTATTGATGGATTCTATTTATTTGTGTGCCGATATTGTTGGCGATTGGGACGTTGGGTGATTGTTATACCCGGTCAGTGTTAGTGGCTTGATACTTTGATATATTTGATATATTTAGGTGTTTAGTTTCTAAATGCCAATGGATGTTAAAATTATAGATTGATTGACATTTATTTATTGATTTGTTTTATTTTATTTATACATAACCTGTATACCTGATGTCTACGATACTCTGTTGTGAGGGAGAGAGAGAGAGAGATAAAACAGACAGAGACCATTACCACACTAGCCTACAAGAAGGGAGTAAAGCAAGGCTTTACAACCCAAGGTGAGACTTCCTTTTATATAACCTTCTTGATTTTTTAATTAATATATTTTATTTATGAAATGCAGGTACTACCTTGAATTTATGTATTATGGTGGTGTATTTTATTTGTTTTTAGTTATTGGGGAAAAAAGCACTACCACTATAGCTGAAAACCTGTGATGCTTAAGTGGACCCATTGCCGTGCAGTCGACTGCTGAAACTCAGGTAAGACTAACTTATAATTATGTCCCATTTTACCGCTGCTAATAGTTTAACCTGGGAACCCCTAAACGTTTTTATCAAATAATGTGTTTGCTCGAGTCGCGTGGTAAATGTTAATGAATGTCTGATTCCCAAAGATATTTTGGAATCTTGCTTTCCAATTTTAGGTGAGCAAATTTGTACAGCCGAAAGGATGCACACGGCTTTAAAAGCCAATATGGAACTCGTGTGCGAATTTTTATACAAAAAGGATGACGTAGAACATAAAGAGAAATTTTATATTTGCAGTAAATGTAAGAGCTTTTCATGGCCCACAAAGTGGTGAACGCCTTGCTGACTATATTTGATAAACTGCCAGAAGGCTCCAGTGGTCTTGCGTTAGATAAAATTCATCACCGGCAAATGAACATTTGCAAATTCAATCCTTTTGATGCAGGGCCTATTTACATCCCAACACCACGAGCGATAGCTTAGAAAAAGTTGTGGTCAACATTGAAAACAGGGATGATCAATGCTTTCTTTGGTCTGTGGCTGCGTATTTAGAGCCAGTACAGCGTAACTGTCACAGACCGGAATGTACAAAAATACTCACGTGTCGTTCCCTATGGACTTAACCAACGTTCATAGGTTTCAACAGGATAATCCCGATTATTCTTTTGTGGTGCATGGCCATGTCAGTGATGAAATTATGGGTCCTCTTTATGCCAAGAAAGAACCAAAACGACACCACATTCATCTTTGGTATTTGTCAAAGGAAGAGGTGCATCACTATTGCCTGATTAAAAGCCTTATTAGATTGGTAGGCAGTCAAATGTAGATATATCATGATAAGAAGCTTATTTGTGATAGATGCCTACAATATTTTGGACCCGCCCCCCCTTTAGGAACGACATTGGAAAGATTGTGTATCACAGGAGGCCGTGAGACTGGTATTGCCACAAGGGAAGGATGCTTTGTTGAAGTTTAAGAACATCAAGAAGCTTGATACAGTCCCCTGTGTGGTCTATGCCGATTTTGAGGCTCTCACCTCACCCATGGCGGCATGTTAACCAGAACACACCATAAGCTCAACCCATACCCATTAAAACATGAACCTTTTGCAATAGGATTTAACGTGGTGTGAGCCTATGACCCCACAAAATCCTATTTGAAATCCTATACGGGGTTAGATTGTGCTGAATGGTTTTTGAACGAACTTGTCGAGTTGGCTGACCATATACGAGAGTTACTGTACCACCCAGTTCCTATGAGCCTAACTAAAGAACAGCAGCAACAGTATGAGCATGCCACAAAATGACATATTTGTGAAAAGCCGCAGTCCGTGCTGAAGACACTGTGAGAGATCACTCACACTATACAGGGGAGTTTCGTGGAGCTGCCATAGGATATGTAATTAAATTACCCAGCTCCACGATTCGTCAGTGTGTTTTTCCACAATCGGGCGAATTATGATATCCAGTTTTTGATTCGTGAATTGGGTCATGTCGGCAAGGGGACCTTTTCCATTATTCCCCAAAACCATGAGCGTTTTTAGCGTTGGGTAAATTTTGCATTCGATTTTGGGATTCCTTTAATTTTATGGCCTCATCCCTAGACAGCCTTGTCAACGGCGTCATGAGGAGGAATTTAAAAACACCAGGATGCACTTTGAGATCCTGAACACTTCAAGTTGTGCATTCGGAAAGGAATTTTCCCGTATGATTTCTGTAACAGCTGGGACGTTTTAAATCAGAAAACTCTCCAGCCGCAATAGAAATTTTACTCTATGCTTACACGCAGTACCGTTTCCGATGAACACAATCACATGCATGCCTTGTTTGCCGAGTGTTCAATATAAACCCTCTAGGAGATGTATTCCTGCTCACGGATGCGTTTGAAAAGTTCCGTGAGTGGTGTCAGCATATCTATGGACTTGACCATGCTCATTATTTTACGAGTCCCGGACTGTCCTTTGATGCGGAATTGAAATATACTCATGTGGAATTGGATTTACTGACAGATGCAGACATAGTCTTATTCTTTGAGAAAGGCAGGTTTGTGTCGCTTAACCAGCGCCATGCCGTAGCGAATAATCAATACATGCCATCATATTCACAAGACAAATCGGAATCGGACTTAATGTACTACGAAGTAAATAATTTGTATGGCCATGCCAGTAGCTGGCCTTTACTTATAAGGATTTTGCCTGGCTCACAGAGGAACACGTGTCACAATTGTATGTGAACACGGCCAATTTCGAAACGTGCCGTGGATATGTTTTAGAGGTTAATCTTTAATATCCCTCATCTTTTTACGAACAACATGCTAATTTCCCATTCTGCCCAGAGCGAATGGTCCCCTTGAAAGTAAAGTGAAATTTGAAAAATTGATAGGCACGCTTTACAACAAAAATCGGCATGTGCTACATATTGAAATGTTGTTGCAATGCCTTGCCCAAGGCCTAGTGTTAAAGAAAACCCATCGGGGTATTTTGTTTGCCCAAATCGCATGGCTCCAGCCATACGTGGATTTGAACACCCAGCTCTGACAAATGGCGACACAGCAGTTTGATATCAACGTTTTTAAATTGATGAACAACTGTATTCATGGCAAGAGCATGGAAAATGTACCCAAATACCGCGATATTAAATTAGTCAAGGTTTGAGAGGGACAGTGGGGTGCCTGGCGGTACATTGCCAAACCAATTCGATTAAAATTATTGTTGAGAATTTTAAGACCATTGAAATGAGTAAGACCACTGTGAGGATGAATAAACCCATCTACTTGGATCAAGTCATTTTAGATTTTTCTAAATCGGTCATGTATAAATTCCACTACGAGTTTGCCAAACAGCATTTGGGGGACGTATCTCTTTTGTATATGGATACGAACTCGTTTATATACTACATTCACCACTGTGATCCCTATGTCGTGATGATGCAACATAGTGACTGGATCGACACCTCTTGCTATAGTGCAGACAACGTGTTTCAGCTACCCATGAAAAACAAGAAGAAAATGGGTGTTTTATAAGATGAATGCGGTGATTCTATCATGACTGAATGCTTTGGTCTCGCTTCTAAAATGAATGCTTATCGCACACTATACCTTAAAGGAGCTAAATGCGTAGATAGGGCAGCAGTCGTAAAATCGCTACGTGTCGACGACTACCTAGAGGGTTTACGAACTGGGAAAGCTATGTCTCAAAAACAGTGCAGGATACAATCCGGCAACCATAATTTGTATCTTGTGGAACAGAGGAATCACACACTCACCTCGATGGATAACAAACGTGTGTGGATTGATGACCTGCTCACTGGCCTACCATGGGGTTATTACAACGAGGAGGACGTGTGATATTTCTGTTTTTTATCGTTAGCTTTTTGTCAATAGAGGATTTAGTATTTTTTGCTTTGTAAATGATGTACATTGTAACTATTGTTTTTTTTAATTGTAAATATACATTTTTGTAAATATAAAAAACAAGCTATGGCCTTTGCTCTTTAATGCCCTGTACAACCTTATATGTTATTTTGTTCTTAATTGTACGTATCAACTGGTAACAAATGGTACGTAACAAATGGTAAATTGTAAATATTTTTAAAAACTTAAAATGTAGAAACGTGTTTGCGAAAAACTGAACTTTCTACTGAAGCGAAATGAAAATGTGTAAACAGCGGAATGAAAATGATCTTTTCAATATCGGCAAAGAGCAAAATACAAAACTTGAAAATGACTTTCTTTTAATGCAAAGTTGAAATTGGAAAATTTCAATGTGGAAATATCAAAATATAAAAATGGCTTTCTACATTTTAAAATTAAAAGACATCGTGCTCTGGTAATACTGTTTTTATTTCACAACAAATAGGGCTTTACGAAAAAGCAATACAAAATAAAAATTTCTCAATCCATTTTCTTTTTTTAAATGTTCTTGTCCACTCTTCATTAACTTTCTTTCATAGCTCTAATCACAATCAGGGCTGCCAACCTCTCTCCCACTGAGGCATCACAGGATGTCAAACGTTGTTTAGGTTTTTTCAACTACACTTTATCCGCCACACGTCTGAATGCTGGTGGACTATGACGATTGTCATGTTGTTTTCAAGCTTGATCCAAACTATTAATAGGTACATCGCCACGCTGCAAACGTTGATTCAGCTTCGATTCAGGACCACAGTAGCGATACCCAGGTAAGTGCATTTCAAAAGGTATTATATTAATTAATTTGTTTATGTCGCCATGACCAGTACAAGTCCGACAGTTTCTCTTGAATCAGTGGCGGAATGTTTTGATATTCCTCCTCTGTTGAGGATGTTAACGCATTTTTTCTCGCCATCACACCCCTGGAATGAGTAAACAAAGTCTTTGCTTAAGGTTTTATGACCGTGATACAGTTTGACAGCTGACAAGTAACACACTGCCGTATAGATGGTATTTTTGCAAAGGACACTCGCTTATGGTGATCGTAATCATTACATGGTTGCAATTGACTTAACACAGGGTCTTGTGTCCACGATTTTGGAACAGGTTGTCAGATTTCTTTTACTACATTGGCCGCCACTTAATAAATAAAAGATTTTGGTAGAACATGTAATTCAGCTTTGGTAAAACTGTCCAGTTTCTTTTTACATACAAAGAATTTGCCAATGGCCTTATCTGTAGCACTACCCTCCATCCTATGACGTTGATGTTTACACCTCACATGTAGGAATCTCACTGCTGTCCCAAACGGGTAATACTTCAGTTTTAATTTTATTCAACAATTCCCTGCAGGCATTTGTGGTTAACCAATGAAACAGGTGCCAGGCATGCGCGAGAGCTTTATTTGTAATGTCACCGTATGGACAGTGGTCCATCAGTGTTGTAGTGAGGGACACCCTAAATCCATGAGATCGGTACATTGGCAGTAAGAAGCCAAAAACTCTTGTATCCATTGTCGCTTTTCACCACCTTTCACAAATACCCATTGGCCGATGACAAATGCACCTTCATCACCATATCGAGGTATTTAGAAGGAATGGTTCCCTCATTCCATTGATGTTGCAAATGGTTTTCAATCCATTGCGTTTGTTTACGGCCTTTTTCCACACAACAGATGGAAAGCATAGGGCGGTTTAAACACGAGATGGGTTGGTTTTGAAATACAAAACGTTGAACAGACAATAAAGGCCACCTCTTCAAATATAAATTTGTTATCACCAATTTTAAATACTTGGCAATGGACAATCAGCGTACGCGACATGTTTACGCTTGCCTGGACCAAGTCCAACTGACTATCGACTACTAAGGTGTACAAATTGCATTTACTCAAATCACATTCTAGTAAAAATCAGGCTCACAATAACCGCGCCCACGTCAAATTGCCCGCACGTAGGTTAGGTCTTGTAGAGTTAGGTTAGGTCGAGTTTGGTTATGTTAGTTCAACTGAATACTTACTAGGAACTATTGGGGTTTGCAAATAATAAAAAGATATTGCTATATTACAACATTTTATTTGCATACAAATCAAAACAAGCTTTACATATTTTTGTTATTAATGGATAGGGGCTGTACCAACTCATACAACAATAAATTATTATGTGTTTGCAGCGTCCATGATACCTGTGATGTCCTAATGTCTCTAAACTGGGCATTTTCGACTCAGTACTACTAATCAAAGGACGTTGACGCCATATGATCCACTCATATCATAACCTTTTTCATCACTCAGAGGCACTAGTGAGGTATAATTTGAAAGGCATGGTATATTAGCCACACCCATTCTATGGAGGTAGGTCAGCCTGGTGACCAGCGCGGATGTTCTTGCATAGGCTCATCACTCTCTTCCCATTTGTCTATGGTCATTGAACAAAAACACATTTCACTTCTTATCTTGTTTTTAAATAATAGAAACAAGCCGCTGCCAAGGCTTGGGGGTAAATAAAAGGCACAGGCCACGTCGCTAATGTCTTTAAACTTAGGTCCTCAGATTTTAAATTCATTGGTGTAACACCTCTTGTGGCTTTGAGGCAGTCCATGACTGAGCTGCTCAACGTTTCTTTGCCTGTTTTTTATACACTAGTCACTTGGTTGGACAGTGCATAATAGCTTACTTGTTTGTGATGAATAATGAGACAATAAGTCGGATGTCAATATTGGATTGGATGTCTTGACAGACTCTTCCAAGTAGGAACAGTCAAAGACCACCAGTGGCGCCCTTGCCTTAAACTCTTGGGGTGTCAACATGGGGCAATTCTCTTTTTGATATTACGACCATCTAAATTTAGAAAACAAGTCGTAGAGTGGGCCAAATTTAATTTTTTGAAACATCCAAATCCAGTCTTTCATAGCTCCGTTCAGGAAAAGACGTATATTTCTCAATTGTAGTTGATCAAATTGAGCGATATCTTTGGTTTGTTGATACGTGCAATTAGTTTGAAAACCCACTATAATGTAGAAAGTTCTTTCTGTAAAGAGTGCTGTAATCACAGACCAACTGAGTGTGTTTATCGTTGGCAAGAGTGGGTAATCATGTAGCACCCAGCTTCTAAATTCCATGGGTAGAGGCATATTATCCCACAATCTTGAGCATCTCCGGTTTTTACTATCTGAAAGGATAACGTGCGGTACTTTCCACAGAATTCGTTGTAGTTGAATTTTTGAATCGATGACATCATCATTGGCTCCCTTGAGCGCATTATAATCGCTCCTGTCGCTGACAAGATAAAGCACTTGCCTTGCGTTTACCACAAAGAGGTAAAAATCCAGTTAAGGTTCCATCCGTGTTAACCATGCAGTCATTTGTCGAGTCAGGACACCAACCAGCCATGCAAAGTGTTTTACCTTCTTCAACACTACAGGAGGGGTATAGTTTCATGACACTTGTCATGCGTACATTTCGAGTGCTATCCACCACAACACCATTAATCACATAGCGCTCCTTAGGAAAAGTAAGGCGAAAGCATGGTTGGCTAACTTGGATGTTGTGAGCCGACCTTCAATCTGAATGACACTTTCATGCGGTAGGGTGTAAATATCTTGGTTGTTGATAACAAATTGAATGTCATCATTTTTATTTAATCCTCGTTTTTGACCTCGATAGGATTGCATATCAATTCATAGAATGCCGTCTTACTCCTCGATGCGGTTCACCACCTCTAGGATAGAATTCATCATGTAGGCTTAGATTATAACCTAGATGCTTAGAGGCAGATGACCTCGTAGTTCCGCCTCTGAGAACAACAATAACTGACTAACTAACCAACCCAGATGCTATAAAATCTGCTTATCCTTACGTGTTAACGTGTATTCACGTGGCAAACAACTAACACCATTCCTAGACAGGGTTGTTGCTTTATAAACCACCATCATAATGGCTTTAGATCCAATTTATAAGTCACAGGTGTGCGGGAATCTAGTTGAATGAGTTTCTATTTACCAGTCTTAAGGTTACATAAATAATATGATCAACACCCACAGAATGAAAAATCACAACTGGAGAGTTTTCACGAATAATCATCAAATGAAATCTTGTCATTAACATTTTCACGTACGTTGTAAATTCTATTGTTAGTTTGAAGAGAAACAAGCCCTAAAACATAAGGTCATTCACTCAATTCAGTAGGAGTGTAAAAGTCTAGGCTGACTTCAAGACCACGTCCATGCAGTGTAAATGTCTTCCTTTCTGCTGTCATACTGTTTACGTTTCTGCTTACTCTGTGTGTTATATAGAAACATGAGGCTTAGACGCCCACACTCTTGGGAGTTGAACTTTTGTTGACGTTTCACATTATAGTATATCTTTGTCCCGTTTCAAAATACTTGTATAAATCCATGGGTGCAGGGAGATTGCCAAAACTGTCAAAATACCACACCGTGAACAATGTTTGACATAAGCCACACAATGGGTTCCTGGTCCTCGGTGATCATCTAGATTATTGATGGCATATTCCTGTTTCCATGGTTGTGGGGGTAATTGGTTGCACATAAACACACCTCGAAGATAGGAAATCATTAGTTGTTTCGCATAGCTTTTGACTTCTTCATGGGTCAGAGCATGTCTCGGCATGAGCGTTATTAATTTTGTTTCTTTTTTCGGGGGTAAGTAAATACCAAGTCCTTGTTTATAGAAGGCTGGCATTAAATTCGCATTTCTAGCCTCCATAGCAATGGCTTCCATCGTCTCGTTGAGTCGTTGACTCTCTTTTAATTGTTTCTAGCGCTGTTCTACAGATTTTGGCAACGGCACTGGCTCCGCCAAGAAGTGAACCTAGAGCTCCGAGGCCAGCAAACGAAGCAGGTAAAATCCCGGCTCGTTTCGGAACAGGAATCACTCGGCCAGGTTTTAACACCTGCCGTTAATTCTTTACATTGACACGTCTCTGTGCTGCTCGGAGTGCTTTTCGAACAGTCAACACTTTATATTTTATTTTTATTTCGCAAGTGCTTGAAAACAAGTGTTTTAACCCCATACTTTTGTGACCACTTGATGCTTATTTTAGTCTTTTTCTCCACGTATCTTTGTTTCACCATGTTGAACAAATTTTCACAAGAAAGTTTGAAAGACCTCTAACTTGTGGTTATTATTTCATGGCTGTATATTCAATTTCAACATAAAGTGGGAAATCGTTTATGGCGTTTCCTGCTTATTATTCTTCTAAGGTTAGAACCAAATGGAAATATAGTTTATCGCCCACGCTTACTGTATGATCACTTAGATGTTACATGACACTATGGTTTAATCGTATCGATAAATATCTTACATCTGAAGTATAGTCCATAATACGAATACTTCCACCATATTGTAAACGATAACTCATTAATCCTGAAGGTAAAACATAGGTAAGGTCTAGAGTGTCTTTTACAAAACCTCGATTAGTAATGGTCATGAGAAATACATGAGGGTGTGGTTTTATCATTGAGGATGCGTAGTCTTCCAAAAATTGTTTGGTTGCCACCTCATGATGTTCTAAGTGGTCTAAAACGTCGGCTAGTCGTCTTCCTTCATGTGTAAACCCTTCAAATTAATTTTACACACGTCCATTTCCAAAGTTAAAAATTGTTTGGTACAGATATCTTGAGGGTTCATATGGTAGGCCACATTAATAATGTGGTTATGATGAGCCGTATAGCCATCAACAGTCAGGTTGGGCACTTTGTCATATAACCTACTCACCTTGTTATCGGCACTCTTTTCTGTCGTGGCATCAGTATACACTTGAGGATGTTTTACATAGGTTAACCGCTTTCCATTAAAGTCATAATCACCCTGTTGAGTGCGTGGCACCTCTGACCTATCCACATAGTGTTTATTGGCAGGGTCTGTCCCTTGTTTAGGATCATTTAATGAGTTATATGTCGAGGCACCATGGCGTTAGCAGCGAGTCAATTGAATAAGCATTTTATTGGAGCAAAAAATAATATTCGCCAAACGTGTCGTCAATTGAAACGATCACATGCGGATAATGCCTTGTTAATTCAACAACATTTAGCGCCTCCTCTAAAAGCAATGTTTAAACCATCTGAAAAGCCATCTGAAAAGCTACCAACAGTATCAAGAGCAACGCAGGCTCTACAAGAGGTCCCTGTGGGAAAGGAACAAAAGGAACTCGTTAGTTCTAGTAATGATAAGGATGGTCAGGTATTCACACCAGCAAAATCGCCACGACTTCCAGAGTTTCTAAAAACATCTGGCATTGCTGAAACACCTTCAACTAGCAGGCAGCCTTCGTTGTCAGAAATATTGTCCACGCCCGAAAATAAAGCTGAATGAAAACACATCCTAGTTAAAAATTATGGAGCGCTGCTGGCACCCTACCCGAAGGATCTATTTACGAATAAATCCAATACTACCTATGGCGTTTACTATAAAGGTGATTGTTTAAAAACTGTTGATCCAACAATTAAGTTTAGTCATTCTAGTGTCACCATTCAAAAGATAATTTATAAATTAAACCAAGCTCTGTTAAAACTGTTATTTTCACGTTCACAATCTTCAAACGATTATAGGCTCGACGACCTTACCAAATATAAATCCATATTAATGGCCACCCA
This sequence comes from Meconema thalassinum, assembly GCA_946902985.2. Taxonomy (NCBI): domain Eukaryota; kingdom Metazoa; phylum Arthropoda; class Insecta; order Orthoptera; family Tettigoniidae; genus Meconema; species Meconema thalassinum. Next base: position 1,158,229,195 of record OX336389.2, read on the forward strand.
TGGTTATAGAAGAGAATATAAACATTATGAAGACGCTAAAACAAATAGATCTATAAAATATAGAATCATCATTTAAAAACTGTTCAGTGGTCGTACAGCGTCAGCTTCGAGAGGGACATTTAAACCATGAAAACCAATTGTGGATGTTACCTACTGGCATAATTCCAGTAAGCTAGTCTTGCGGCTACAGCTCTTGCATGCTTCACTTCAGGCTGGGTACACCGGTCATGATTGGGAAATCAAAGAAATCGAACAAGGACTTCGAAATGACATATTATTGTTTAAACCTTCACCCATCAAAGTGGAAATAGATCGCGACTCAAGATAATTTCACGACGTATGGATGAGCTTTGGCAGGCCGATTGAGTGGAAATGGTTCCCTATGCAAACGTTAACGATGGTGTACGCTATATGCTCACCGTCATCGAGGTTTATTCCAAACTGCCCTTTGCTCAACCTGTGAGTCGCAAGTCAGGCCCCATGGTAACACGCGCATTCATGAGTATTATTCAACAATCCAAACGTAAACCCAAGCTTCTGCAAACAGACCAGGGAAAATAATTTTTCAACAAGGGTTTCCCCAGTTTTCTCAAATATTTGGATATTCACCATTACACCACCTACATCAATCTTAAAGCAAGTGTCGTTGAGCGGTTTAATCGCACGCTAAAAACAATATGTGGAAAGAGTTTACTGCTCGGGGACCCCATCGCTGGATAGACTTAATACCTGAGCTAGTGTCACGTTACAATGATACCAAACACAGAACTCTTAGGACAAAGCCGCGACTGGTCAAATAAATTTTCCGCGGCTGGATGAACTGTTTAACCCCATCCATACTGCTGATCCTAAACGCCACCACCTTAAAATCGGTGACCATCTCCGTGTCAGCAAATATAAGTCAGTTTTCGACAAGGGCTATACCCCGAATTTGGGAACACAACTATTTCGTATTCATGTCAACCTGGACAGCACAGTCTCCTATTTACTACAAGATTTTGACGGTCAACCCATAAAGGACGGTTTTGTCTCCAGGAACTCCATAAAACAGCTTTTCCAAAACATTACCTTGTGGAATGTGTGATTAAAACATAGGGAAACAAAATGCATGTCAAATGGCTCGGGTTTGCCTCAGCCTTTAATTCATGGATCAATACATCGGATTTGTATGACCAGTTTGTCTCTTATATGTTAACCCACGCATGCAACCTAACATCCCTTTGGTGGTTGGTTTATACTCATATCTCATGTACTTAACAAAGTCTAACAAGTCCACATGCCTTATCAGCGGTTTCCCACGCTCCGCCATTCTGTTATCATGGCCTATAGGAGGCCAACACCTGCATCATCTCATGTTTCACATCACTTGCATTTTCTCACGTACAAACCATATAGGATGGCACTTGCTAGCTTGCATCACCTTCGCTAGGCTCAGCGTTGAATTCACCACTGTTCTCATGGACCTCAGCACATTCCTTAGATTAGACTTATCAGGTCATGGTGGAGGAGTGGCTAGCAAAGTCAGTCCAAGAGACTGCTTTACACACACCAGGTTTGCAGTTGGCTACCGGCTGGAATATATAAATCATACGTTCATTTATCAATTCAATGCCGTGTTTCATCCTAAATCTGTCTAATTACAAATATTCCTCTCACCATTCTTCCAGCGTAGGGAAACTATCTCTAACAAAATAGCCATAGTCACCAATCCATCAGTACGTAATAATAATCCGTTAGTCGTGTCACCTGACAAATTTCCAAAATATAACTCTTCCGCATTAAATACAATAATTCAACGTTTCAAATAAGCAATAAATTGATTTTCTAAGATCCAGGGAAACAAAAGTCAATGACCTTGCAATTTTGGATTATTTTAATAAATTCATGCGCCATACGAAATATCGCAAAAATGCCCTTAAAACGAGTCGTCTCATGACCCTCTCTGATCGATGGTTCGTGAGATATCGATTGATCCATTGGACACGGCCTCCGTGGCCTGCGACTTGCTCTATTAAACGCTACCGGTACTGTCTCTCTCTACTACAAATATTAAAATAAAATTAAAGAGTAAAAAAAAATATATTTCAAACTGTGTAGTTAGGCCCTTTGCCGAAATTTGCAAAATATTAAATGTAAAACGGGGGCGTTACTCCGAGTAATTGATACCTCGCATGTCAAAATGTGACCATTCCTTCCCGAGATATAACTAAAAATCTAAAAATCATTTTAGACGAAACTTTCAGTTTCCCTCATTTTCAAAATTATTGCCCATTTTCATGCACCATGTTAACCGTTAGATGCATAATTTTTTATTTTTACGTTTAAAATTATGTTTTCGATGCCCTATAAGGTATATAGTAGGGGGAAAATAATAATAAAAAAGTTGTCAGTAGGTTTCTACATAAAACAGGATTTTCTAATGTTGCATATATGCTACATCATGCGTAAACATGCGGTTGTCTCTCAAACGTATTATTACATAAAATAATATTCAGCCCTGTGTCCTTCCTCTTTTCTTTTAACCACATTTGTCATAATTGATTTGCATATGTTTCTTTATGTTCCTTCACTTATATGAATGCACATCCTTCTTTCAGTCTACTCCCCTGCCCTCAATTTATGTCTTTCTTTCACTACAACAGCCCTGTATAGCCCCTGTCAGTATATTGGTGGAAAGCATTGTAGCAATCCTTGTCTTTGTAGAAACAAAGGGAAATATCCCTTTTTTTGCAAGAAACGAATGTGAACCCTTTGCATCCAGTAAATTTGCATCGGTTTCGTTTGCTGTTCCACTTGGGCCAATGGTCCGTTGCATCTTGTCGCTGATCTTTTGGCGGAACAACAGCCCAGGGACATTTATTCTTTCTGTTGTCAAGTTGCTGCTGAATTTCATTGCTTGGCCTTCCCCACTTTTGGCCACTTCTTCCCATAGAACAAAGATATTTCGCTACCATAATCTTGAAGTGCTTCTGGTTCAGGATTTTCCCCCTAGGATTATTTTTCAGCAGTATTTCCTTGTACAAAATCCAAGCATTTATGACTGCCAGATCAAGTAAATGATAGAACTGCCGGAAATACCACTTTTTAGATCTCAGTGTTATATAATGATGGCCCAAATGACTATCCATCAAATCTACATCACCAATTTGCCTATTATACACTATTACAATTTGAGGACAGTCTACTTCTTTATGGGTTTTTGAGCTTCGTTCATACCGTTTCACTTTTATTTCAGTAGTGAAAGTTGAGAGAAATGTCACATATTTATTGTCTTTCCAAATCACAGAAGATACCTCTACACCATCCACATTCGCTAGAAATTCTTCTGATGTACTGTGACCGAAATCGCATTTTGAGTTACGCTCATTAATACGTCAGAACAGTGGGATCATAGGCTCGTGACTGGACAAGTGCATAATGAACTTCAGAGCGAGTCTTATAGCCTAGCAACAGCCTGGCTGGACACAGCAAGGAGACGCCGGTTTTTCTAACATATGAAATATACTCTTTATACAACGCATCATTGATTTCAGCTTTATCTTCATGCATTGGCAGAATATGTATAAAAGAAGATACCAATCGACTAAAGGCTGAATATTAATTAAATATCACCTGTGTAATACTGCCGTTTGAGTTACGTCGTTATACGTCAGTGGAGAGGGAGGTCCGTGATAACAGGACGTGATAACAGGAGGGGAGGGCTCGTCACCTGTACTTTGCAGCACATCGCTGGCTTTTATTCGGAGAGAGTTCACGCTGAAAAACACATAGCCTATTTTCAACCGAGGTTATGATTTTTCCAAATCACACGGCATCAGATTGCTTAAGTGAACATGTGTTCGATTGAAATTAACGCTCAAATGGTCCAGTGTTTGAATCTAGCGATAAATTCAGTGATATTCGGGTGAATGAATTGGAGATGTATGTGAGTAGAACAATTCCTTACATTATCACACAGCACGACGAACAATTACAGCTTCATGATGAAACTGCAATGAACACTACAACATTGCAAACGCACTCACTAGGTGAAATCCTAGGTTTGACACATTAAGAAATTATTACTGCAATATTCACATTCAAATAAACATTGAGGAACAGACTCTTAAAAATGTGCATTATTCATAAAGCAGTGGCGAACTGTCAAATTGTATTTGGGGAACCTGAATTATCCAGAATGATCTTTATACACAATAAACTTTTCTTCGTGGGAACTTATGATAGCTTTTACACAATCAAGATGATATCAGCTTAGACAATTTGAGGGGATACTTATAGACTTTGATGAACACCGAGATCAGCAGACACACCAAACATATAGTCAGCACGATGATGTTGGGGTTTTCCAATTTCATTAAACGGAGGTCTAACAAGTTCAAGACATCTTTAGTCATTGGTGGACTTCACACCATTTGCAAGGGCAGTGAAACATTACATCCTTAATACACCATATCAACCAACCAACACCATGAAACATGATTGATTTTATTTACTCCTGATTTTTCAAACATAAAAGAGCTTCCTTAGAAGTTAGTCATTGCTAATAGTATTTCACATTTTTTTCTTATAGAGATAATAACTTAATAATTATGTAATTCTTTGATCAATTTAATTAATTTAATTTAACTATTTTTATAATAATAATTCTTTCTATTTAAGAATATTTTCCCACGATCTTTTGAATGCGATTTTCAGCGACATTTCCCGATCTTTGACAGCGATGGTTGATAAAGTTAATAATTAAATTAATTATTATGAATTAAAATGATAATAATATCTAATTTATTTAAGTAAAGGTGGCATTCATATTTTAATTAATGGTTGATTATCAACGAAAATAATCACATTTGTATGGCAATTTACGACAGCAATTTGCAGAATTATTGCAGATAATAATTTATTGATTTCCTACTAATTAACTGAGCATTGGAAGATTCTGAATTATTGATTAGATTGATTTTTATGTTATAACAAGCTAGTGATTTTATGATATTTTTACGCAGCAGCCTAATTATACATGCATGCATGTTATTTAATTTATATTGTGGACGCTTCTTACGTAAGTGGTCCTATAGTTGCAACATTTGAATGCGAGTCAGGTGGCCCATTCAATAATTATGCTAGAAATACTTCACATTTGTAGGCAGTGAATATATGTACTTTACGATTGATTTTTGTGATTAGAAGAGTTCTAGGAGGTGTCTGTCAACACAATCCTGAGATTATAATTGCGATAAGCATGTTTAATGAGTGCGATGAACAATAATAATAATATATTTATTAAAGGCTGCAAAATAATGGATAATGGTATATGAGCTTTAAGGATATTAACAATACCTAAGAATCTTCTTTATTCGATCTTCTCTTCGAAAGGAAAACATTTAAATGAAGTAATCTATAACCAATTAATTAATTAATTTTGCCATATTAATTAATCAATGCATCACCCTCATAATAATAATATATTGAACCCTTGCAAAGAAGCTTATGAGACTCAGTTTCGGGGGGTGTAACAGTCCATTTCGTAAGTTGTTGTTAAAGCGCTTCTATAACATGCAGGGTAACACATAACAAAATAACATGCAGGAAGAAGTGAATTCCAGGGTTAAAACAAATGAATTTAATAACAGATCAACTATTTACAAATAAAAATAAACAAACAAGATCTCCCAAAGACTCCCACTTGAATTAATTACTTGCCAAAACTAGGCCTAATCTCAGGAGAGATTATAAACTGGACCAAATGTCCCAAATACTTCAATGACATTGTGTACGTGTGCGGCTGTTCTACATACTTAACGATGAGTACAAATAAATGCGAGATTCGTCACCAACCGGTAAACCTTCAGATGACGAATCTGCATTGTCTAGAGCTAGACAGACGCGGGGAACCAACTATACACTACTTAAATTAAACCGACACTTCCCACACTAGATAAAACAACGAATAATTTCCGCATGAAATTGGAATCAAGAACTGCCGTAGCAAAAACATTACTGCCTAAAAATTAGGACTTTGCAAATCAACACAAGTACATTAACACGTGACCAACAAAAGAAATACACATATGACCGCTTGCCTTTTTTACAAGTAAATACAACTACACCACCAGGTGTCACAACAAACAAACTAACATGAAACGAGTCATAGCAAATCACTAGGCTCAAAGCCAACATTTAAATCATTAAAACAATATTCCAGCCATACGACATGCGATAATTCTTAACAGACATTGCGAACTCCCCAATTAATTATGGTCCAATGACCATCACAAAAGGACAGGTTTGCTAATGATAGCTTATAGGGGTCAGTCGGTCAGCTGGACTGCCTAAAGGATGAGTCACTAGACCTAGACGGGCGCTAAGTGGAAATCTGCACATCTGTCAACCCACATGTCAATATCCTCGACCTGCCGTGGCATGGGTTCGAGTCTCGAAGAAGCGTGCTCCCAAAGCACAATATATACGTGTGTGTCGGAATAAAATATCTCAGCATTTCCCCTAGGAAATCCAAGAATCAGCACTGGACAAGGTACAGTAGCCTCCAAGAGCGCACTGCCTTTCCATCAAAAATACAACAACAACAACAATATGAGGGCGGTAGCATCACCCACCCCTCATCACGAAGAATCAATACACACACCTGACACCAGAACACACACAGAATCACACGTATGGGTTTGACAGAAACCTGAAATAAATGACATAATATATTTCACACCAGCTTGCGCTTCCAATCTAGTCCGTGACTAAAGAACCTGAAAAGTACTCCAAAAAAATCTAAAAATTTAGAACTAAGGTGTTCTACAGTTACATCTTAATTTGTTGCGCTCGGCAACCCTAGTATGAATAAAAACCTGTTCATAAAACATCTTACAATAATTTACCTCCCTTTCCTATAAAAAAATGACTTTAATAAAGCGCCACTTATCGAATGTAACGAGTTTCGCATTCGCATGGATAAAATCAAATACACACGCCGTGTACACTAAATATGACTCCAAAGAACAATATACAACAAACAAATTTGGCCACGCGCCAACGTACATTTAAAGATAATAGTGTCGGCACACAAAAAAATCTTAACTCAAGAAAAACAATGATTAAAATATTTACAACGTTCCCGCGCCTTATCTAACTACATATTGAGTAAATCAATGTTTGTACATCACCGCTTCAGCTTGCAGAACATTAACCTCCATCCCGGTACATTTCCCTACGGGAAATCTAGCCCTCCATCGTCGACGTAGTTGTAGAGGCGATGCACATCATTCCATCACACGACCATATATCGGACATCTTGGCGTAGCTTCTTGGACAGAAATGTTCAATGTTAATAATATTGCCTAGCTATAATCGCTGTGAGCTACTACTATCACTCACTAGTGTCCTATGCGATTACTAATCGTAGACTTGCCCTATCTCAACCTTTGCTTAACACACGCACAAATATCACTCACAAAATATAATACAAGATTTACATAACATTATACACTTCAAACTCATCGCAACTGGCTTGAAAACAAGTCTTAAACATGTCAATCGTGCAGCTCTTATCTCGCCTAGAGATCTCCACTGCTAAACGTGAACACTGCTCTCTTGAGCACAAAATGAAATGTTAGCGAAGTATGCTCATTAGAGCTTGAAAAATCGTGACGCAGACTGACGTGAACGTTGCTCACCAGAGCTCAACAAAGTTGTGTCCTAAACAGCTCATCACCGATCAATTTATTGGAAACTGACAGAATGAGGTAGGGTGGGGAGAATTTGTAAAAATAATCTGGAGTTTTCGTCTCACAAACTTGGGACTAGTATCAATCTTCATCATTTTATCCAAACGTCTCAATGCACTTATGTGGAATTAATTCGGATCGGCGGTTCTTTAGATATGCGTTTCCGCGCCTTTTTCCAGGGTACGCAATTCACCGCGTTGCTTTGGCGTGGTCTCTTCTGATTGGCTGATTCAATGCTGGATCGGTTGAAACTTTACTTTTGAAACTCCCATAATTACTCCAATTTAGGTGCGCGTTGGTACCGAATTTGTCCTTGAACTCGGCTTAACCGGTCGTCTTCAGGAATAACTACCAAGCTTGCTTCTGTTGTAATAATTGCAACACATTACCTTGCCTTCCTTTTGTCAATTTCAACATGTACTGCCTGGGCATCAGTAATAATAATAATAACATCATGAAGACTTATTCATCGACTGATCAATAAGGGTTCATTTATCCTCAGCAAGGTTTTGAAATTTGAAGCAAGTTATTGATTTGGATTTTAAATGAAATATCCACAGTAGTATAGATAACATCTCTTAAACACCTCACTCGTGTGCCTGAGTGTACATTCCACTGATCCAATTAATGTGCGCGCTCCACGCTGCAATGTCATTCACACGTCTCGCCAGACCTCCCCTCTCACTCACACGATTACAACTCCTGCCGGACCAGCTTTCTTGTTGACAAACAAAGTTCGCTCTCCCCAGATACTACATGGCCACGTACATTTGAGTGTAGGTTCTCCAATAAAATTTTTGCAATAATGATTCTGCATTCATAGTCCTGATTACTCATCAAATGTTTCCCTTCTTCTTCTCCCATCTTCTTCTTCTCTCATCTTCTTCTTCTCCAATCTTCTTCTTCTCCCACCTTCTTCTTCTATCGTCTTCTCCTTCTTCGCTACCATATTTCCAGGCCCTTGCCCGAAACTTCGTCCCGCGGATTTCCTCTGCTATTTTTCCGCGTGTCCTCCTGTCTTGTCACCCCTTCTGCATCCTGGTGACTATCTGGACTTTTTCTGTTTTCCATGGCACGCCCCCACTTCTCTTCCTCTGTTTCTTCAGCGTTTAATTCGTCTAAGTATTTCTGTGTCTCAAAGTAACGCTTGTTCCATTCATCGCGATAATCTCCCTGGTTATCTTGCCGGTAATTCCTCTGGTCGTTCCATCTTCCTTCCCGATTCCTTTGGTATGGCCTGCCCTGGTTCTGGTTTCCTCTCCAATTATAATTATCACGCTGGTACATCCTCTGATTGTGATTGTTCTGATTATTATTATTATTATTATAATTATCATGGCGATTCTGGAAGTTCCTATTGTTGTTATTGGATTTGTTTCGGCCATCGAACTCCTGCCGTCTGGGCGTAAATTGTGTCCCGGTAGACTGTGTCTTCGTTTGATTATTCTGGTTGTGATTATTTTGATGCCCTGGAACAACTTCAGCCGTGTTGACACACTCCATGTTCCGTCTCCTTGTCTGCGGACTGACCATACTCGTCTCATCCAAATGGCGGAGTATCTCCTCGGCCTGAACTGCGGTTTTGATATTACCAGCCTCTAAAAACTGCTGAATATTCATTGGAAGCTGCTTACCGATGGTTAAAACCATGTTTTCCTCTGAAGGGGGGTCGTCAAAATCCCGGAATTTAACCAGCTGTTGGCTAAAGAACTCGGAAAACCTTGTGGGGTGTGTGCTGTGATATTTCCTGGTGTATAAATCCATCCTCAACCCCTGCTGCAATGACGGACTCCAGAACTTCCTCAAGAATGCCTCTTTAAATTGGGCCATGACATTAAATGTTTACTTGAAACTTTGGAACCAAATTAAACTTGGGCCCTCTAAAAAAATTTCAACCAGTCGCAGCTCTTTTGCGGGACTGGCGTGTTGTTCATTAAAGTAATCCTCCAGCTGGCGCAAAAATGCTTTAGGAGTGGATCCTGAATTCTCCCTGAATTTGTCGGGTTTAAAGTCGTTTCCTCTAATTACTTGCATCAATTGGGCAGGTCCCAAGCCGGGTTGTGGAGTTGATGTCTCTCCTCTGTAGTGGTGGAATGTGTCGCACGTTATCTTTGGACTCTGACCTCGGCTCGTATCCTCAGCTAGCTTCGAGCCCACCGGACTTCCAATACTTCCCTGTTTGCCTACTGTGTTTTCTGCAGACTATAAAGTAGCATTTTCTAAGGACCTTATCTCGTTCTTAACTATGAGGTCTGCGTGTTCCTGGAACTTGGATTTCATGCCTTCCTCCAAAGCCTGCGTTCTAGAATTGTACTCGCCTAGCCGCTTTAATATCGTCAGCCTATGTCCTTTAGTTTCATTCACCTGCTGTTCCCAATCTTTCCGGATCCTGTTCTTCAAACTACGAATTTTTTTTTTCACTCCTTTCCTGATTCTTCTCAAGCTCTTCTCGTATTTGCTCTTGTATCACCTGCAGGGTTTTAATTAATTGTTCCCCTACCTCTTCCTGATTCTTACTTAGCTGTTCTCCTATTTCTTCTCGTATTTGCTCCTGGGTTTTTGTTAACTGGTCTTCCAGGTTTTCGCGAAAGTGCATCCGTTCTTTCTCCGTTTTTATTTCAAGCTTGTCGAGTTCCTTTATTAATTCTAGCACGTTACTATCGACTGAATTAATCTGCTCCTGTATGTTCTCGTTCTTCGCCTCTGTCCTGTCGAATTGCCCCTGTAATTCATCCTGCGTGCTTTTTATTCCAGCCGTGTTGTTTACGCATGCTGTCTCAATCTGTTTCAATTTGGCGGCTACCATTTCATCTAATTGTACAAGTTTATTGTCGAATTTAGATTCTAGCTTTTTAATTTCTCCTAATTGCTTCGAGTTATTTTCCACTACCTCTCCTGCCAGTTTCTCTAATTCTACCCTAGTACTTTGGTTTATTTCCTGGGTGATCTTTTCTAACTGCACTGTTTGTGATGTTGCCTGCTCTGATAATTTATGGTTTAATTCATTTAATTGTTTATTATTATTCTCACTGTTCACGCAATTCGTGTAATTGTTTGTCACTATCCAATTTCTGGACCTGCAATTGGACCGTAATGTTACTGTTCACATCCTGTAATTGTTTGTCACTGTGCTCCCGTAACTCGTGTAATTGTTTGTCACTGTCTAATTTCTGGGTTTGCAATTACGTAGTAATGTTACTGTTCATGTCCTGTAACTGTTCTTCCGTTTTTGCAGACAATTTCGCAGTCAACTGCACGGACATCTGCTCCATTAACACTTTGATCTCTTCGATGCTAGCCATCGCACAACACACAAATATATACTCAGAGAAAAACAGGGTCATGCTCTGGGATTTCAGTCATACACACGCACATATTTCTTGATATTTAAATACTACTGATTCTAATTTAATAAAAATTTAAGTAATCAAAATTTTACTGAATAATGACTCTTATTTCCAAACAACAAAATAACTCCCTTGTGACCTGCTTTTAAATTCCTAACCAACAGAATTTACGAACAACACCAATTAACCGAAGTTAATTAAATGTAAAAATATGGCAACACCTTCCTGCTTTGAATGAGTTCACTAATATGCAAATTTTCTAATTTTATGCCGGGCGCCAGAACAAGTTAACAACAAATACAATATCAACTTCTACCCTTGTTCAATATTTCTAACTTTAAGAACTCAGTGATTTTACTAATGCACATGGCGGTAAAACTTCGCCTCAATTTACTGAATTTACTCTTGCCTGCTTGAACTGGCATCATTTCTCAGCGAAATAAGTATGAGGTCAGCAAAGCAACAACAACAACAATCCCCACTTGGGCAGCCATTTTTGATATATGAACCCTTGCAAAGAAGCTTATGAGACTCAGTTTCGGGGGTGTAACAGTCCATTTCGTAAGTTGTTGTTAAAGCGCTTCTGTAACATGCAGGGTAACACATAACAAAATAACATGCAGGAAGAAGTGAATACCAGGGTTAACACAAATGAATTTAATAACAGATCAACTATTTACAAATAAAAATAAACAAACAAGATCTCCCAAATGACTCCCACTTGAATTAATTACTTGCCAAAACTAGGCCTAATCACAGGAGAGATTATAAACTAGACCAAATGTCCCAAATACTTCAATGACATTGTGTACGTGTGCGGCTGTTCTACATGCTTAACGATGAGTACAAATAAATGCGAGATTCGTCACCAACCGGTAAACCTTCAGAGGACGAATCTGCATTGTCTAGAGCTAGACAGACGCGGGGAACCAACTATACACTACTTAAATTAAACCGACACTTCCTACACTAAATAAAACAACAAATAATTTCCGCATGAAATTGGAATCAAGAACTGCCGTAGCAAGAACATTACTGCCTAAAAATTAGGACTTTGCAAATCAACACAAGTACATTAACACGTGACCAACAAAAGAAATACACATATGACCACTTGCCATTTTTACAAGTAATATAACTACGCCAACAGGTGTCACAACAAACAAACTAACATGAAATGAGTCATAGCAAATCACTAGGCTCAAAGCCAACATTTAAATCATTAAAACAATATTCCATTCATACGATATGCGATAATTCGTAACAGACATGGCGAACTCCCCAATTCATTATGGTCCAATGACCATCACAAAAGAACAGGTTTGCTAATTATAGCTTAAAGGGGTCAGTCGGTCAGCTGGACTGCCTAAAGGATGAGTCACTAGACCTAGACGGGCGCTATGTGGAAATCTGCAGACCTGTCAACCCACGAGTCAATAACCTCGACCTGCCGTGGCATGGGTTCGAGCCTCGAAGAAGCGTGCTCCCAAAGCACAATATATACGTGTGTGTCAGAATAAAATATCTCAGCATTTCCCCTAGGAAATCCAGGAATCAGCACTGGACAAGGTACAGTAGCCTCAAAGAGCGCTCTGCCGTTCCATCAAAAATACAACAACAACAGGAAGGAAGGAAGGAAGATTGTAGTTTTACGTGACCTTGAATCTTGTGATTATGAGCCACGGGACCTCCTTTTTACGTGGAATCCGAACCACAGGACATGGCATTTCATTTCGAAAATCTCACATGCATTGACCGGGAATCCGACCCGGACCGCCTTGGTGAGAGGCACACAGCTAGACCGCTGAGCCACCACGCCCCTTCACACAACAACAACAATATGAGGGCGGTAGCACCACCTACCCCTCATCACGAAGAATCAATACACACACCTGACACCAGAACACACACAGAATCACACCTATGGGTTTGAGAGGAACCTGAAATAGATGACATAAAATATTTTCCACCAACTTGCGCTTCCAATCTAGTCCGTGACTAAAGAACCTGAAAAGGACTCAAAAAAAATCTAAAAATTTAGAACTAAGGTGTTCTACAGTTACATCTTAATTTGTTGCGCTCGGCAACCCTAGTATGAATAAAAATCTGTTCATAAAACATCTTACTATAATTTACCTCCCTTTCCTATAAAAAAAATGAACTTTAATAAAGCACCACTTATCGAATGTAACGAGTTTCGCATTCGCATGGGTAAAATCAAATACACACGCCGTGTACACTAAATATGACTCCAAAGAACAATATACAACAAACAAATTTGGCCACGCGCCAACGTAAATTTAAAGATAATAGTGTCGGCACACACAAAAAATCTAAACACAAGAAAAAACAATGAATAAAATATTTACAACGTTCCCGCGCCTTATCTAACTACATATTGAGTAAATCAATGTTTGTACATCACCGCTTCAGCTTGCAGAACATTAACCTCCATCCCGGTACATTTCCCTACGGGAAATCTAGCCCTCCATCGTCGACGTAGTTGTAGAGGCGATGCACATCATTCCATCACACGACCATATATCGGACATCTTGGCGTAGCTTCTTGGACAGAAATGTTCAATGTTAATAATATTGCCTAGCTATAATCGCTGTGAGCTACTACTTTCACTCACTAGTGTCCTATGCGATCACTAATCGTAGACTTTCCCTATCTCAGCCTTTGCTTAACACGCGCACAAATATCACTCACAAAATATAATACAAAATTTACATAACATTACACACTTCAAACTCATCGCAACTGGCTTGAAAACAAGTCTTAAACATGTCCATCGTGCAGCTCTTATCTCGCCTAGAGATCTCCACTGCTAAACGTGAACACTGCTCCCTTGAGCACAAAATGAAATGTTAGCGAAGTATGCTCATTAGAGCTTGAAAAATCGTGACGCAGACTGACGTGAACGTTGCTCACCAGAGCTCAACAAAGTTGTGTCCTAAACAGCTCATCACCGATCAATTTATTGGAAACTGACAGAATGAAGTAGGGTGGGGAAAATTTGTAAAAATAATCTGGAGTTTTCGTCTCACAAACTTGGGACTAGTATCAATCTTCATCATTTTATCCAAACGTCTCAATGCACTTATGTGGAATTAATTCGGATCGGCGGTTCTTTAGATATGCGTTTCCGCGCCTTTTTCCAGGGTACGCAATTCACCGCGTTGCTTTGGCGTGGTCTCTTCTGATTGGCTGATTCAATGCTGGATCGGTTGAAACTTTACTCTTGAAACTCCCATAATTACTCCAATTTAGGTGCGCGTTGGTACCGAATTTGTCCTTGAACTCGGCTTAACCGGTCGTCTTCAGGAATAACTACCAAGCTTGCTTCTGTTCTAATAATTGCAACACATTACCTTGCCTTCCCTTTGTCAATTTCAACATGTACTGCCTGGGCATCAGTAATAAAAATAATAAAATCATGAAGACTTATTCATCGACTGATTAATAAGGGTTCAATATGGAAGATATTATAATAATTTATGGATTATTGTTTATTGGAACTGAATTGTGGAATTTAACAACAATTAGCAGGTTGATATAATATAATTGGATATTGGAATATTATTAATGAACATTAGTTACTACATGAAAGATATTGGACATAACTTGGACAGTATTCCACACCAATGTCGAATGCTCAATGTAAATAATATTCGCTTATTAATTCTATTTTATTGCAATTAAAATTAAATCACGATTTATCCTTGTTAGATAATATTCTCGTAACTAATTAACTTTTCCTTAAAATATGTTAGTTAAAATGTGTGATAACTTAGATTTCTTTAGGGGAATGTGAAGTTATAATTCACAACATATTTCAATTTATTCCAAGCTGAAACAGAGACAGTGAAGTGCAACGATTTTATTTTATTTATCATTCTGCTAAACCAACGAACACTGGGACTTTATTTCACATCACATTACCCCAAGTGAAATAGGAAAGTCGAATTGGCAGTTTAGGACCATTGGAACTACGATCCCAACATAAGATTGAACCAATTCGATTTTAGGAGGGTATATTTATTTGTGTTCGTCTGTTCTTAAATAAAGAGAGACCATTTTATCTTAGTTATCTTAATTTATTCCTGCAGCTTGTTCCATTTCCTGACTGAGTGATTCTATCCTATTTTATTTAGAGAGATGTATATCTGAGGCAACCTATCTCACCTATCCCGTTAAACGACCCGAGATGCTAGATCTCTTGCCTGCTCGTGTTCTCAGTTGTTTTTGGTAGTTTTTCCAGATATATATTTCATCGACTCCTACTTTTTTTTTGTAACGACCATGTACCATTCCTTGGACATCACGTTTGATTTCCTGGCCGACTTGAGGTCTGGGAAACGGGTACAGTACCTCTCGTCAACTTACTTAGTTCTTGCTCCGTTGGTAATTTACAGTCAGGAATTCTGATTCTGCGTGCTGTTCTCAATGATAATATTCCCTGCTGATGTAGATACACCAAAAGTGGAACGGATGTATAGTAGTTGTCGAAATAAAGTTTGTGGTTCACATGTTTCAGAATATCTCGAGATAATCTCACCACGACATTTGAACTTTTTCCTAGATCTGATTCTGCAGGCAATCGGGAGGAAGGATCATTCTCTTGCCCACTGTAGATCACGAATTCATAAGCAAATCCTGATGGGAACAAAACAGCTTATAACCCCATTTATGTGGTTTGTTTTGAACATATTGCCGCAGATGATGTCGAACATTGGAACACATTTGCTCATATATCGACAAACATTCATCCATACGAACTGATGATAAAGTTCCTAATAAAGAATCGATGACGGGTCTGATTTTTTGCAGTTTATCATGATCTGGCTCACCTCTGGAAATTCGTTTATCATTGTCATTAAAATGAAGACTTGCTCGAATTCTCTCGAAAGTATTTGTGAACATAGTATTCTTCACGAGATCAAGCCCGATTTTATCACTCCAGAAATCACTCTTGTTGTCGTTATGGGTGGCAGATGTTACTAAACAGATCCCGAGGTACTTATGAAGATCACTTTTAGTTATTATGAAAGGTTTAGCAGGGTCCTTTGGAGAGGTGTATAGTATTCTCTGGATCAGTTCTTCTGTGAAAAACTTGAAAAATTGATATGAAGTCTCCAGGTTTGTAATTATATCGAGGTAGTCTAAAATTCCTTTGAATAGTTTCTCCTCATCACCGAGAGGAATTTCCTTTCTTTTCCAAGTAAACTGGGGACGTTTTAATCTTGATTTGGGACTGTTAGGTTTGTGATTCACCTGATGAGTTTGCTGAAAACCGTCAATGGTTTTACTATTATTGTGAGCATTTGGTGGAATCACACGGTGTGAGGTATGTTCAGTACTAGCTGCCTGTGATGTACTTGTAAACGTAGTTCCTTCATCAGGTGGTGTAACACTCTCGGAACTGGTGAAGGCATCTAATATATTCCGATGTATTGTAGGATTATCATCATCACTTCCAGAAGGTAATTCAAGGAGCTGTTGTACCTCTTCTCCATTAGCATTTTTCTTCAAGAAACTACGACGATCAAATAGTCCATCCATGCCTTGAAATTCAATTACGAACATTGAAATTAGCCTAGATAATAAATATATACCCAAATAAACATTATCTATTACCAAGAATATGTATAAAGTGTGATTATTTACTACCAATATTCTGGGAAGGTAACATATCCTAACAATCATAAAGGCTCAACATCCACATGATGTTGCAGATATGCAACATATACAAATTCCTCTATAACACTTGATATAAAGCAAGATTTGTAATTTATTGCAGAAAATATGTTAATATATTGAACCCTTCAGTATCGCAGTGTTTATATGCAAGAACCTTGATCAAGGGGTCGCGTCCCTTCTATTCTGAGGTGGCCACCACCTGTCCTTCTGAAACATTGCTAGGCTCTTTCTTTTCACAATCCTTAAGTATTTAGCCTTTAGTCAAACTGCTGCAGGTATTTCCCCACTGTCTCCAACAAAATGCTTGAAGTTTCCTCATCTTTGTCTGGCTATTTCATGACGCTGGTGGAAATATTAATTAATTGTAGAAATAAAACATCGAATCATTTATCCATCAGACGATAAAGGGTTCACAACTCCTTCACTCACAAAATTTCGAACTTAGGATAAAGTCGATAATTTTTAAAAGTCTTCCGTAGGCCAATTTGTTTTATTTCAGAATCACCCCTTTTCTATTACTTGGTCTAGCCGCTCCTGTCTTGAATGGCATTTACTCGTTTTATTTCCTGCTTGGACCTCACCCTTTCAGCTGCTTGCGTGACGCGCTGATGCCTTAGGCAACACTCTGCCCGTCTCGTTAATGTTTGTCAACACCATCTCAACTTCCTCCTTCACGTGCCGTACTCAACTGCCCCCCGTCCACTTGGTTGATATAGGACGTCGATATATTTAAATTGCATCATTATTTCGGCGCTCCCATGGTTCACTTCTTCGATACTTTTTTAAATTGGCTGCATTGTAGACCGACATTGTTCCTGTGCTTAACTCTTTCACTCTGTATGCATTATTTCCTAGGTTTCTTACAATAGAATAGGGTCCTACGAACTTCTCACAGAATTTGCTGAAGATCTTCTTCTCTGGATCCAATGTAGCGTGTCGTTTCACCAAAACGAGCTGGTTGATTTCTAGATCACGGTGAAATCTCTTATTTCTCACTCGCCGTAATCTGCGATCTGCTTGTTTTCTCATGTAGGCTCTCGTTCTCTCTATTCGCAGGTCAGGTGCTATCATGGGATCTTGTGGGCAGTTAATGATGCTTTTCCACGTTCTCACTGGATACTCGTTTTTGTGTAAGACCATAGGGATCTGTCCTGTTGACTCGTGCCTGGTAGAATTCATACATGTCTCTACATCCTTAATTTTATCCACCCACTTATGATGTTCTATGGGAATGAAGATTCTCAAGTATGATGTCACACATTTTATTGCCCGCTCACTTGGATTAGCTTGGGCATGTCGGATACTGCTTAAAACGTGTTTTATACCCATGTCCTCCATACCTTTCTTGAATTCGGCGCTTGTAAAATAGCTGCCATGGTCTGACAATATAAATTCTGGTTTTCCAAGGATTGGAATAACTCTATTTCGAATACGACTGAGTACTTAATTCGATGTAGTTTTCTGAATGGGGCATAATACGACAAACTTAGAAAACACATCAATGCACACTAGCAAGTGACGGCAACCTCGCCTACCTTTCGGGATTGGACCGAAACAGTCCAGGGCCACTAGCTCGCAGGGTTTCTGAGGTAGCAATGGTCTAGGATACTGCCTCATTAAATAGTTATTGTGCTTTGTCCTCTGACAAGGATCACAAGTCGTGGTGACGTCACATATAGTTGTTCTCATACGTGGCCATGTAAATGTCTCTCCTAATGTCGCTTCACATTTGTCTACTCCGACGTGTCCGTAACTTTCGTGAGTATGCCATGTCAATCCTCGCTGTAAAGATGCAGGTACAAGTATGCGTAACTTGGTGTGGTCATTATCTACCCATTTGTGCAGCAAATTGTTGACATAAACATATCTTCCTTCTTTAGGTTTCGCTTCTCGAAATGCAGGTGTTCCTGTAGGTAGCTGCTTTCTGAAGTATTGAATTAATAGCATCATACATGGTTCCGCTTCCTGTTCTCGCTGTATCTCACGTAACTCCTCCAAGAATTCCCGGTCCTTCGGTGTTAACTCCAAGTGTTGTACCATCGCTGTTTCTTCAACATCAGGCTCTGGGTTCCTGCTGAGTGCATCCGGAATCACGTTCATCTTCCCTGGACAATGTTCAATCTCAATGCTAAACTGCTGAACATATATAGACCGACGTGTCACACGTTCGCTTGCCATCGACGTCTTAAACAAGAATGTTAGTGCTTTGTGATCAGTCCTGACAACAATGGGGTATCCACAAATTATTCGTTTCCATTGTTGTAGCGCATGAAGGATGGCCAACAGCTCTAGTTCCGTTACAGTATAATTGCGCTCGTGCTTACGCAATTTTCGGCTGACAAATGCCAAATATGTTTTATGTTGCAGGTAAGCTGGATCTTCTTGGTAGAGCATGGCACCTATACCAATTAGTGAAGCATCCGCTTGGATTATAAATTTGTGCTTGAAATCTGGATATCCTAACTTAATGCAGTTTTCCAGTAGCTGTTTTGTTGCTTGGAACGCCTTCTCGCATTCCGCATTCCACAACCATTTATTATTCTTTTTTAGCATTTCCTGCATTGGATCTACAGTTTCTGTGTAACCTGGACAGTTTTCCTTAAAGAATCCCGTTACGCCTAAGAAAGCCCGAATGTGCTTGACTCTCGTTGGTGTAGGGAATTTCTTTATCGCTTCGATCTTAGCTGGGTTTGGCTTCACTCCCTCCTTGTCAATGACGTGACCCAAATATAAGATCTCGCTCTTGAAGAAATGCGATTTCTTCAGGTTTACTTTGAAATTTGATGCATTAAGGTTGCCTAATACTTTATCTAAATTTTCCATGTGGATTTCAATGTTGTCGGATGCCAGCAGAATGTCATCAATGTAGCGCACCGTCATCTCCTTAACTTCCTCGGTTAGATTCCGATCCAGGGCTCGGATTAAAGCACAGCCCGCTTCGGACGAAGCAGAACGTTTGGTTATCGAATAAGAAGCCAGTTAGAAGCTGTGACTTCTCATCCAATTCAGGATGGTGGAAACTGGACGCCAAATCAACTGATGAATAAATTCTCTTGTTCTTAAAGCCTTTTAGTACGTCTCTGATAATTGGCGCTCTGTCATACTCAGGAAAAATGAGTCTCATGTTGAGATTTCTGGCATCTAAACAAAGTCTAATAGATCCATTTGGTTTTGTGACTGCCAAAATTGCATTTAGATAAGGTGTAGGTGTCTTCCTTATCACTCCAGCTTGTAACATCTCATCTATAATGACCGTGACTTGACCACGTAATTTTTCCGGAATTGGGTACAAACTACTTTTGAAAGGTGACCAATCCACGACTTGCATTGAACATTTGAAATTTAATATTTTCCCAGGTACTGTATCGAATACTGCTTTGTGCTTCCTTAAAATCTCTTCCAATTGTTTTCTATGTTCACCCCCAAGTTGAATGTCATTGAGCCGCTCCTCTAGTAACTCTTCAAATTGTGCATCACTGTCATCTCCTTCTGTTAATAAAGACCATATCTCCTGGAATTCACTCTCCTCATCTAGTTCCACAACAGCTCCTTCTATGATGTTATCTTCCGCCTTTCGTATCTCCTCTTCCGTCTCTTCCGATATTGCTTCCAATGCCCAAGAATTTACATCTCTTCCGGTAGTGATTTCATCCATATGCAATCCCACGTTCTTCAGTTGCTCATACTCTCTAAAACTGACTGTGTTCTTGTGCAAATCTATCACTGCTTGATAGTCACAAATGAAATTTGCACCAAGAATTATATTGAAATTCATCTTTGCCATGATAATGAATGTTTGCCCAAAAGTGTGTTCCAATATGTTCAGCTCTAAGTATGCCTGACGTTTACAAGTGACGGTGCGTTCAGGAATAACACCCCTCACTTTGAGTTGTGGTACGGGAATCACAGGAATATTCTGACTCCGTCCCAACTCTCGAACCAAGGCCTCCTATACCAGACTGATCTGCTACCCCGTATCCAATAAACATCTTATATTAATTCCACCAATCCTCGCGTAAATAATGGGTAACTGCCTAATTTCATCGTTCCGTGGTTTCACCGTCTCCTCCAGGCAATCTTCTGGCAAAGCAATCCATTCTTGTATGTTCGCTACTATCCATCCATCTTCAACTTCCGACTGTTGCGTTTGTAGACTGTCTCTTTTATCCAAATTTAGCATTTTTTTTTAGCTCCGCTGCGACTCCCATCATCATTTTGTCGCCCACGCCCCTGACATTCCTCTTGTCTCAGTAGACTTCCAGCTTCCTCAGTATGTGTGTCTGGATTCTTCATGTTCCCAATGGCTTTTTCCCATCGTCCTTGCTCTCCACCTTGACTAGCGTGTAATTCCTCTAGGTAATTTTGTGATTGAGCGTGCCTATCATCCCAGTCATTTCGATAATTTCGTGCCTCTCCTTGATTTTGTTTCCTCCTTCCTTTCCATCTTTGATTCCCATTGTAATCACCGTATCTTCCATAAGGCCCCTCATTTCTTCGATTTTCACGCCATTGTTGATACCTTCTCTGTTGATATCTATTGTTGCCTTGATATGACCAATTGTTATAGTTATTCTCGTTACGCTGGTACGGTCTGTTTTCTACCTCTACCTGGTTTCGCTTAGGTGTGGATGTGCTTGTATTTGTTCCCTGCGTTTTAGTGTTCGCCTGTTTTGGTTTTATGACTTCTGTCGTATTTACCAACTCCAGTTGTCTTCCTCCTCTATAATGATTATGAGATGTAGTCTCATCTATCTGGCGTAATATCTGTTCTGCATGTAAGGCCGTACTAACGTTCGCTGCGACTAGTACTTGTTGCACGTTGACTGGTAATTGCCGCGCTATAGTCATCACCAGATCCGCTTCATTTAAAGGGTAATCAAGGTCGCGAAATTTTAACATTTGCTTGTTAAAGAAATCTGAGTATTTCGTTTGCTGGGTAGTTTGGTATTTCCTAGAGTAAAGCTCCATTCTTAAACTCTGTTGCAATGCCGGCAACCAGTATTTGCGCAGAAACGCGATTTTAAAATCTGCCATAGTTCCAAATGTATATTTGAAGCTTAAAAACCATGTAATGACATTTCCTGATAAAAATCTCTCCATCATCCTTAACCTACGTGCTTCAGGTACCCCAGTGTCATTGTAATGATCTTCAATTTCTTTAATAAAGGCTTTAGGTGTCACCCCTGAATTCTCCGTGTACTTCTGCGGTTTATAATCGTTCGAGCGAATTACTTGGATAAGTTGTGTGGGCTGATGACCGTCCAGTGGCGTGGAACTCCTTTCAATATTCTTGCGAAACCCCTCCGTGTTTGTCGTTAATGGGCTCTCTGTCTGAGTTTGACTTCCTGCTGTGCTCGTCCCCTCCGGGCTATTTGCGTCATCCTGCTTATCTTTCATTGTTCCCGTTTTAAATATCGAGGATTGTTCTATCGACCTCAGTTAAGCTTTAATGATCCTGTCTGTTTGTTCTTTAAGTTAACTCTTAATTTCTTGTTCTAATGCTTGAATACGAGTATGATTTTCGCCTACTGTCTTAATAATGGTTAATCATTCCTCTTTAGAATCGATATTCATTTTTCGCCAATCTTTTCTTATTTGCTCCTTAATTGTGCTTACTTTCTCCTCAATCTGGCTTTTAGTGTCATCCTGATTGCTTTCTATCTGGCTCAGCCTATCTTCCAATCTCGCGCTATTTTCGTCGATGGTACTCTTTAATTGATCCTGATCCGCTTCTAGGCTCTTCCATTGCTCCGCTGATTTTATTTCGAGACGGTCTATATCTTTAATTATGCCGGATATATTTTCATCTACCGCTGATAATTGTTGCTGAATGACCTTGCCGCTTTTTTCCATTTCCTTAAATCGTCCTTCCATCTTATCCTGAGCTATTTTGACCTCGCTCGTACTCATAGTGCATGCTAGTTCAATTTGCTCTAATTTACCTAACACCGTTTCATCCAGAATGCTAAGTTTTTGATCAAATATAATTTCCATTTTCTTAATCTGATCTAATTGTTTTTCATTGTTTTTACTAACAACTAGGGCCAGCAATCCCATCTGTTGATTAGTGTGATCCTTCATCTCTGCGGTTAACGAAGCTAATTGGTTCGTGTTTTTAACATTCTGCGCCTCTAACTGCGAATTTATAGTGTCATTGATTTCACTTTTTAATAATCTAGCTTGTTCCGCCTGATATTCATTTTGTTCAATCCTACTGTTGTTTAATTGTGTCCGCAATGATTCACTTTGTTCAGATTGTTTTGTGTTTAGTGATTCACTTTGTTCGGATAGTTTAGTTTTTAGTGATTTACTCTGCTCAGACAATTTGTTTATAGACTCACTTTGTTCTAACATACTATTGTTTATTTGTTCAGATAATTTCGCGTTTAATGCTTCAATTTGTTCTAACATACTATTGTTTATTTGTTCAGATAATTTCGCGTTTAATGATTCGCTCTGTTCAGCCAATTTGGTGTCCAACAATTCCTGTGTCCTCCTAGCAGCACTTTCAATGATTTCTTGAATCTGTTCTACTGTTGCCATGTTATATACTTTATATGAGACATTAGGGAAATGGCATAAAGCAATGCCCCCTGACACACACATACAATCCCAATGAACATTTAATTTCCTTACCCTACTCAGTTCATTTATATTTTACATTTAATCCCACTAGTCAATCGCATCTCTGAGTGGTTCTAATTTTACTCAATTTAATTTAAACCCAAACACATATTCAGTCATTAAATTGTTATCCTGATCTGATATTAACACTGACTAATTAACAAAGTATTAATTGTCATTTAAGGCTACCAGCCTCCTAACATTTTCATGAGTTTGACTTTCTAAACAAATCTAGTTTTAACTTTAATCATTGGGCGCCCGATATCACGTATATTACTTTTACTTTAATTCAATAGACAAAAACGTGAACCGTATTTTACATTGCAAACTCCTGATTTTAATTTATATTTCACACAGTTGGCGGTATCCTCTTCGCCTCAATTACTTTTAATAAAATATCACTTTCCGGTGATTAAAATACTGTCATATCTGCCTCCACTTGTGGCATGTCAGTTTTATTCAAATGCGCCAACTAACTGTGTTCCAGCAGCGAACCAGCAACAAAAAATACACCTTCATTGTTGCGTCAGTTTGTAAACCCAACTACGCTTACATTGACATGTGCAATTTCTCTGCCGCTACACCACAGTGAACCGCCCCACGCTTGGCCGCGCCAGTTTACCTCCTATGAACCCTTCAGTATCGCAGTGTTTATATGCAAGAATCTTGATCAAGGGGTCGCGCTCAGTTCATAGTGTGATGTTTACGTTCGCCAAACAACATGCTCTACTGAGGGAAGGGTCATAGGATTAAAACTATAATTAAGAAAGGAAGTGACAAGACGTAAAATAATAACATAATTTAATGACTATTAGTGCAAAAAACTGAATATAGACAACAACAAAAATAATATTCCTCCCTGAATCTTCCCATGACAGAAATATCTATCAATGTTGAGGAGTCAGACGCATCTCCCACTCATAAAAATGTGGATCCAAGTTCCACTAACTTGCATTGGGATTTTATGTACGCGTAATGACTAACTACGAGAAATGAGTACTTGGATGACTGTTCGTTTACAGCGGGTAACAGCCACGATGCTTACGAACAATCATCTCGTAAATCAACGTTTACGGATATAGGACACAACACTAATAAAAACCCTTAAAATTAATGCTGACACACAATCTAAAATCTAATATTTACAGGAATCTCCCTCGAGACCCTCCTTCAGTGCGATGACGCATCTGACAAATGAGCTGCCAACACGGCCAATTGCTCAATACACAAACAAGGAAAAGACAGCATCGCACGTGACTGCACGGGTCACTAATACGGAACATAAACATGGAATGAAACCAACAACAACAAAAGCCTCACCGGCTGAGATTACCTTATATGAACAAAAATGCACGTTAAGCTAACGCTTCGGAGATTATAGTGATACGTAGGCAACTCCCATTTATTTAAACCATTTTTATCATCGATCAGTTCTTATTCTGTATTTCAAGTATTATTACGGAGCCAACAAGCACTCCACTAATGACCTCGATGCAATCTTTTCAGCCCGCCTTGTGAAAACAGCTTCCCCCTTCCTCAATTCGTCATCGTCCAGCTCCAGTGTGTAAAAATAACTTGACCAACTGTCCCGTTATCTCGTAGAATCAACAGCAACAATTCTCAACGACATAAACATATGGTAAGACATTAATCGATATAGCCACATATGTCCTAGCAAGGTAACGATATGGACTTGGCACCAAGCTGACAGAAAATCAGTCTACGCTGAAATTCCCGCTTGTTATGACCAATAAAATACACACACACACACACTGCTGGGAATGACATATCACTTTTCACACAGGTCGGTTGAATCAGATGCTCACAATCTATTTAAGAATATTAAAACCTACGAGAGAGCTGACTGCTCTTCGTCACAACTCACATTGCTCCAACGGCAATTAACTCACTGAATCTGTTCAATAAAAAACATTACAAAGATTAATTTACCCTCCAATCTACTGTATGATTATATTAATTCAGTCCTACTTCTGAAACACAATATATCTCCTAGGGACGTTTCTTAACCGCATTGCGTAAACATATGCAAACACGGTTGTCCACATAGCCCCGTTAGTTAAAACAAACAAACAAGAACTTACGACTATGAAAAATTGTGCGAGCTGTTTCCATGCAAAAGGTGTGTCAGACCAAAACTAAATACACTACGTTAATCAACACAAGCAAGATATTTACAAACACAATATGTCCCATATACCATAAGTTAACTTGTCAGATAATAAGAATATTATTCAGTACTCATCCTCGGCCAGTCACCGTCAGCGAACATCTGCAGCCATCTCCCTACTTAATGCTGCTTAGCTCATCTCAAACATCTCGACGGAGTGTTGACAGTTCCAAACTTCTTCCAGGATAAGCGATGTCATCTCTCGTGCTGATGCAAAAAGTTATAGATTATTACACACTCGATATCTGCCTACTAAATTCACCGTTTTAGATACTTATTTCCCCCAGAAAAGTCTGTTGGCGAATTGTCGATGATACTGTCCCTACAAAATAGTACTGTGACTATCTATCACACTGAATTTACAACACATTTGTATTAATAAAAATCTGTGTCCTCATGACGCAAAGTACAAGTGACTACGTCCTCAGACGCGCAAAATGTAATAATAACCTGTGTCTTCCGACACACAAAATGTAGTAATAACCTGTGTCTCCCGACACACACAATGTAGTAAAAATTTCTTGGCTCTTCACGCCACTTATAAATGAAATGGCCCTAGGTATCGATAGGGGGGAAATTATATAAAAATTTCTCAAAATAATAGTGGTACAGGAATGAAACAAATATCACTGAACTCGTAAAATTGCGCAGGTCAAGAATATGCCCATTAATTCTAGAATCGATCGTAGAGATGTTGTCTAGCCGATCTCCCGCGTTAACGCTAGCTATCGCGTGCCCAAGCTAGACTTGGCGCGTTCGTAAGCATTCATCTCTCATTGTTTCCACTTTTTCGTTAACTTCGCGGTTTTTATCAGACCTCGGCCTCGTAGGAGTGTCCAGTAGTACCATCAGCCACTCACGTTACTGCATTATATTTTTTCTAGGCGCGAATAGTACAATGAACATGCCATAAGCGTGTCTCACCACGCGTCCCTTCTATTCTGAGGTGGCCACCACCTGTCCTTCTGAAACATTGCTAGGCTCTTTCTTTTCACAATCCTTAAGTATTTAGCCTTTTGTCAAACTGCTGCTGGTATGTCCCCACTGTCTCCAACAAAATGCTTGAAGTTTCCTCATCTTTGTCTGGCTATTTCATGACACTGGTGGAAATATTAATTAATTGTAGAAATAAAACATCGAATCATTTATCCATCAGAGGATAAAGGGTTCAATATACCTTATTTCGTACATTTGATTTTTTTCTTCTTCAAAAAATACGTAACTCTAAATGGTGCAGATACAATTTCAAAGTTCAAGTTTACGACAAAATGGTGTAGCCTCTTCCCGCTCAAAACATATGCTCTTGTAAGCCTACAATGCAGCCAACCTAAGGGTTACTATTGTCAAAGAGATTATATCAAGTTCTTGTAGTACATGTCAAACATGCATTGGTTCATACATTTCTCACACGAGGCGTACAAATCCATTTCATAATCCATGTTGCACATATGCTACACCTTGCAACAATGCGCTGAAAGAATGATACCTCGCACGCCCTCCTACAACCATTCCTTCCTTTCCAAGGCCGCCAGGGGTTCATAACTTCCTAAGTGAAGGAAATCCGCTGTTTCCCACCACTACTACTTTTTGGTCTACAGACCTAGGACTTGTTTTAGGGGAATAGGGGATAATGACCTGTAATTTAAGTGATACACACATCGTTGTAAAATTCTTAGTTTTGGAAATATAGCCCACTTTCAAAATTAAACTTTTTTTGAAAAAAGATATAAATATTATGTTTTGTTCTGAAAATAAAGGACATAGAGACCTTTCGTTTAAGCTCATTTATGACTTTTTAGGATTATTAGTTTTGGAAATATAGCCTACTTTCCAAATCATAAATTTTCTAAAAAAATATATAACAAGTTCTCCATAGGAAACGGGCCGTCATCCCAAGTCCTAGGATACCTCACATGTCAATATCCGATTATAGGTTCGCGAATTCTTGACTAATTTTGACTAAATGTTCTACGGGTTTGCCTATTCAGTTTGCCCCTGCGTTAGAATTCCTGGCTCTCATCTACTCGTAACAAGTAGGTCCGTGAAGAACTAAATAGCCTATTTTCATATATCCCACTTAGGATACTTGCCTCTATCAAAATACAATATTTCAGTTCGATTGCTGTAATAGATTCGTAGCTATTGAGAACCGTATAAATATTTTGGATGGTCGCCATGTTGATTTTTTATATTGATGGACATAGATTTACAGTATAAACTATTACATGAAGTTTATTGCGTAGGTGTATTATTCGAATTTTGATCGCGTGATTAGGACACAAGTAATAAAACGATATTTTAAAATTTCGCACAGACCCAACCTTATGATTATAAAACAGTTGAAATAAATTAGATGTCAGTGGATTAAAATTTGTATACGCCTTTACCGTACCATGTTTCACTGCGATTGGATGGTTAAATGGCGAGAAACGTTCATTTAGATATTGAAATTTCCCGTTGCCGCCAAGTTGGATTTCTGCTCGCCAGGTTATTGAAAGTCCCGTAGGTCAGCATATGTTCATAGCATTTATTTATATACAAAATTTCAGTTTGACTGCGGTCATAGATTAGTGTATACCGTAAATATGGTATTGAGGCCCATCTAAATATTTCAGCTGGTCGCCATGTTGGATTTCTAAATATGTTGGCCACAGAGTTATATACTATTAGATGGTGATTATTGCGTAGGTTCCTTATTCAAACATTCACTTCGATCCCATGATTGGGACACAAGAAATAAAAAAATAATTTTGAAATTTCGCACAGCTGCCATTTTGAGGTTATGTAAACAATTGACCTAAATTGGATGGCAGTGCATTATAATGTGAATAAACATTTGCTGTACCATGATGAACTGCGCTCGGGTGGTTAAGTCGCGAGAAAAGTCGATTTAAATGTTTGAATTCGCTTGGCCGCCAATTTCGTTTTGTAGTTAACAGGTGTTTGAAAGTCAAATTTGGAAACTTCAAGTGATGCCTTTTATCACCATACAAAATTTCAGAGTGGTATAAGTAATGGATTTGAGGATATATAATGCCGTAGAAATATTTCTCACCGCCGCCATGATGGATTTGTGAGACGTAATTAAATTTGAAGGGCACGGTTGGCGTCGGACAAAATAATACTATAGCCTTACTGAGTTTTATTTAAATCGCTTCAGCCGTTTAGATTTTATTAAGGAGGGACACACACACTCATACACACACATGGACAAAATGTGATCTCATAAGCCTATTTTTAAAAATGAAAATAGGCTAAAAATACGTCCAGTAGGGCAAACGTTAGACATTAGACAAAACCACGGACTCCATACACAATGAAATCACCGCTCGCTCCCGTAACAGTTTCTTTCACGCTTGGTGTAGGACGTGTTCGCTCAGTGTGTGCTTGTTTTACAGTTCATGCAGCTCGTCCGATGTGATGTACTTATTATTTTGTATAACTCTGCTCGCTCTGAATGTTCCAATAATATTTTTCACAACGGAAAATATGTTTCTGATTGATTTCATTACCATAAATATAAGGGTTTCCTTTTGTTTTGTTCGCGAATTGCTTCTTGATGTATGTAGTAAACATAGTTCGAAAGTTATTACTTCTCTTTTCTTGAAAGGGCTGAAAGATTGGCAAACGTGGAGGACACTCGTGAAACTTACAAAGCTATTCTTGGAATATAATCAGTAAATATTAAGCACGAATATTACGATTTCATTCGCTGAGCTTAATTGCTTGTCGAATAGGACACGATTTGACAAAACAATACACTTAAAATTAATGCTAATAAAATGATCATATGGATAACATGAATCGTATTTGAATCCTGATGCGAATAATAATGCACATAATTGTACATAATTTGATGAATAATCTCTTGTATAAAATAGGTTAAATTTGTGTTCATGTATAGTTCAGTGTGATTTTCACACAATCTCAAGCAGCAAAGTTGAATGCAGGGTTTGCATCGTTATGTTTCATTAAAGACGTAACATTTTCACTGTAATATTTTGAGTGATAATATACTTGCTTCGTTTGTCTTCGATGAATATTTTTATTTTAAATTCTTTCGGTTGCGGGGATTTATATTAATACTAAGGATGCGTTAGGAAAATCAGTGTTTGATATTTTTCTAACGTAATTCTTCCACCATGAGATTTTTTTTTGATTCTCAAGTTCTTCGTCCTGAGCTAGTTCTTTTTTCTGTTTCCATTGGTTTCACTTAACGCATTCTTATTTCATTTGTGTATCCCTATTCCTGGTTGATCATGTTGGCATTTTGTTTTCTAGCCGGGTACTTCCAGATTCTACAATCCAGCTGTGTCTTCGAATTTCAACTGGTAAGACCACGAGAATACGGGTACAGTACCTACTGTAAGGCCACAACCTCCTCCTTACCTCTTCCTTGCCTATCCATGCTAATCTTCCCTCCCTTCCTTCATGAGGCTCCTGTTCGCTTTGTAGGTAAGGCCGCCTGGGCGAGGTGCTGATCACACTTCCCAAGTTGTATCCACTCCGACCAGATGTTCCCAGCCCTAGGACACTGCCCGTAGAGGCGGTAGTGGTGAGTTCCCTCACTGAGTCCGTTGGAGCTACCAGCCTGGAGGGTAAAATCTATTTTTAAAAATAGACGTCATTAGCGGTTGTGATTAAATTATCATACTGAATACAGAGCGCAGCAACCAACTTGAAATTTCATAATTTAAGAATAAATATTTCCTATGTTATAGAACTACAATAACGATAATTAGTGATAAGCTAGAAACCTATATGGAGGGCCATATGTCTAAAGGTAAATAACAGCAATTTTATATTTTCAAGATGACGGCTGGGTGTAGATAAAAAACGTAATATCCTAGTTAATAATTCAGAACGTAGTTGCGCTTTTAAAACACAACTATTAAGAAAGATGTACCATATAAGGGACCTGGCTGAAATAACCCTTAAAATGCAAACTAGAAGTGGACTTGGGACGGAGAATAAGAGAATAATTTAAATGCAGAAGATGGAAATGACTTCAAGGCTCAAATAATGAGCATTGACGGACTTGGAGAGAAGTAGTACCAGATTGAAGAGCCAAAGAGTTGAGGGAATCGTCACAATGTCACTGAAAACAGACAAATGAAAATATATAGATGAATAACCTCTCACGATCACCCATTCCTAAGTTCATCAGCGGTGTAGCGTTTTCCAGGATATCTCAAGAACCCGTTGCAGCAAACATAGACAGACATGGCGCAGGAAACCCAGCCATACCACACCATACGTAACCTTGTGTGGAGAGGCTACATACACCCTGCCTCCAACAGGGCTACCAACAGTGGAACAGGGACAACCAAAAAAAATGTCTAAACCCTTCGAAAACTGAGAAATTATAGACAAGGGCTAGTTACGGCAGAAAAATGAAAGACAACGTAGCCTTCTGATACCGATATACCATTGGAGTCGTAAGGGGTCATTAGCTAAATAATAGATGTTCGTTTGTTGTTAATTCACTTTAGAGGTTGCGATATCTTTAGTCCTCTACCTCCAAGCACAACACACTTAGGGTAGCAACTGTCAACGCCGTGATTCAAACTCCTAAATCCGGAAATGCTGCAGCTCCCCGTCATGGTCGGGATCTGCGATAAAACGCGCACTGCTACACAACGATGTTTAACTAAGTGAGGTCGACAGGAACGGTAATAGAAAAGGACCCGTCTCAAGTATGTGGAAGCAATACTGTGTTCACTACCCCAGGTTTCAATACTTGCTAGCCACTGGGAGAGCATAGTATGAAGAATTTGCCTTAAATGTGTCCTGTTTCCAGCTTGAAGAGGCCTAGTAATTCACTTGTCAATTTACAAGATACACAACAAGTAGTTCCGTGAGGAACTAAAACCTGTTTTCATATATCCTAGTTAGGATATTGTCTCTATCAACATACACTATTTCAGTTTGATCGCTGTAATACAGTATATTCGTAGATATTGAGAACCCTCTAATATTACAGATGGTCGCCTTGTTGGACATTATATGATGTAGGTCTTAGAATTATGTACTATTACATGAAGATTATTGTGTACGTGTAGTATTCAAACTTCAATCGCATGATTAGGACACAATAAGTAGAAAATAGATTTTAATAATTTGCATAGCTGCCATCTTGTGGTTATGAAAAGAATTGAAGTAAATTAGATGCCAGTGGATTAACATCTGTATAAGCATTTACCGTACCAAATTTCACTGCACTCGGATGGTTAAATCGCGAGAAACGCCCGTTTAAATATCTATACGAGGGCTGTTTTTCAAGTAAGGGTCGTTTTTTTTAATTAACCGAACATTTTATTTTAAAACCACATTTATTTTTAGGTTTTACATACGGTCCTCTATTTTTCCACATAGTTGTCTTGTTTATTTAGGCAGTTGTCATACCTTAATACTAAGTTCTGAAATCCCTCTGCATAAAAGTTTGCCGCCTCCTCTGACAACCAAGAATTAATTCAGGGCTGTTTTCACTTCTTCATCGTCGGCGAAGCACTTCCCACCAAGATGACGAAGGGCTATACGGTGGGTGATCCAAAACTTCCCACCCAAAAGAGTCAATTAGTTCCCGAGTCCGGACAGCAGTTTGCGGTCTTGCCATGATCTTGCGCTGTGACGGTAAAGTGTGAAAATGGGTACGCGAGTTCAAAAGTGGCCATGAAAATGTTCATTGCATTATCACCATACACCTCACAAAGCTGACTTGTTTCTTTCACTCAAAAAACGTATCACAGATCGTATCTCACACGTGGCGGGCGAATCAATAATCTTGAACATTGTAAAGATGCACAGTTCAGCGTACAGGTTAGCTACACAGCTGCAACTGACGCCTGCTTGTTCACAAAGGATGCTGGGAGGTAGCGCGCCCGCGTGCTGTGGCGAGCGCACTAACTACGGGCTGTAAGAAAACGGCCCTTACTTAAAAACAGCCTTCATACTTTGCGTCACCGCCTTGTTGGATTTCTGCTCGCCACGTTATTGAAAGTCCCGTAGGTGAACTTATGTTCATAGCCTCTATGAACATAAGAAATTTCAGTCTGATTGCTGCAAATGATTGGTAGATATTGAGAACCGTCTAAATATTTCGGGTGGTCACCATATAGGATTGTTATATGTATTGGCCATAGAGTTATGTACCTTTAAAGGAAAATTATCGCCTGGATTTATTATTCAAACTTTCACTTCGATCGCATGATTACGACATAAGAAAAAAAATATAAAATTTCGCTCAGCCGCCATGTTGACGTTATGTAAACAATTGAACTAAATTAGATGCTAGTGCATTACAACATGTAACTTATAAACATTTACTCTACCATATTTCACTGCGTTCAGATGGTTAAATCGCGAGACAAGTGTATTAAAATGATTGAACTTCGCTTGGCCGGCATGTTCGTTTTGTACTTTACAGGTTTTCCAATGTTACATAGATAAACTATTAGTAGTGACCTTTATCGCCGTGCAAAATTTCAGGGTGATATCAGTAACAGTTTCGGATAGATAGAATGCCGGTGAAATATTTCGCACAGCCGCCATCTTGAGGTTATGTAAAGAATTGAACTAAATTAGATGCCAGTGCATTACAATTTGTATGAACATTTGCTGTACTAAGCTTCATTGCGTTTGGATGGTTAAATCGAGAAAAAGTCTAATTAAAATCTCAACTTCACGTGGCCGCCTTGTTGGTTTTTTAGTTATCAGGTTTTTGAAAGTATCATAGGTGAACTTCAAGTTGTGCCCTTAATCACCGTAGAAAATTTCAAGGTGATATCGGTTATATGTTCAAAAATATTGAATGCTGGTGAAAAATTTCGCACAGCCGCCATGTTCGATTGGTGAGACGTAATACACTTTGAAGGGCACGGTCGGGGTCGGACAGAATGGTGCTATGACCTTGACGAGTTTCATTGAGATCGTTCCAGCCGTTTAGATGTTATTAGAGGAGCATCACACATACATACGCACACACACACTCACACGGACAAAAGGTGATCTCATAAGCCTATTTCTTCATAAAATGAAAATAGCGAAAATAGTCGTAGCCTAACTCATTAACCCTCGGCTGGTTACGTGGGGTCATTTGAGGCCCCACATCTCGTTCATGACATGTATAGACCAAAGTGTATTTCCAAGGCTCGCTGTGACATCTCTTGCAATGCCATATATTAAAGTTTTTAGCCTACTTTCGAATTTCGCAAAAAATGAAAGTAGACTTATGATATCAACACAGGGCGAAAAATTGAGTGTCTGTCTGTGTATGTGTCTGAGAGGCTGTGTGTCTGTGAGTGTGGGTACTCTGATTATCAGTCCCCCCCCCTATCAATTCGAACACGGTGAAACCGAATTGAACGAGATTTGGTACAGAGGTAGCACGAGCAAAGGACACCACAGTGTCATGTTTTATATTGCCGCCATCTTGACGGAAACGTAATGGCGGCCACCCAAATGTTCAAAGCTTAAATCAAATTACGACTAACCTATTCATTCGATCTCTACCAAATTATGCAACAATATACCTTTATGTGAGAAGCGTTCTTTGACCAAGCTACAAGGTCATCAACCCGATACATTGCGGATGGCGGCCATGTTTGTGTGCAAATAGATTCCCCCTATCAATTCAAATACCGTGAAACCGAATTGAACAATATTTGGTACAGAGGTAGCACTAGCAAAGGGCACCTCAGTGTCATGTTTTATATCGCCGCCATCTTGACGAAAACGTAATGGCGGCCACCCAAATGTTAAAAGTTTAATTTAAATTACGACCAACCTAATCATCTGATCTCTACTAAGTTCTGCAATTTTATACTGTTATGCATTAAGAATCATTTGACCAAACTACAAGGTCATCAGACCAAAATTTACGGATATCGGCCATGTATATGTGCAAATCGATTCCCCCTAACTATTCAAACACGGTGAAACCGAATTGAACGAAAGTTGGTGCTGAGGTGGCACTTGCTAACGGCACCTCAGTGTCATGTTTTATATCGCCGCCATATTGACGAGAACGTAATGGCGCCCACCCAAATGTTAAACGCTTAAATCAAATTACGACCAACCTAATCATCTGATCTCTACTAATTGTTGCAACAACATACCTTTATGTGGTAGGCATCGTAACTACAAGATCAGCAGCTCAATAGTTTGCGCATAGTGGCCATGTATGTGTGCAAATTGATTCCCCCTATCAATTCAAACACGGTGAAACCGAATTGAACGAAATTTGGTACAGAGGTAGCACTATCAAAGGACACCTAATATTCATTTTTAATATCCGTATAACACGTTGTATTTCAACAAGCTACTACAACCAACATTCAATTGTCTACTCCTTGACTACAAAAGACTACTCAGTGTCATGTTTTATATCGTCGCCATCTTGACGGAAACGTAATGGCGGCCACCCAAATATTAAAAGTTTAAATCAAATTACGACCAACCTATTCATCTGATCACTACCAAGTTTTGCAACAACATACCTTTTTTTTGGGAAGCATCGTTTGACTGAACTACAAGGTCATCAACCTAATAGTTTTCAGATAGCGGCCATGTATGTGTGCAAATCGATTCACCGTATCAATTCAAACACGGTGAAACCGAATTGAATGAAATTTTGTACAGAGGTAGCACTATCAAAGGACACCTAATATTCATTTTTAATATCCGTATAACACGTTGTATTTCAACAAGCTACTACAACCAACATTCAATTGTCTACTCCTTGAAAAGGACAAAGAGTTATAACAATACCCATGCATTTAGGAGAAAGTAGGCTATATGTTCTTTACTGAACATCTTGTTATTCAGTGTTGCCCAGAAAATGTAATGTAACATAACATAACATGACATGGCAAGACAAGACATGGCAAGACAAGATACGACAGGACCTGAAATGACAAAAAATGTATTGACAAGACATGACAATACATGACAAGACATGACATGATATGACAAGGCATGCCATGTCAAGACAATACATGACAAGATATGACAACACACGATATGACAAGACATGGCACGACAAGTCCTGCCATGACAAGACATGACAAGACTTGACAAGACTTGGAAAGACAAGACATGACAAGACATGAGAAGACATGACATGACAAGAGTTGAAAAAAATATGACAAGACATGACAAGGTATGACATAAATAACAGGTCCCCCTGCGATGGGCAGATCCTAAGGTGTTTTGCAATCTGGTGGTATTTAGAGATTAAATGGAAAGTTTTGTTGGTTTGACTGCGCATTATTAGATGCTGCTTTATTTACCTGACATTCAATCGTTGTCAGTGAAAGGAGTGAAGTAGTTATATCGTCAGTTATTATTGTTTTAAGGGACGGAACTACGAGGTCATATGCCCCGGAGTAAAGTAAGTTAGAATTGTGTAGGTATTAGGTAAGAGTTCTTTTTGTATATAGAAATAGTGAAACTGTCTTATAACCGTAACCATGTGTACTATTATTGCAAAGGTATAAATCAGTAGGATTATACTCCAAAAAAGCCTATATGTCATTTCTACGAGTACGAATATGTAAGAATACATGTTCGAAATGGTGATTTAGTATGTTATGTAATGCAAATGGTCGTGAGGCAGTTCCCACTCTCGTGTAATGACGTGAGTGATGTGCCGCAGCCGCCAATACTGCTGAAGTGTCGGCGTTCTTCCCGCTTGATTTATATTTCAATTTCCACCATTCTGCTTCCGGCCAATGCTGAGATTGCAGGCTGCCCCTCGACGAATGTAGAGTGTGTTCTGCAAATTGGTCTTCACTTCAATCAGCCCTCGAAACAAAATCAATAATCAACAATAATAACGCGTGTGCCTTAAAAGAGAGTAATGTGGAACATGTTTGCAAATTTAGGAATATAATTATTAATAAAGAAATATTTGTGTACATTGAAACTATTACATTTATCGTACATATATAATAAGTCTCAAACTCGCGAACGGTACCAAGCTTTCTGCCACTTCTACATAAATGACATAGAAAGTTGCCTGGTTTATTCTTCTCTTGCGAGCTTACTAGTTTGCGAGTGCGAAGTGAGGCGGAGAGCGAGAGGAAGGGGCATCCCTCCACACATTGGTCCTTTCGTAGCCATGGTAACCTGCTTACTAAATGTTAGAATATACCAGCCCGTTGCGCTCTCAATAGGCACTGACTGAGTAACTTACCTGGTGTAAGTACAGTATCTGCAATCTTATTATCTTATTAAGTCGTTATTATGATTCACTGATTTGTTTCTTTCCTCTTGAGACTTCCTGAGTAGTTTCTTTGTGAAAGAGGTACGACGAATTGTTTTTGGGGACGCAGATTTCGCTAAGTCTCCGAGTCGCCGTGTTCTGGACAGCTACACTCTTCTACCTAACATCCAAGTGAGACTCCATGAGTACCTGGGCATAGCTATTTAGTCACTGAATGTGTGTCTGCCAATCCTTCACATTACAAAACTCCTATGTCAACAAATATTTATTCCATGCGATGGACTAGTCTTTAGATTTATGACCTACATTCAAAACTTAGTATTAAAACATTGTAGCCATTTTTTGACAACGAACATTGTTTGATTAATTAATTAAGTAGTTTCCATTAAATAATTTAAAAATCATTTTATTTTGAGAGTTATTTGCCTTCCAGCGTCTAGTCAACTTTTCAAGCCTCTGTTTGCAAACAAGTCAGTAGATGAGCAATAGGAGTTTAAAATAATGACACTAGGCACTCGGCTACTCTTACCCTTTCGGCCATGTAAGATTTCCGATATCATGCGAACCAATAATGCTAGAGACCTGTATGAGGTGTCATAGGACTCGGGGTGACGCCCCCTTTCCTATGGACGACTCGTTATATTTTTAATTTTAAAATAGTATTTAGAAAGTAGGTTATATTTACAAAACTAATATTTTCAGAACGTTGCGCAATGGCTCAAACGAAAGGTCTTTATGTCATTTATCGTTGAAAGAAAACAAAATATTTTTTACATTCTTTCCAAAATAGTTCAATTTGGAAAGTATGCTGTATTTCCGACACTAGGAATTTTATAAAGTGGTGTGTTGGACTTAAACTAGGGGCGGTGACCTCGTAGTTCCGCCTCTCAAATCAACAATAACTCACATAACTAACTGACTTAAACTTAAGGCCATCACTCCTTCTAACCCAAAATCAAGTCCTAGGTCCCTGGGACCAAAACAAAAGAAAGTTCAATTCGGAAACTAGGCTATATTTCCAAAACTGAAAATCCTCAAAAGCCATAAATAAGCTTAAACGAAAGATCTCTATATTTTTATCGTTATAACAGGACATAATATTTTTTACAATTTTTCCGAAAAAGTTTAACTTAAAAATTGGCTATATTTCTGAAACTGGACAAAAACCGGTTTGGATAAAAGAATGATGTTTCTTTAGAAATTTAGTTATATCTTGGGAAGGAATGGTCATAGGAGGGAATGCTAGGTATCATATTTTTCAGCGCGTTGCCCTCTTTAACATGGCACATGAAGGTGTGCAAAATTTTTGAAAATGAGGGAAACGGAATTTTTTGTTTAAAGATGTCTTAGATTTTTTGTTTTGTTACGTTTCGTAAAATAATGTTTTAACGTGACGCATGAATAGTGGTAAAGTTTTTGTAAATGGGTTAAAAAATTACTTTTAGGGAAATTGCAGATATTTTAAGAAGGTTAATCGTATGACCCCTGGGTCGTTTTATTTGGGAGAACAGGCTCTTAAACGTGCGCTATTAATATTTTAATATAAAAAAATGAGGTAAGAAATATGTTTTTAGGTAAAATTGTATTTTAAAAATTATTTTTTTCAACCTTACGTAAAATAAAATTGCCCTACACAACACTATGTGCTTTGCTGCAATTTATAGGTGCTGGTTGCTGTGGGCATATAAGATGTTGATGCCGTTAAGGTTAACCTGTGGTTATGTTTTGTTCGAAAGTAACTTAATGCATGGTAACCCGTGTTATTAGTATCGCTTTACGAATGACACCTAGTATATTGACCAACTGAAAGAAAAAAATTAGTAGGAAACTGTGCGCACGCTGTTGAAAACGGGTAAGATGCATTTAATATTTTACGGAACTGTATAAAACCCCATTAATATTAACGCGTTAGAAAGAGAAACTTATATATATACGAAGGTGGATCAAAAGCTTAGTTGCACTAACGCGCTGCAGCAGCGCGCTGTGTGTCGCAAACGTGGGCACAGCGGAGAAAGGGAGAGACACTGCCCACACATCTGTTAGGCAGGTCCCTGTGGTGTCTCGTCTTGTAAGGTGTGAATAGCGGCAAAATTCAATGGCGCGTCGACTGACGTTCACTCAAAATATGAGGTGCGTGCGACAATCCGATTCCTATGGGCCAAATGGAAGATTTGCACGGATATTCATCGTGATATTAGTGCTGTGTATGGGGAGAGGGCCATTTCCTGGCAAGGGATCGTAAAGTGGTGTCAGTAATTCGAAGCCGAACTCACGGATATCACAGACGAATATCGCGAGGGCAGGCCCGCAACGTCCAGGACCCGTGCAAATGTCAACAGTGTGAATGCGATTATTAGACAGAACCGGCGCATTCAACTGAGAGAAATCACGACGCGGCTGAACATGTCGTATGGCAGTGTGTTCTCCATTGTTCACGAGGACCTTGGATATCGTAAGCTGTGTCATAGATGGGTCCTACGTCTTCTCACCGATGATCACAAGGGACAACGTTTCCTATCCTCCCAGGCATTTTTGCAACGCTATGCCACAGACGGCAACAGGTTTCTGCGGCGAATCGTCAGAGGCGATGAAACGTGGGTCCACCACTTCACCCCCGAAACCAAGGGCTCATCAATGGAATGGGTGCACCCCTCATCACCACAACGAAAGAAGGCCAAGGTTCAACCTTCAGCCGGTAAGGTTATGGTGACAGTGCTCTTTGACATGGAAGGTTTGCTGCACGTGGAATTCATGCAGAAAGGAAGGACGATCAACGCGGCGTCCTATTGTCAAACGTTGCACCGGTTGCGTAAAGCGATTAAAGAGAAGCGCCGGGGGAAATTGAGCGCCGGTGTGATTTTGTTGCACGATAACCCAACGCCTCACAAGTCCCGCGAAACGAGCAAACAGCTGCAGCGTTTCAATTGGGATGTCTGGCAACTCCACCCTACAGTCCTGACCTAGTGCCATGTGACTTTCATCTGTTCGGTAAGCTCAAAACGGAGCTCGGTGGTCGACGATTCCAGACCGATGAGGAGGTGAAGGCCGCTGTCTCCGTGTGATTTCAGAACGCTGGAGGAACTTTCTATGCATCCGGCATTAACAAGTTGGTTGTGCATTCACAGAAATGATTGGAGTCTCTTGGAAACTGTGTGGAAAAGTGACGTTACATTGTATGTCGTTATAGGCGTGTTGCTGTTGTATAGGTGGTGTAATAAATGGCCATAACTTGGAAGTGCAACTATTTTTTTGATCTGCCTTCGTATATATTACTACAGAACATGTATGTGTGTTGTCGATAGAGCGATGAGGCTACGTACTGTAGCAAGCAAGGAATGATTTTGGTTGCTCTCAGTGAATCTTATCTGCTCGAGACTTAAATGACGATACGGCTAGTTGCTGGCGTGAGAGAGGACAGTTGAAGGTTAAAAGCTAAGCCGAAGCTGGTGTGAAACGCTGAGTCAGTGAATCAGTGAAAAGTACAACACATGTGTATGAATTACGTAACCGACAGTGTAGGCAGGGTAAGAGGGGAAGAGTGACCTGTGGCTGATAAAGCATGTGGCGTGACATATAAAGAGAGATACTAATCGTTTCTACTCTCACTTGTATGAATACCTGCCAAGACGCTATAGCTCTGTTTGAACACTTGCTTTTGTTTAACAGTTTTTTACGTGTTGGCGGAAAATACTTGCAATAGTAATAATAATAATAATAATGTTATTGGTTTTACGTCCCTTTTAACTACCCTGGCTTTTAGAGACGGCGGGGTGCCGGAAATTTGCCCCGAAGGGGATCTTTAACGTGCCAGTAAATGTACTGACACGGCTCCCTCGCATTTGCGCACCCTCAAATGCCAGCTGACTGCGCCAGATTTCGAACCTGCAGCCTTGGGCTCAGCAAGCGAGAACGTTACTCCTGAGCCACGCAGCCAGACACTTGCAATAGTTGTGAGGTAATTACTTACTAATGTTTTTCTGACTGTTTTAAAGGCAATTAACGTTACAGTTTTATTTACTGACAATTATTGATTGATAAATTAATGAGGTGATTTATGAAGTTTATTTATTTGTTTGCAGATATTGTTGGCGATTGGGATATTGATGTACCTGGCACAGTTAGTGGCGTGATACGTTGATATCATTTTTTGAGAGGAAGGTGTATTATTAATGGTGTTTAGTATGTTTATGACAATGAATGTTAATGTTGTTATTTACCGGTATTTATTTATTGTTTTTATCTTGTTATTTTAGATAATTGTTGTCTAGGACACACTGACGTGTGCGAGAAAAAGATAGAGAGAGACCATTATACCCCAGAGCCCACGAGAAGGGAATAGAGCAAGGCATTACAAGCCAAGGTGAGATTTGTTTTCAATAACCTGTTTGATTTTTATTTAATACCATATTTTATTTATGAAACGTATGTATTAACCTGAATTTATGTATTTATGGTGTTCCATTTTTTAAAGATATTTGGAAAAAAGTTTTACCGCTACTGCCGCTGAAAACCGGGAGGTGCTTAAGTGGACCATTGCCCTGCAGTCGACTATTCAAAACTCAGGTAAGACTAACTTACAATTATGACTCATTCTACCGCTGCTAATAGTTTAAACTACGAGTCCCTTGATTCTTGTTTTAAATCTCGTGTTGGCTCAGGTCGCGTGGTAAATGTTAACGGATGTCTCATTCCCAAAGGATTTTTGGAATCTTGGTTTCCAATTTTTAGTGAGCAAATTTGTACAGCTTTAAGGTTGCACACGACTTTAAAGGTAAATATGGCACTCGTGTGTGATGTGGTATACAAAGAGAATGACGTTGAACGTACAGAAAAAATTATTTTGCTGCGAAATGCAAGAACTTTTCATAGCCCACAATTAGGAACAGTGGTATGAAACACATTTTGTGAATGCCTTGCTGACTTAATTCGATAAGCTGCAAGAAGGACCCAGCGGCCTTGCCTTAGATAAAATTCATCAGCTGCAAATGAACATTTGCAAATTCAACCCTTTCAATGCAGGGTCTAGTTATATCCCTACAACACCAGCGACTGCCTGCCGGAGAGCGGTGGTCAACATTAAGAACATGGACGATGAATGCTTTATTTGGTTGATGGCTGCGTAATTGCAGCCAGTACAACAGAATAGTTGTTGGCCAGGAATATAAAGGGATATATATAAACAATTAAAACAAAATTTAAATTTAACTAATGTTTCGTTACCTATGGACTTAACCAACATCCACAGGTTTGAACAGGATAATCCCGACTATTCTTTTATGGATTATGGCCTTGACGGGTGATGAAATTATAGGTCCTCTTTATGCCACGAAAGAACCAAAACGACACCACATTCATCTTCTATATTTGTCAAAGGAAGAGGTAAACCACTATTGCCTTATTAAAAGCCTTAGTAGATTGGTTAGTAGTCAACTGTCCAAAGCACATGGTAAAACGCATATTTGTGATCGTTTTCTGCAGTGTTATGTTAGCCCCACCCTTTTAGAACGGCATAGGGTATATTGTGTATCCCAAGAAACCGTGAGACTGGTATTGCCACAAGGAGACGATGCCTTGTTGAAATTTAAGAACATCCACAATCGTGACACAGTCCCCTTTGTGGTATACGCTGATTTTGGAGCTCTCACCACACCCATTGCGGGATGCGAACCTGATCTTGGTATGAGTTCAACCACACCCATTCAAAAACCTGAACTCTTTGCTATAGGATTTAACCTGTGTGTGCCTATGACCCCACAAATTCCTATTTTAAAACTTTTCACGGGAGAGATTGTGCTAAACGGTTTTTGAACGAACTTGTCGAGTTGGCTGACCATGTACGGGGGCTACTGGACAACTCAGTGCCTATGAGCATAACTCGAGAACAGCAGCAACAGTGTGAGCATGCAGCCACATGCTATATTTGTGAAAAGACGCTGGTGAGTGTCGATGACACCCCATTCTTGACCACTTATACTTTACGGGGGAGTTTCGTGGAGCCACCCACAGATTATGTAATGTGAATTACCCAGCTCCATGATTCGTCAGTGTGTTCTGCCACAATCTGGCAAATTACGATATTTGGTTTTTGAATCGTGAATTGGGTCATGTCGGCAAGGGGACCTTTTCTATTATTCCCCAAAACCATGAGCGTATCACAGCCTTGACATGGTGGTTGGGCAAAGGATGCATTCGATTTCTGGATTCCTTCATGTTTATTGTCTCATCCCTAGACAGCCTAGTCAACAGCTTGGATGAGAAGGAATTGAAATACACTAGGATGCATTTTGAAAATCCTGAACATTTTAAATTGTATATTCGGAAAGGTATTTCCTCGTATGATTTTTGTAACAGCTGGGACGTGTTAAAGCAAAAGACTCTGTCAGCGCAAGATATATTTTACTCTTAGCTTACACGTAGTACCGTTTCCGACGAGGACTATGCACATGCATGCAATGCTTAGCGAGAGATCAATATTAACACTCTAGGAGATTATGCTATGCATTACCGAAAACTCGATGTGTTACTGCTCACGGATGTGTTTGAAAAGTTACGCGAGTTATGTCAACACATCTATGGACTTGACACGGCTCATTATTTTATGAACCCTGGACTCTCCTTTGATGCTGCTTTGAAATACACGCAATTGGAATCGGATTTAATGACCGTTTTAGACAGGGTCTTATTCGTTGAGAAAGGCATTCGCGGCGGGTTTGTGTCGCTTAACCAGCGCTATGCCGAAGCGAATACTATGCCATGAGCCAGCCTCTAACCTATAAGGATTTTGCCTGGCTCTCTGAGGACGAGGTCGCACATTTTGATGTGAACATGGCCAACCTCGAAACGTGCCGTGGATACGTTTTAGAGGTCGATCTTTAATATCCCTCATCATTGTTTGACCAACGTACCGATTTCACATTCTGCCTAGAGCGAATGGTTCCCCCTGAGAGTAAAGTGAAAATTGAAAAATTGATTGATACGATTTACAACAAAATCGGTATGTGCTACATATCCAAATGTTGGTGCAATGCCTAGCCCAAGGCCTAGTGTTAAAGAAAATCCATAGGAGTATTTCCTTTGCCCAAAAAGCATGGCTGAAGCCAAACATGGATTTGGACACCCGGCACCGACAAATGGCGACACAGCAGTTTGAATTCAATA
The DNA here is from genome assembly GCA_946902985.2 of Meconema thalassinum. Lineage (NCBI taxonomy): Eukaryota > Metazoa > Arthropoda > Insecta > Orthoptera > Tettigoniidae > Meconema > Meconema thalassinum. Next base: position 1,158,273,173 of record OX336389.2, read on the forward strand.
TTTAGAAATTGATAAACAACTGCATTTATAGCAAGAGCATGGAAAATGTACGCAAATACCTATACATTAAATTCGTTAATGTCTGGGAGGGGCGTCATGGTGGCCAGCGGTACATTGCCAAGCCGAATTTTAAATTTTAAATGAAATGAGTAAGACCCGTGTCACCATGAACAAACCCATCTACTTGGATCAAGTCAATTTAGATTTTTCCAAATCTATCATGTATAAATTCCACTACGAGTTTGCCAAACAGAATTTTGGGGTCGTATCTCTTTTGTATATGGATACGGACTCGTTTAAATGCCACATTCGCCACGGTGATCCCTATGTCGTGATGAGGCAACATAGTGACTGGTTCGACGCCTCTCCTTATAGCGCTGACAATGTGTTTCATCTACCCATTAAAACAAGAAATGGGTGTTTTAATAGATGAATGCGATGATTCCATCATGACGGAATTCGTTGGTCTTTCTTCTAAAATGTATGCTTATCGCACACTAGACCATAACATGCTAAACGAGCAAAATGCGTAGATAGGGCAGTCGTAAAATCGCTACGTGTGGACGACTGCCTAGAGGTTTTACAAAATGGGAAAAGTATGTTCCATAAACAGTGCAGGATGCAATCCCACAACCATAATTTGTATCTTGTGGAGGAGGAAACACACATACGCCTCTATGGATAACAAACGTATGTGGACTGATGACCTGCTCACCAGCCTGCCATGGGGTTATCACAACGAGAAAGACGTGTGATTTTCTGTTATATCGATTAGGGACATAGCTTTTTGTAAATAGTAGATTTAGTATTTTTACTTTGTTAATGATGTACATAGTAAATTTTAGTATTTTAATTGTAAATATACGTTTTTCAAAATATAGGAGAAAATATATGCCCTTTGCTTTTTAATGCCCTTTAAAACCTTACTTTTATTTTGTTTTTAATTTGACCGTGTTCGAAATTGAAAATTGTAAATTGTAAATATTTGTTTTTCATTCCAAGACTGTACAAATTTGTTATTTGTTTTTGTATATTAAATGTGTAGAATTTTCTTTTTTGTAATGGTTGATGTTAAATAGTTAACTGAAATTTCTTTGAAATGGTGTGCATGTAAAGGATGTTCTATGGGAATAAATATGGTGGCTGTGTTTGTTCCCAATGACGCGTATGTATGTGTGGATGTATTACTAGAGAGAAAGAGAAATCACGACTACATAAAATTTGACATTCGACCATAGCAAACACGGTGAGAGGAGGGTGGGTGGGAAATTAGAGGAGATGTATATATTCTATTTTGTTTTTAAGGGGAGACGTACACGAAAATGCATTGACTTTATACATTTTCTATAACTTGGACGTTATTTGAGTTAGAATCATGAAACTTTGCATACTGATTTAAAAGGCATTGATATTTGCTACTAAAATTAATCAGTTAATTTGGGTAGAAAGTTTTTTAATTTTTTTTTTAATTTGAGTTTTGGTCACATAGATGTATCTTTTTCTCAGCAACACTAAGGTCCTGGAACTTGTAATTTATTTTAGTGGTTTCAATAACCTTGTTAATGCAATCCCAGGAGCCGTTTTTAATTCCATGCCCATTTAGACTTTTTGAAAATGAAAGAACTTTTGAATTTGAAAAATTCACAAGAAATGCATACATATGAACCTCTGAAATCCATAAAATTACATATTTTGTAATTCCCTTCCAGTAAAATGTGTAACAATGTTTAGCCTGTCTGTCTACCAAGTTTTGAAATGGTATATATAGTAGTTCAAGTGGAAAAGGTACATTTGTTTTGCAAAAAGGAAGTCCAGGAAATGACAATTGAATTTTAGCAAGGTAGACATGCTACTTGTCTCGACTCAGCAACATCAAAATTGACCATACCCATAATGCTCATCATCCACCTCTTCAGCTGCTTTCCTCCCGAGTGTTTTCTTTTGCCTGACCTTCTTATGGATGTCATCCACAGGCTTGTTTGTAGAATCAATATGCCTCTTGTCGATGCCCTGTAGAATGTTCTCCATGAAGAAGTGACCATGAAGAAGCGAGCGACTCACAGCCGAAAAAGTAGTTCCGTGAAGAACTAAATAGCCTATTTTCATACATCCTACTTACGTTAATTGCCTCTATCAACATAAAAAAATATCAGTTTGATTGCTTCAAGTTTAATAGATTCGTAGATATTGAAAACCGTCGAAATATTTCGGATTGTCGTCAGGTTCGATTTTTATATATGTAGGCCATAGAGTTATATACTATTATATGACGATTATTGCGTAGGATCAATATTCAATCGTTGACTTCGATCGTATGATTAGGACACAAGAAATAAAAACTTAATTTCAAAATTTCGCACAGCCGCCATCTTGAGGTATGTAAACAATAGGGCTAAATTAGATAAGCCCGGTATATTTTCCTTTGTATTCAGTACAATAGAACTTTTAACTTTCTTGAACACTCTAGCAGACCTGCCCATTGTTATTAATAACGTCTCTTACAAATTTTGAAGAAATAACAACTCCCTACCTCGCACTGTATCTCTGAAATCCAAACACACTTTCCGCGGTAATCGCCGTGTTGATCAACTGGAAGAGCGCACCACAGCTTTCTGCAATATTCCCAAGTCTGATACCGCAAACTTCCTGACTTAAATGACGTAAAGTGATCAGCAGAGATGAAAAATAGCAATGCATTGAAAAGGGTGTGTGGCATCTGACGCGCATATGTTAGGAATTTAACTTTTTAATGGACTTAGGCATTGAATTCAACCAAATCCTTTTGGGAATATATTCACAAGATAATAAACTTGGAATTTCAGCAACAACAAAAAATCATATTTCAGAAGGATTTCGTGCACGTCTCCCCTTAATTTTTTTGTTTGAATGCAGTGGTAGATAGGCCTTATTCGTAAGACAGTCTTACCTGTAGTATGCCACTACGTTTCTGAAAAACAGACAGAGAGACTGTACCTTCGCAATAGCAAAGCACTCGCATCAAGACATTTTGAAAACTTAAAATGTGGAAATGTGTTTGAGAAAAATGAACATCTTACATATGCAAAATGAAAATGTTTAAACAGCGAAATGAAAAATGAACTTTTCAATATCGGCAATGTGCGAAATACGAAACTTAAAAATGAAATTTAAAAAATGCAAAGTGCAAATTAGAAATTTCAATTTGTGAAATATGAAAATGAAAAAAATGTTTCTCTACATTTTTTAAAATTAAAAGACATCGTGCTATGGTAATTCTGTTTTTATTTCTCAACGAATATGGCGTTACAAAAACAAATACAAATTCCTCAATCTTTTCATTTTTTACTGTTCATGTCCACTCATCATTAACGTTCCTTTCATAGGACTAATCACAATCAGGGCTGCCAACCTCCTTCCCACTGAGGCTTCACAAGACGTCAAAGGTTGTTTAGCTTTTTCAACAACACTTTACCCGCCACATGTCTTAATGCAGGTTGACTATGGCGATATTAAATGTCATGTTCTCTGCATGCTTCATCCAAAGGATTAATAGGTACATCGTCACGCTGCAAACATTGATTCAGCTTTGTTCCAGGACCACAGTATCTATACCCAGGTCAGTGCATGTCAAAAGGTGTTATATTAATCACTTTGTCAATAACGCCACGACCAGTACAAGTCCGAAATATCATTTTCATTCGACGGCGAATAGTTTTGATCTTCCTCCTCTGTTGAGGATGTTGTTGATTTTTTCTCGCCATGACAACCGTGAAATGAGGAAACAAAATCTATGCTTAAGGTTTTATGGCCGTGATCCACTTTGACAAGCTGACAGGTTCGAGACTGTTGTACCAAAGGAATTTTGGTGATGGATACTTGCTTATGATGATAGTAATCGGTATACGGTTGGAATTCACTTTACACAGAGTCTTCAGTCCACGATTTCGGTGCTTGTTGCCAGATTTATTTCACTGCATTAGCCGCTATATAATAAATACAACATTTTGACAAGGCATTTAATTCCATTTAGTTAAACTGTCCAGTTTCTTTTTGCACACAAAAAAATTACCGATGGCTTGCTCGGTAGCACTGCTCTCCATCGTTTTACGTTGATGTTTACACTTCGCTTGAAGGAATCTCACTGCTGTAACAAACTGGCAATACTTCAGTTTTAATTTGATTTAACATTTCCCAGCGGGCATTTGTGGTTAACCATTGAAACAAGTGCCATGCATGCGCGAGGGCTTTATTTGTATTGTCACAACATAGAGAGTTGTCCATCAATGTTATTAGTGAGGGGCACCCTAAATCCAAGAGATCGATACATTGACAGTAAGAAGCCAAAACCCCTTGTATCCACTGTCGATTTTCACCACCTTTGACAAACCACATGGGTTGATGACAAATTGACAGAGGATAGTAATTTACTTGTTTGTGATGAATAATCAGTCAACAAGCCGCGGTGTTTGGTGAGACATTGTCATTAATTTCAAAATCTAGTCGGATGACAATATAGGATGTCTTCACAGACTCTTCCAAACAGGGACAATCAAAGACACCCCGTGGCGCCCTTGCCTTAAACTCTTGGGGTGTCAACATGGGACAATTCTCTTTTTGATAATACGACCATCTAAAGTTAGAAAACAGATCGTAAATTGGGTCAAACATATTTTTTGAAAAAATAAAAACAAAACCAGTCCTTCAAATGAAAAAAACAGCTCCGTTCAGGAAAAGATGTATATTTCTCAATTGTAGGTGATCAAATTGAGTGGCATCTTTGGTTTGTTGATACTTGCGATTTGTTTGAAAACCCACTATAATGAAGAGGGGTCCCTCTGTATAGCGTGTTGTTTTCACACACCAACTGTGTGTGTTGGTCGTTGGCAATAGTGCATACGCATGTAGCGCCCAGCTTCAAAATTCCATGGGTAGAGGCATATCTTTTCCCACAATCTTGAGCATCTCTAGTTTTTTGAAATCCGAAAGGGTAAAGTGCGGTACTTTCCATAGAATCCGTTCTGGTTGAATTTTCGAATCAATGGCTTCATCATTCGCTTTCTTGAGTGCATTATTAACGCTCCTGTCTCTAACCAGATAGAGTACTTGTCTTGCGTATAACACAATACGTTGATGATCTTCAGCAATGCCTAACATTATTTTAAGTGATAAAAATCCTGTTAAGGATCCATCCGTGTGAACTATCGAGTCATTGGTCGAGTCAGGACACCAATCAGCCATGCAAAGTGTTTTACTTTCTTCCACACTGTAAGAGGGGTATAGTTTCATGACACTTATAATGCCTACATTTCGAGTGCTATCCACGATAATATCATTAATCACATAGAGCACCTCGGAAAAAGAAAGGCGAAAGCATGGTTGGCTAAGTTGGATGTTGTAGGTGTAGAGCCATCCGCATTTGTGAGCCGACCTTCAATCTGAATGACACTTTCATGCGGTAGGGTGTAACATCTCGGTTGTTGATAACTTTTTTTCCATCATTGTTATTTAATCCTGGTGTTTGATTTTGATATGAATGCGGATCAATTCATAGAATGCCGTCATCCTCCTCGATGCTTTTCACCACCTCTAAAATGGAATTCCTCGTGTAGATGTAGGTTGTAACCCTGGTGTTGTAAAATCTGCTTGTCCTTACGTGTTAACGTGTATTTACGTGGCAAACAACCAACACCATTCCTAGACGGCGTTGTTGTTTTATACACCAACTACATAGTGGCTTTAAAACCAATTTATAGGTCACAGTTGTGCAAGAATCTAGTTGAATCAGTTGATGGTTTCTATGTACCCGTCTTAAGGTTATAATACTAATATGGTGAACACCCACAGATTGAAAAGGAATGACTGGACGTTTTTCACGAATAATATGGCCATTGGGAGATGTCACAATAAAATCGAAGAGCGATTGGGATTGCTCTTGATTCGTGTACACGTTGCTAATAATATTACACGTCACCGACACGTGATGGTCTCAATCAATTTCACTTCGTGATCCAAATAGTGTATTTCGTTTGGTTCAAGAACTTGGGGTAGAAACCCCAGTAAAGGGCCGATGGAATCTGGTTATGTTTTAAAATCAATCTTCGTCATCATTAACTTCTAAAGGCTAAAAGCCTTGTCGTTGCAGCCATTTCTTACGGTCTTCAGCGGTCCTCTTCATATTGATATACGAGTCACATTCCATTTCCTTGACAATGTTCTCGAGATACGATTGTCTTGGTCGTCCCCTTGGTTTCTTCCCCTAGATGTTTCCTTCACAAATTACCTGGAGGAGAGTGTAATGTCTGAGTACGTGTCCCATGAATTTTGCTTTCCTTTTCTTGATGTTGTTCAACAGGCATCGATTCTCCTGAATTTGGGTCAGAACAAGCTCATTTGTCTTTCTATCCATCCAGCTTATTCGGGTCATTCGTCTCCAAAACCACATTTCAGCTGCCTCAAATTTTGATTCTTCTCTTTTCCCATGTTTCACAACCATATGTCAACACAGGGGTCTTGATAAATGACTTCCTTATCTTCAAGTTGAGGTGCTCATTGAGCAGCAAATTATTCTTATTTTGAAAGGCTTTCTTCGCCAACACTATTCTTTTCTTAATTTCTGACATGCATCTGTTGTCATAATTAATCACACTTCCCAAATAGCAAAATTCCGTTACTTGTTCAATGGCACTATCATTTAACATTATATTAGCTAAAATTGGTTGTTTCTTTTTATCAACCACCATTAATTTTGTCTTCTGAGAATTAACTCTTAGCCCGAATTTTGCTAAAGATTTCTGAAAAACTTTTAACATTCTATTCATTTCACGTGCAGAGTTTGCTAAAAGTGCCATATCATCTGCAAAGCGAATGCTTTGAACCTGTACTCCATTAAATTTTAATACTTTTGTTTTCTCTTTTAATGCATTTACTGCAGCTTCTATATAGATATTAAAAGGATATGGTGATAGAGGGCAACCCTTCCTTACACCTCTTCTTATTTTCCTTCTCTTTTATTGTCATTAACTGTTATTTCGGTAGTTTGATTTTTATATAAATTCAGAATAAGGCGCCTGTCTTTCCAGTCAATCCCGACTTTGGGCAATGTAAGAAATAAGGCTTCCCAATTGATATTATCAAATGCCGTTTCTATATCAATGAATACTATATAGGTTTTTCGATTAACTTCCAGTCTTCTTTCTAAAATCTGACGTAATGCTAGGATAGCCTCCCTAGTCCCTTTCCCTGTTCTAAATCCTTACAGATCACTATCCTGGTGTTGTTCAATTTTCTTGCTTAGTCTATCTTTGATGATGATCAATAAAATCTTTGATGCATGTGAAAGAATAGCTAATATTCTATAATTAGAACTTTCACAAGCATTTCCTTTCTTGGGTAGTGTGATTGTTTGACTATTAATAAAATCAGGAGGTACAATTCCTTCCTCATAGCATTTAGTAATGATTTGAAAAAAAAATATCAGTTCAAATTTTCAAAATCAATCTTAAACGAGGATAACTTACTGCAACGATGAGTTATGGTGTGGTCTACAAGTTCATACTTGTGTGTTCCATCAAGAAATGTCTTTAAGCCATATTGTTTCACCAGCACCACGTAAATGTGTTCATAAATATCGTCTATGGTATATCCACCAGGGGACAGGACTAACATGGAATAACCAAAGTAAAACTTGTCATTGACATTTTCACGTATGTTGTATATTCTATTGTAAGTTTCAAGTGAAACAAGCCCCAATACATAAGGTCTTTCACTCAATTCTAGGCTGACTTCGGATCCACGTCCATGCAGTGTAAATGTCTTACTTTCTGCTGACATACTGTTTACGTTTCAGCTCACGCTGTGTCTTGTATAGAAACATAAGGCTTAGACGCCCACATTCTTGGGTGTTAAACTTTTGCTGACGTTTTACAATATAGTATATCTTTGACCTGTTTCCAAAATACCAGTTCTATAGGCGGAGGGGGATTACCAAAACTTTCAATGTACCACACGATGGAACCACGTTTGACATAAGCCACATAATGGGTTCCTGTTCCTTGGTGATCATGTAGATTGATGATAGCTCATTCCTGTTTCCATGATCGTGGCGGTAATTGGTTTCGCAAAAACACACCTTGAAAATGAGAAATCGTTAACTGTTTCACATTGCGTATGACTTCTTCATGGGTTAAGGCATGTCTTGGTATGGCTGTTATTAATTTGCTTTTTTCTATTTTGTGACAGGTAAATACCAAGTCCTTGTTTATAGGGTGCTAGTTTCATGATTCCGTTTCTCGTGCTTATTGCAATCGCTTCCGTGGTTTCATTATGTCGTTTACTCTATCCCAATTGTTGCTTGGCTTCCTGAGTTGACTTAATAGCTCTGGCGATAGCACTGGCACCACCCAAAAGTGAACCCAGAGTGGCGAGCCCGGCAAACAAAAATGGTAAAAATACAGGTCGTTTCGGGACAGAAATAACTCGTCCTTGTTTTTAATACCAAAGTTTACTTTTAGAAATCACGTACCATCGTGCTGCTCAAAGTGCTTTCTTAATAGCCAACACTTTATTTTTTTCATTTCGTGAGAACTTGTGGGCTACATGAAGAAGTGCTTTAGCCATTTTTTGTAACGACTTAGTCTTTTCATAAGTCTTTTTCGCCACGTATCTTTGTTTCACAAGAAAGTTTGAGTGACAACTAACACGTTTCTAGTGAAAAACCTTATTGATATTTAATTTTCCATAGCTGTATATTCCAGGTCTACAAAAAGCGGGAAATCGTTTGTCGGTTGCCACCTTCTTTTTCCTCTAAGGTTAAAACCAAATGGAAGGATAATTTATCGCCAACGCTGAGTGTATGCTCACTAAGTAGCTACATGGCGCTATGGTTTAATCGTATCGATAAACGTCTTACATCTGGTGTGTAGTCCATAATACGAATACGTCCATCATACCGTAAACGATAACTTGTTGAGCCTGAAGGTAAAACTTAGGTAAAATCTTGAGTGTCTTTCACAAAACCTTGATTAGTGATGGTCATGATAAATATATGAGGGTGTGATTTTATCATTGATGATACATAGTCTTCCACAAATTGTTTGGTTGGCACCTCATGGGGCTCTATGGTCTAAAACGTCGACTACTCGTCTTCGCTTCATGTGTAATATCTTACCTTTAATTAACACCTGTTGTTCATTTCCATGGTAAAAAATACAGACATCTTGAGGGTCCACAGGGTCAGCCGCGTGAATGATGCGGTTATTATTAGCCGTACAGCCATTGACAGTGTGGTTGGGCACCATGTCATATAATCCTTTTACTTTGTTATCGACACACTTTTTTGTAGTGTCATCAGAAGAAACTTGAGGATGTTTCACATAGGTTAACCGCTTTCCATTAAGGTCTTAATCTCCCTTTTTAGTGCGTGGCACCACTGACCTATCCACATAGTGTTTATTGGCAGGGTCTGTCTCTTGTTTCGGATCATTTAATGAGACGGTCTTGGTCTTGGCCATTAACGCACGTACAAAGACATCCCTCGTCATACTGTTCCTGTCACAAGACTTGGTTCCATGTATATAGACAGCCTACTAGCCTCTCTTGCCATTAGTTGATATGCAGATTATTTAACAGGAAGAGTCACTCCCCTTGCGGGACATGGATTCCCATCTCTTTCCCACATCACGTGAACAACGCCACAGGTTCACGGTTTCCGTCTTCCATTCGCTGCATCATTGTGGGACCCTCGGAATGTTGAAAGACCAATCCTTTGCTCACGCTCATCACGGCTCCAAAAGGTCTGCGTTTTCAAAATATTTATAGTTTTGCAATATCGCTGTACCAAACACTCTATGTGTTTCTGGATCAGGTCATGTTTGAATTACGAACCGAGAATAAGGGTTATTTTGCTTTCTCCATGCAAGAAAATGTTATTGCCCCAGATGCCGTGAGGCCTGATTCGCTGATGATTTTCGATGATGTATCCACCGAACGGCAAGCCATCAGTCAGAGCTATTTCAGAATGGGTCGTATCAAATATATCGATAGCTTTTATCTTGGACAAATGTATTCTAAAATGTCTAAATAACTCATTCGTGATAATGCCAATGAGATTGTTTTATTTCCCCAGGATGAGCGAAATAGTCGCCACATTTATAATGAACATGTTAATCCCGATATGACCTTTCAAACCTTTACTGAATTGTGTGCCAAGTGTTGCAACACTCAACGCCATGAATGTCTTCTTAAAGACAAACAAAACTAACTTTACCAAGGACGTTATCGCTTAGGGTTTGATCATTTTATTCATATGTAAGTGGTTGTCTCACTTCAAGTCATTTGTCGAAACACCATGGCAACAGCAGTGAGTCAAATGAAGAAGCATATTATTATTATCGCAAAACATAATATTCCCCAAACGTTTCGTTAATTGAAACGATCACGTGTGGATAATGCTTTGTTTATTCAACAACATTTAACGCCTCCTCTAAAAGCCATGTTTAAACCATCTTCCAAGCCATCAGAAAAACTAACAACAGTTTAAAAAGCTACGAAGACTCTACAAGAGGATCCTGTGGAAAAGGAACTGGTTAGTTCTAGTGATGTTGAGGATGATGAAGTGTTTACACCAGCAAAGTCACCACGACTTCCAGAGTTTCTAAAAACATCCGTCATTGCTGAAACCCCTTCAACCTCCAAGCAGCCCAGGTTATCACAAATCTTGTCCACGCCCGAAAATATAGCTGAATTAAAAACATTCTAGTAAAGATTTAGTATCACCCTACCTCAAAGATCTATTTAATAAAAATACAAGAGATTATACCTATGGTGTTTACTATAAAATAATGGTTTCTGGATTGGTAATTCTTATATCAAGTTTGGTGAACATGTGATTATTATTAAGAATGTTACCTATAATTTAACATCGGGGCTATTAGAGTAGTTATTTTTATGAAGTCCGCTTTCCGATGATTATATTCACAATGATCTCATGACATATATATAACCATTTTAATGGAAACAAGTGCTTACAAATGAGAGTATAAACGATCTCAACCATTCAATGCCAATAAAAGTTTCAAGTTTAGAAATGTTATTTCAAAATTATTCCAAAATCTCAGGCAGTATTCCTCGAGGACCATCCGCTTCGGGAGTGACATTTAAACCATTAAAACCCCTTGTGGATGTCACCTACTGGCATAATACCACTGAGATAGTCCAGCGGCTACAGCTCTTGCATCCATCACGTCAAGCTGGTCATACTGGTCACGGTTGAGAAATCCAAGAAATTGAACAAGAACTTCGAAATGCCAAAATTATTGTTTAAACCATCGCCCATCAAAGTGGATATAGCTCGCGAGTTGCATGCCCCTGCCAGGCGTAACTATCAGCGTCTCAAGGTTAATTTACGGGGTGTGGATGAGCTTTGGCAATTCGATTGAGTGGAAATGATTCCCTATGCTAGCGTTAACGATGGCGTACGCTATATGATTACCATCATCGATTTTTATTCCAAAATGGCCTTTGTTCAACCTGTGAGTCGCAAGTCTGGCCGTCTGGTGACCAGCGCATTCAAAAGTATTATTCAACAATCCAAACGCCAAACTCAGCTTCTGCAAACAGACCAGGAAAAAGAATTTTTCAACAGGGATATCTCCAGTTTTCTCAAATCATTGGATATTCACCATTACACCACGTACAGCAATCTAAGAACAAGTGTCGTTGAGTGGTTTAATCGCACACCAAAAACCAATATGTGGAAAAATTTACAGCTCGGGGATCCTATCGCTGGATAGATATAATACCTGAGCTAGTGTCACGTTACAATGATACCAAACACAGAACTATTGGAACAAAGCCGCAACTAGTGACAAAGAATATCCTGTGGCTTGATAAACTGTTTAATCCTTTCAAAACTGCCGATCCTAAGCGCCATCACTTTTAAATCGGTGACCATGTCCGCAACACACCAAATTGGGGAACAGAAATATTTCGTATTCGTCAAGTCAACCTGGACAGCCCAGTCACCTATTCACTGCAAGATTTTAACGGTCAACCCATAAAAGGACGGTTATATCTCCATGATCTCCAAAAAACAGCGTTTCCGAAATATTACCTTGTGAAATAAATGTTAAAAACAAAGGAAAACAAATTGTATGCCAATGGCTCGAGTTTACTTCAGCTTTAATTCTTGGATGAATAAACCGGATATTGTATAAATTGTATGTCTGTTATTTTTTTATTAACCCATGCCTACAACCTATACTCCCTCTGTACTGCTCTCAGGTATGAAAACAAGTTCCAATGGTCCAAGACTTGTAAGTAAGAGTAACCGTTATCAGCAACAGGTTTCTCTCTTCCCCTCTTACCCTGCCTACACTGCCGGTTACGTCATTCAAAAACATGTGTTGTACTTTTCACTGACTCAGCGTTTCACCTGCAGTTGGGCCTAGCGTTTAACCTTCAACTGTCCTCTCTCACGCCACCATCTAGCCGTATTGTATGTCATGTCTCACTGACAGCAGACTAAATCCCTCCTTGCTTGCTACAGTTCGTAGCCTCATCGCTCAATCGACAACACACATACAAGTTCTGTTGCAATATTTACAGTGTATAAGTTTCTCTTTCCACCCCGTTAATTTTAATGAGGTTTTAGACAGTTCCGTAAATTATTAAATGCATCTTACCCGTTTTCAACGTCCTGCTCACAGATTCATACCCTATTTTTGTTTCAGTTGGTCAACATACTAGGTGCCATCCGTAAAGCCATACTAATATCAAGGGTTATCATGAATTAAGTTAAGTTCGAACAAAACAAAACCACAGGTTAACCTTAACAGCATCAACATCTTAAATGCCCACAGCAACCAGAACCTAGCCAACAGCAGGTTATAAATTGTAGCAAAGCACATTATGTTGTGTAGGGCAATGCTATTTTCCGTGAGGTCAAAAAAATAATTTTAAAATTCAATTTTTATCTAAAAAAATAATCCTTACCTCAATTTCAAAAACTATTAACATGTTAATAGCCCACGTTAATGAGCCTGTTCTCCCAAATAAAACGACCTCTGATACGCCTCTGTACGATTAACCGTTTTCAATATATCTGCAATCTCCCTAAAAGTCATTTTTAACCCATTTCCAAAAATCTTACCACTGTTCATGCGTCATTAAAACATTATTTTACGAATCGTAAAAAAACAAAAAATCTAATCCGTTTCTTTCATTTAAAATATTTTGCACATCTTCGTGCGCCATATAAAACTTTTTTTAGCCAAACTGGTTTTTGCCCTACGGACATCGGACTTAAATTATGGGCTAAGGGGGGGGGGGTAAATACCATTGATTTAAGTCAAACACACTACTTTGTAAAATTCTTAGTTTCAGAAATAATAGCCAATTTTTAAAATTGAAATTTTTGGAAAAAAAAGTACAAAATATTATGGTTTGTTCTTACGATAAAGAACATAGAGGCCTTTTGTATAAGCTTATTTATGACTTTTTAGGATTATTCGTTTTGGAAATATGGCCTACCTTATACATTGAACTTTCTTTTGTTTTCATCTCTGGGACCTAGGACTTGTTTTAGAGGTAGCTTAAGTCAAACACTCCACTTTGTAAAATTTCTAGTGTTGGTACTATAACACACTTTCCAAATTTAACTTTTTGGAAAAAATTTAAAAAAATATATTGTTTTGTTTTAACGATAAAGGACTTAACACCTTTCTTTTGAGCCATTGCGCAACGTGCTGCGATTATTAGTTTTGAAAATTTAGCCTACTTTCCAAATACTTTTTTTCTTAAAAAAAATAACGAGTCGTCCATAGGAAAGGGGGTATCAACCCGAGTCCTATGGCACCTCATACAAGTCTCTAGCATTATTGGTTCACGAGATATCGGAAATCTTACATGGCAGATAGGGTCAGCGTAGCCGAGCGCCCAGTGTCACTATTTTAAACTCATCTACTCGAGTCAACTCCAAGAATCCCCTATTAGCATTTAGCACTGTGGCCTCCTCTACACCTCTCTCCACAAAATCATCGTTTGTTTCTTTAAAATTCAGACAGGCTGCGTGGCTCGGTGGTAACGTTCTTGCCTGCTGTTCCCAAGGTTGTAGGATCGAATCCTGGCGCATTTATTTTGCATTTGAGGGTGTGCAAATGCGTGGCAACCGTGGCAGTAGATTTACTGGCAAAATAAATATCCCCTTCGGGGCAATATTTCGGCACCCCGGTGTCATTAAAAGCCTCAGTAATTAAAGGGGACATAAAACTAATAACATTATTATAATTTTTAAATTCAATATCCGAGTTCATTAACCTCCTAGGTTATCTCTCCTGCTTCATTCTCATCACATGTCCCACAAATTGAGTTGGATCATACGAACAGCTTCATCTAACGTGTTCATTTCTAACTTAGCCTTCATGAGTGCCCTTCTGCCATCGCTCCCATGTAGTACTCTCAGCAATCATTCATGCTACACTCAAATGAGTTACCTCTCTCTTATGTACGAGATATCCCGAATCAACCCGTATCTTACGCCTATACAGCAAAGTTGGTCTAAGTACGGAGCAACGTAGAGAGCGTTTCGTAGCTACACTAACTACAATTGAGCAATATCAATTGGGACAGGGTATTAGGGAACAACCACTTGGATTTCAAGGAGATAAATTCATAAAAACTATCCAAAATTGCATAACAAATTCTTCAGTGCAATTAAATTCAAAGCATCGAAATATAAAGGAGTGGATAACGCACGCGCTAATTAAATCCATTCACACTAGAGATAGGTTGTATCAGGAATATATAGCAAACAAAGATAACAATGCCACGAAAGAGAAATATAAGCGGTACAGATAGAAATTAAACAAATTGCCTAATCAGGCTAAATCGAACAACTATAAACATTAATAAATTCCAATTCTAACAATCCAATAAAAGTATTGGGCATTGTTAATGATATATCACAAAGAAGAAATCATAAAGAAAAAAATAACAAAATTAGGATGTCAAAATCATGTTTACGATGATGACCTCACTATAGCTAATACATTCAACGATTATTTTACTAACAAAACTACTGACATGTCTAAATCTATTAAGAACAACACATATTTTTCTTTGAAAATCAACAGAAACACATCTCCCTATCTTTTTGTTCCAATTGTCGACGCAGATTTACATAAGTACAGTACCTACACGTAATAAGCGACACTTAAGCAATGAGAATAGATAACATCTCAGCATAATAAACAAGTCGCTTTCACTTCGATACTTCCCAAAGCGATTAAAAATTACGATTGTAAAACCTCTACATAAAGCAGGCAGTCCTTCAGAACTAATGAACTATCGACCTACAGTATATCGTTAACGACAATCATATCAAAATAATTTGAAAAATGTATAAAAAGTCATAGTTATCAGTTTTTGAAGAAACACAAGTTACTATCAACTAGGCAATTTGGCTTTATAAAAATGTCAGCACCACCGATGTTAGAGGGTCATTTACAAAAATATGAACAGTATGAAACCAACTCTGGGCATATTTCTCGATTTGGAGAAGGCTTCTTCTTCAGAAGATGGAGAGATATTCCATCAGAGGCATAACACAGGAATTTACAGCTATTTGACTGAAAGGATTCAATACATTAGAATGAACGGAACGACAAGTCTACCTCAAGTGAAAAGAGGAATACCACAAGGCACTGAACTGGGTCCATTATTATTTTTTATTTATATCAGTGATATTGAATCATCTTTACATAGAATTCAAAATTTTACTGTCATACCATACGCAGATGATACGGTAGTTTTTTTGGAGGTAGAACATGGGGAAATGTAAAACAAGTTGCAACTGCCACATTGAAAAAGTTAAAGATATGGCTGAATGGTAACAAATTATTAGCCTATTTTCAAATTCTGAAAAAAATGAATGTAGACTTATGATATCAGCACAGGGCCATAAAACATTGTGTGTGTCTGTGTATTTATGTGTGTATACTTCGCATGAAAATAAATTGAACGAAATTTGGTACAGAGGTAGTTCCAGCAAAGGGCACCTCAGTGTCATGTTTTATATCACCACCATCTTGAAGGAACCGTAATGGCGGCTACCCAAATGTTTGAAGCTTAAATCAAATTACGACAAACCTAATCATCTGATCTCCCAAATTTCGAAACAACATACCTTCATGTGGGAAGCGTCCTTTGACAAAACTACAAGGTCATCAGCCCAACTGTTTGCAGATGGCGGCCATGTATGTGTGAAAATCCATTCCCCCTACCAATTCAAACACAACGAAACCCAAATCGAACCACCTTTGGCACTAGCAAGGGACAACTCAGAGTGATGTTGTATATCGGCACCAACATAAAAAGATAGGCGCCCACCCAAATGTTGTGAGCTTAAATCAAATTACGACTAACCAAATCGTCCGATCTCTACCAAATTGTGCAACAATATACTGTACCTTAATGTGCGAAGCGTATTTTGCCCAAACTACAAGGTCAGCAGCCAAATAGTTTCATGATGGCGGATGTATGAATCATGCTAGTATTATAGCCTAACCCTAACTTACGATTCAAAAAGGCCTGGCATCAACAATTGAGCTTATCGTACATAGGGAGGTTTAAACTGTCCTCAAGGAAGTGACCGGTAGGATATTAGCATATTATAATGGATATCTAACCTTAGAAGTAACTGACAGATCAGGTTGCCCGTGTCTTATCGCTGTGGGTCCGTGCAGTCCCATTGTCAAAATGGCCGCTATTTTTGCTCGTAAATACATATATTTTCGTATCTGCGTAAGTTTATGTCCCTTTAGGAATGTACTGAACGAAATAACACAATCAAATGGTTTATAGAAAAGCCAGAAATCGCTAATGAAATCGTAAATTTCAACATAAAATATGATACAGTTATTCTAAATCAGTTGTTTACTAAGTATTATGGTAGTACATTCGTGGCGTAATGGTAGTGACCTGGCCTCATAGTCTGGGGGTTCGTAGTTCAAATCCCTGCTGGTTCGATTTCCCTGCTTTTTTTTTTGTATTTATTGATTTATAACTACTCACACTTTATAACATTAAGCATGTATAGTCTGTATTTGCAATCGAAAATATTATCTATACTAATATAATAAAGCTGAAGAGTTTGTCTGTGTGTTTGTGTTTTTAAACGCGCTAATCTCTGGAACTACCAGTCCGATTCGAAAAATTCTTTTTTTATATGATAGCCAGATTCAAGCGGAATAGTTTACGCTATGTAGTATTAGGCTACACCTCTCAAGTAACCTTAGAGATTGATTTTTGTTCAGTACGTCGGTAGAACAAGCGCTCCTGAACTGCTCTATCCGCATGCGCCGGCTTTATGGTTAGTGATACGTACACCGTTTTACCGAACTGAACCAAAATTTGTATACTTACCCCTTGGAACCCTACGAGTAACACTGTTTACATAAAATTTCGGACTGACCACTACATTCCCTGCATTTAGGCCCTTTGGCACAAATCTACACCGTTTCACCGATCTCAACCAAAATGTGTATACTTGCCCTTTGGAACCCTGCGAGTAACACTGCCTACATGAAAATTATGACAGACCACTCCACTCCCTGCATTTAGGCCCTTTGGCACAAATCTACTCCTTTTCACAATCTGAGCCAAAATTTGTATAGGCCTACTTACAATTTGGAACCCTGAGAGCAAAACTGTCTTCTTGAAATTTCGGACAGACCACTCCATTTCCTGAATTTAGGCCCTTTGGCACAAATCTACACCGTTTCACCGATCTGAAACGAAATGTGTATACGTACCCTTCGGAACACTGCGAGTAACACTGTCTGCATTAAAGTTTGGACAGACCACTCCATTTTCTGTATTTCGGCCCTTGGGCACAAATATACACCGTTTCACAGATCTGAACCAAATTTTACATACTTACCCTTTGGAACCAGACGAGTAACACTGTCTGCTTGAAATTTAGGACTGACCACTCCATTCCATTCATTTAAGTCCTTTGGCACAAATCTACACCGTTTCACAGATCTGAACCACATTTTGTATACTTAGCCTTTGGAACCCTGCGGGTGACACAGTCCACTTTTTACTTTGGACAGACCATTCCATTCCCTGCATTTAGGCCCTTTATTACAAATCTACACCGTTTAATGTAATTTCACCAAATTTTACATACACTTTGAAACCCTGCTGGTAACACTGTCCACTTGACACTTTGGACAACGCTCTCCATTCTCTACATTTAGAATAACAGACAAAATTAACTTGAAAACCACGTATTAAGGCCCTAGAAACATTCATGTCCGTAGTAGTGTAACTGTAAGAGTAATTTAATAAGTCTATTGTTGACGGGCAGTTCGGGCTGCATATCGTCACCCCTACCAGAGTTCTGGTGCAGAATTGCGAAGATAGTTGCATCTTGCGCTGTTTATAAATTGCAGTCACGGGGAGTAATTAGTGCAAACGGATCTCTTAGGCCCCTTAAAACAGCTATCATCATGAAAATATTATGCCTCTGTATAAGTGCAATGGTGTTGGTGCAATAAACTGAGGTTATCAGCTGCAATAAGCGTTGGTGCTTTCAAATTCACCTTCATTTATTCCGAACCTTATCGTTGAGCGCTATGTGGCGATAAATGATTCTATTGCTATGTCAGTAGCTTGGGACAGCCGAAGTTTTCCAAAGTATTCTGATTATTATCCTACGGCGCTATGCGACTTAAGACAACACTATTGGTACCTACATTTCTAACAGCCAATGAGATATAGGCCCTAGGCATTGTCTTTTATTTCACTTACTCCTCTTTCTAATCATTTTTAAAAAATTTGTTTGTAAATTATATGTGTCAGTGCTGTAGTTACAAAATAATCGTTTCCCTATCTATCTATCTATCTATCTATATATTTAAAACACTAAGCTGTTTTTTGTACACACGAGATTGTGAAAACGACTTAACCGATTGGCTTCGTAAGACATTCTAACGAAAGCTCTTGGCATGCAGATTTGCAGAGTTTCTTTAAAAGGAAAATACATGTTACGGTATATTTTTTAAATGATTAAAGAAATATGTAATATTTGACACTCCCGCGCATGCGCACAGTGGCCTTTCTCAACAAGGAAAATGGCGATTCCGGCCGCGTCTAACTGAGATCTTTGTTTATGAGAATTGAAAAGGGTCTCCAATAATGTTAATTATGTTTTACAATATGCATTGAAATAGAATTATATTAAATAAACCACGAATTGAAGGACTTAAACTGCAGGTTGAGTGTGTATACTGGTTAGATAGCTTAATACTGCAGTGCCATATGGTTGTCTGGATGGCCAAGGGTTATTGTTACTGCCCAGAAATGCGTATTATGCATGATCGAGAGGGTTCGATTCCCACCTCGGATATGTTTTTTATTTTCGTTTTCTTCCTTCCTACGATTGGTATTGCATTGTAGAAACATATTTCACTTTTATCATTCCCGTCAAGTAACGAATTCTCTGTTGCCATCCTTTGCATGGTCGAGAGGGTTCGATTCCCACCTCGGATATGTTTTTTTTTTCTTCCTTCCTACGATTGGTATTACTTTGTAGAAACATATTTCACTTTTATCATTCCCGTAAAGTAACGAATTCTCTGTTGCCATATATATATATATTTAAAACACTAAGGTATTTTTTGTACACACGAGATTGTGAAAACTACTTAACCGATTGGCTTCGTATGGCATTCTAACGAAAGTTCTTGGCATGCAGATTTGCAGTGTGTCTTTAAAAGGAAAATATATGTTACGGTATATTTTTAAATGTTTAAAGAAAAATGTAATATATGTGGCAATTGCGCGTGGCCACAATGGCGTTTCTTCATGAGAGAAATGGCGGGTAAAAGATCCACCGTATCGTAGTGTGATCATTGTTTATGAGAATTGAAAAGGGAAATATCGCTTATGTTGTATCCCGATATATACTGGAATAGAATCATGAAATAAGGGAAATATTGATGAACTGTAACTGGCAGTTGAGTGCGTTTGTTGTTTACATCACTTAATATTGCACTCTAATTTCGTTGTCTGGGTGGCTCAGCGGCTAACATTGTGGACAACGAAATTGATTATGCATCGTCGAAGGAGTTTGATTCCCACCTCAGACATGTAATTTTATTTCCCAATTATTCTATCTTGCAATTGGTATTACATTGTCTAAACATATTTTACGTTTATTATTCCCGTAAAGTAAGGGATTCTCCATTATATACGTTGCCAGATACTTTTAAATTATTAAATAAAAATGGGCACAATCGCTTTCGCCTTGAGAGAAAATTGTCGAACATAATTCATTTGATGGACTCAGACATCGTGGTCACTCAGCCCCGTCTACTTTGGTGTGTGAGTGTAAACCTTTCTCTGATAACCTGTGTTAATGTGATCGCTGTATTGATGTGTGCATTTGTAATTTGTATGGGGAATGGGGAGTTAACGACTGAGGCTTTAAGTTAGGAACTATCCCGGTATTTGCCTGGAGTGGAAGTGGGAAACCACGGAAAACCACATCCAAGATTGTTGAGATGGGAATCAAATTTTGCTCTTCTTAGGTTTGCCTCAAGAGTACGCCCCGTTCAAGCCCTCAGACCAGAATTAAATTTCTTGGCAGAGCAGGGATCGAACTTGGAATCTGGGGCGATAGCTCAGAATGTAGCCTGAAGACTGGGCTTCCCTGTGTTAATACGATCTTTGACAAACACTGAACATATAATTCTAAAACTCCCTCCATTACGGTGGCTGGCGAAGTGAGTCTATGCTCATTCCAGTAGTGGCGAAATGATTATATGCTCCCTTGCATAATTTACTGTCATGGAAATGCAAAGTATTGTACCTTCAACAGGTGATGGAAATTGATTATTTAGAGCAGTTTCATTCTGTTTATTTCAAAATGAAGTTCGTCATCCTGAGTTGCGTTTGCAAGCAAATTGCAAAAATTGCAAGGATTTTATTATTGGCGATCAGTCTCATCGCATTCTCATCAGCAACCAACTTGAGAATGGAAGTCTCTGAACTTAGTTGTATAAGTGAATATTATTGTTTATTGATTATTTTATTAGAGTACATAACAATGATTTAACCACGCAGTTGATTTTGGCAATGGAAGTAAGTTATTATTTGCTATTTAATATTTGGCAGCTGCGTTGATGCAGGCCACTATAATGTTATTTAATAGGCTATGCCGTTAATTTGGGGAGAAATGCTGCTATAAATAAACCCATTTTACGAAATAGAACATTAGCCGCAAACAAGTGGGAAATCGGAGAAAATACGAAGCCACTTTTAAACTCCAATATAAATACGGCATTTCAGATACAATTCCAGATACTATACCGTTACAGTGTAGGGTCCTTGACGAACAAATGTAAACATTGTTCTGCACTGTATTTCTCTTGAGAGAAATCTACACTTGGTTACTTTGACCTTTGCTGTTGTAATGGTAAAATTAATCTGACTAAATATAAAATATTTGACATGCTGCAACAATTATTTTTCACTGGAGATGATATCTCAAGGAATTTCAGAGAGACTAATCGGCAGTACAATGCTATGTCCTTCGTTTCATTTGGTGCCAATGTTACTGTGCCACACCCATACGGTCCACATTGTTTTACGATGTATGGAGGTGCATATCATCGCATTTCTTCGTTATATTCCAAAATTATATGTGACGGTTTGTGGCCAGTTTTATTAGACTCCTCAGAGTTCTTGAATTCCTTGGAACTAAATGACTTGCCTCCACATATTCCAAACGCTTGAACCGTTATGCGGCTTAGAAATCTGAACGTTTCCCAAGGGCTCCTAAATGCAACCATATTGCTTGGATTTGGAAATAATAAGTGAAGTTAAAATTAGGCAGAGAGGTCTAATCCTTCAACTTGATTTAACAGCATCCGATAAAACACTATCATTTTGTTTTAAGAGGCAATATTTTCCAATTTATTTGCATACTCTGTCACAATCAATGAAGCCCAAGGGAAAACTCTGGAACGTATAGGTCTCAATATTCCTCATCAATTTTTCAGTCATGGCCAGCAGTATTTTGCAATGTTGAGAGTGCATTCTTTTTACGCCCTTATAGTTTCAATAGAGCCAAAAAATATTCGCACAAAGAATATACAGTAGGCCTATATAAGAAAATTCTTCAGTAAATATTTTTCTATTGACCGTCAATTTTGACGGGTTTCAACTAGTTCATTATTATCATTACGGGAAAATGAACTCAATGTTACATCCATTATACTGTACTACTCAACACCCCCACCACAACCGCCACCACTACCACCACCACCACCACCACCACAAAATGTTATATTTTTAAAATATTTTTTTCTGTTAATTTCATTATCATGTGCCAGTTCTGTAGTAGTATTCATTATCAACCATAAAACAAATAAATCCACCGGGCGAAGCCGGGCACTACTGCTAGTATATATAAAATTAAAACACCGCAAATTTCAACACTCGATACATCGATCAATATTCGTTGACCTTGATCCGCGGTAGAGTCCATTGTTGTTGTTGATTTTGTTGTTGATTCTTTAGAGGTTTTGTGGCATCATGGTCTTGCAGCTCCATTTACTTGGATGTGTGTAGAAGATTACAGATGACCTGTGTCACTGAGATATCTGTATAGCTTAGTAGTGTGTGAACTTTTATACGAGGAAGGATTTGCGTAGATAGTTGTTTTTGCTGTTGTTTCAATTGAGATGCATGGACATGATGGTCATTTAGTGCCGTGCACTTGGGTGAGCGTTGAATTTTGTCTGATAACCTGTGTTATTGTGATGGGTGTATTCGTGTGTATATATAATTCAGGTGAGGATTCAATCAATCAACGTAAAATTCGTATAGCACGTTGTATTTCAACAAGCTACTACAACCAGCATTAAAGAGTTATAACTAAACCCATTCATTTAGGAGAAAGTAGGCTATATGTTCTTTACTGAACATCTTGTTCTTAAATATAAATAAAAGAAAGTTCATAAGATTCACTTTAAAAGCATTTGAAGATGATTTTGATTAACTACAAATGCACAATTTGAACTGTAATCAGAACTCTGACTGTCCAAAAAAGCTAAAGGGGTAATGTTAACTATCGGGGATTATCTATAGAAATAGATAGTGACATGACTTGGAAATGCCACTGCAAACACGTAACAAGTAAAAAAAAGGAACAATCTGTATAATTTCCAACCTTAAAGATATTTTCAATTACAAATTAATAAGAGATATCTACCATGCTCTAGTGCAGTCAGTTCTTTCATACGCTATTCTTGCTTGGGGAGGTGCCTAAAAAACGTACTAAAAAGTGGTCAGATAGTAAAGAATCTCATCTGCGATTAATGTTGAAGAATGATAGATTATATCCGACTATAAGAATATATTCCGAGAAAAGAGTCTTCAACATTAAACGATTGTATGCTTTTGAAATATATAAATATATTTTTAAAGATAGAAAAAGAATTCAAGTTGTAAGTCACGGGTATAAAAACAGAAGTATGACAGAGATTCACTCTATTTTTTATCAACCTAAATTAAGTATAGCTGTATTTCTCACCAAAATTATATAGTCTATCATTCTCCCTATTAAATTAAAATAATTTAAAGGAAATCATGCAAACCTGAAGATGCATTTTCTCACAGAAAACAAAATTCAAATTGAAAATATAATTAGTTGAACCTACAAGTTTATACAACCGAAAATTCAATTTTCCTTCTTATTCATTAATTGTTTACATCTGGCACAGTGTGGTTGGTGGAATGGGCAGCCTATTGCTCAGATTTAAAGGGCAAACTATTGTCCATAGTTATAATGGGCAGATTTTGGCCCAACGGCAAAATGAGCGGAGGAGGAGCCAATCACTCTCATGGCTCCCAGCGGTCATAGAAGCGGAAGAGGTCAGGCCAGACGGACTGGCTGTAAAGGCGCACCTCAGTAGTACTTGAGTATGCGGCAGTTCGTTGCAGTCTCTGTGTTCGGTCCTGCATGTCTCATTCTTTGTGAGCCGCAGGATAAGGCTCAGCGATCATAGTGTGTGGGTCTCGTCCTGGCAAGCTGAGATCCACCCAAAACAAATTCACGCCGGTGGCATTTCTTCCGAACGTCACTTACTTTCAAAGTCCAACGGCGATGGGATATGGACGGTGGGGACAGGTTAAGGGTGTAACTGGAAGCCCCTAGTTCGGACCTGCACGTTGGCAGCAGATGAGTGATGGTCGTCTTCCGGAGACTCTGTGACTACTCACGAATTCGGTCCTGCATCTGTGTTTGGGCAGGCCTATTTAGGATCACCTTTGCCCACCCCACATGGGGAAGCCCTAGGAAAGGTGGGCTAAACATCGGAAGTCACAATCTTGGTCCGGCTGGGCAACCGCACTTAGCAGGTCACCCCTCATGCGGTCGAAACTCAAAAACAGTAAAGAATCACAAATTGATTAATGGATCATGGAACGTCAGAACTTTGCTTGATTTGGACAATAACGTTAGACCTGAGAGAAGGTCAGCTCTCGTAACCCATGAGTTATCAAGACTTAACGTTGACATTGCTGCTCTCAGTGAATCTAGACTGTCTTCTGAAGGCAAGATTACTGAATCTGGAACAGGATATACCATCTTCTGGAAAGGAAAGGAGGAGGGTGAATGTCGTATTCATTGTGTGGGCTTCGCTGTGAAGACAAAACTGGTAAATTATCACCAACTTACGCCCATTGCAATCAGCGAAAGGCTCGTGACTCTCCGCATACCACTCTCAGGAGGTTCCTTTATGACACTCATCTCTGCCTATGCTCCTACCTTAGATTCTGATGATGAAGTAAAGGCTCAGATCTATAATCAGCTAAGTGAAATCATCTCCAAGGTACCATCTGCAGATAAACTCTTGCTCCTCGGTGACTTCAATGCCAGAGTTGGGAAAGATCACAGGCTATGGAATAATGTGATGGGCAAACAGGGACTTGGAAAATGTAACCCCAATGAACTGTTGCTTCTTGGTCTTTGTGCCGAACACAAACTTTTCATTACCAACACGCACTTCCAGCTACCGAACCGTTTCAAAACCACGTGGATGCATCATCGTTCCAAACATTGGCACATTCTTGATTATATCATTACCCGGCAATGTGATAAGAAGGACACTCTTATTACCAGAACAGCAAGGAATATAGACAATTGTTGGACAGATCATAAACTTCTTATATGTAAGCTCAGGATATCCATCAGACCTAAACCACCTATGAACATCAACAATTTGACAAGAAAGAAGTTTAATACATCCAAAGTTCAGGATGAATCCATGTATAAATATTTTGGAAACAGGATCGTCACCCAGTTATCAGAAAACCCAGTAACAAATGACATTCAGCAAGAATGGGCCACACTGCAGAAGATTATCACACAGTCAGCTGAGGAAACCATTGGTTTTATAGTGCGAAAAGACAAGACTGGTTTAATGACAACAATGAAGAGATTCTGTCTCTCATCAATGCCAAAAGGAATGCCTATCTTGCCCATCTTCTAGATAGACTACTGGAACTCAAGGGCAAATGCCAGACGCAGATAAGGCAGATTAAAAATACTTGGTGGCAACAGAAGGCTCAGGAACTGCAGATACTATCGGATGCTCGAGACTTGAGGAACTTCTATGCAGTACTCAAGGAAATATATGGACCATCTCGCTCATCATCAGGTACACTGAAAAGCGCTGATAATTCTACTAACTTTAGTGATAGTCAAGAAATCTTGGAACGCTGGAAGGAGCACTTCTCCAATCTCCTAAATCGTCCATCAGCAGCTGCTGAAGACTTCCTTTGAGATGTGCCGCAACAACCTGAACAACTGTGGTTGGCACTACCTCCTACTTATCATGAATTCAGTGCAGCTCTCACCCAATTGAAACCCAGAAAAGCACCTGGCCCAGATAACATCCCTCTGGAACTAATTCAAGCCGTAGGTCATTTACTCAAAACAAGGATTTTCACCCTTATCCTCAGAATATGGGAATCAAGAAAGGTACCTGGAGACCTAAAGAATGGCACTATCCTCACTATCTTTAAAAAGGGTGATCGCAGTGTTTGTGGCAACTACCGTGGTATATCACTGCTATCAATTGTGGGGATGATTCTTGCAAGAATTCTACTTAACCGCCTCAAGGTTATCTCTAAGAAGATCCTCCCAGAGTCACAATGCGGATTTAGAGCTTCCAGAAGCACAAGTGACTTGATTTTCTGTGTGAGACAGCTACAAGAAAAATGTAGAGAACAACAGAATCCACTCTTCTTAGTCATTAATGACTTGGAAAAGGCATTTGATTCGGTTCCAAGACCAGTCATGTGGGCGGTGCTGAAGCGGTTTTGTTGCCCTCAGCGTTTTGTAGATCTAATCAAGGCTCTCCATGATGACATGACAGGTCGGGTTTGCCATCAGAATAAGATGTCCGATGAATTTCCTATTACCCATGAACTGAAACAGGGATGTGCACTGGCTCCAACGATTTTCTCGCTGTGCTTGGCTGCAATGCTTTTTGATTCACCCACAAACATCCAAGGTGTGGAGGTCAAGTATCGTTTTGATGGAGGGCTTTTCAACCTAACTTGTCTCCACTCCTTGAGGAAAACTCAGGTTTTAGGGTTACTAACATGTTGTATGCGGATGATGCCTCGTCGCCAACTCTCACACCAGAAGAGCTGCAAGAGTCAGTTAATTGTTACAGAAGTGCATGTGACCGCTTTGGTCTTACCATAAATATCAATAAGACTAAAGTCTTGGCACAACCTTCACCGGGCACACCTCTTCCTCAGTTCAATATCTCCATCTCAAATTTGCCATTAGAACAGGTAGACCACTTCTCGTACCTCGGCAGTACCATTTCTGTGAGCTGTACCTGTGAGCAGAATGTGGATAAGAGAATTGGCGCAGCCCATGCTGCATATGGACGATTAGCGCAGCGGGTCTTCATGAATAATGATCTGTCCACGAGTACAAAGCTTATGGTGTACAAAGCAATAGTCATTTCTACATTATTGTATGGCTGTGAAACGTGGGCCTTTACCGACTTGATCTTAGGAAGCTTGAGCGTTTCCACCTACAAAAACTTCGATCATCCCGAGGATTAAATGGGAAGACCGCAGTACCAATATTGCTGTTCTGGAAAAGGCTCAAATCAACAGCATAGAATCATCCATAATAGGTCACCAATTTAGATGGATTGGTCATGTCCATCGGATGGATGATGTGAGATTACCTCGTCAAATGCTATATGGTGAGATATGCTATGGCACCAGACCTCATGGTGGTCCTAAGAGGCGCTACAAGGACCAATTTAAGCAGGCACTGAAATTGACAGGACTTGATTCACAAACCTGGGACACGCTGGCTGAAGACCGCTCAACTTTGTGCCGTACCATCTCGGATACTGTAAAGACGTTTGAAAGGGATCGACGCACACCTGAATAGGCCAAGCGTCAAGCTAGGAAACTTCGAGCAGTCCAACCACGTCCTCCTCCAGCAATACTAGGTGACTTATGTGGACGCTTGTTCCACGCCAGGATTGGACTCCTTAGTCACCGTAAACACATCCACAAACTGGACTGAAGGAAAAAAATTGTGATTGTTCTCCCTGCTCTGAATGAATTTGTTATCCTATTTCGAACTGTCTTTATCATATTGTAAAAATATAATTTAATAACTGCAAATTTACAGATCGTACCAATGAGTAGGAATTGTGAGGGAATTGATAGAATGTGTACAGTCTTTCTGAAATTTGAAAAAGTGTACATTTGTTACGATTCAATTAATAATAATAAAATAATAATAATAATAATAAATCTTTTTTTCTATGCGGCCATTAAATATCTTTCTTCGTACCATATTTTACCATTTCTGACCGAAAATCTTCTAACCCCACCGCGTTGTGATATTGTGGTTTATTTACCATTCTCTCTACATCCTCATTATCTTCCTGCATAATTTCAAAAGCCACCACAGTGTCAGATAATTTTCCGCTTGCATTTTGCAAGGTTGCAAAGTATTCTTGCCTTCTCTCTCGTGCTTCCTAGTGATCTACCACGAGATACCCTGAATTATCAAAAACAACTCCTTAATTTCTTTGATTCTTTGTAACATTCGGAAAATGATCTAATGTTTCCAATTTTTCTCCAAATTCGCCCTATGATATCCTTTCGAATTCTACTATTGTTCGTTTAGTTCTGTTCTTTTCCACTGCCGATTTACTTGATTTGAGCCATTTTTGGCAATTCTTCTTTTTACGTTTACAAGCCGACTTACGTATATCTTTCTACCAGAATGTGCGTTTTGTCTTGTATACACACTGTTGTATCTAAACACCATTTTGCTACTCATAGTACTGAATCCCTGTATTCTGACAACTTTCTTTTATCATTGAGCTGCGATTCTTTATTATCCACTTTTCGGAATTGATCACCAGTGTGTTACATGATTTTCTGCCCGAGTTCCTTATCTTGGACATTTTCATCCCTAATGGCCTGCCAACAGACCTCGGTTTTAGCACTTTAGTTTGTAACATGCTCCAATTACTGCAGATCAGCTTGTGATCACTTTCATCAATATGTCCCTGAATAACTTACAATGTTTGCAGGCAATAACAATGTGTCAATGTTCTACCGTAACCTTCGTTTACAATGGTTTCAGATGTTCAGTTGTGCAGTGATTGATCCTTAGCTGCTACATTGAACAATGCCATTTGTGACTGGAAAGGATTACAGAAAATTACCGTGTTGATATTGAACTGGAAAATTCAGAATACAGTTCCTGCTTGACAGAGTTATTGTTTGATATCTTGGATTTCGGGACAAAGTGTCTGCTGAGTTTGTGATTAAGGATTATTAAGTAATTTGTTGCGTCACGGATCGGTATTTGAGGCGGTGCCACGATTCTGAAAGACCCTGCATAAAAGGCATTAATCTGTTGAGTACTTCCCTCAACGTTTGAGTTTAGTTCAATCGTTGGTAACAGGGGTCGGCTCTGATATGCACGAAACCGCATTTTTGTGAATAATTCGACAGGAAATCACCGGAGGATTTTATCGAGGTTTATTGTACGATGCAGAGCGGAGAACGTGAGCAGTGAAGGACCTCAAATGCAATATATGTACACATAGATCAAATGCTATCAATTTACACGGGCTACATACAACGTAACAGTATCAAGGATACATTATGCATATCTGCGGAAGAGTGTGAAGTTACCAAAGCAGTTAAATTGGAAAACGAAGCGTGTAAATGAATTATGGCTGCCAGGATATACATATGGAAAAAACTACCGATGCTCTCTTTATAAATCAAACGTGACGGATTTTCTTTTTCAAAGGCTAATCAATGGGGAACGAATAACACTTGTTCTCTAATACTCCATAACCATCGATAGGCAACAATGACTCTGCATATAGTAGGATAGTATCAATATTCATACATGAACATGTCGAGATAAAATATACTGTATATCACTTATACCTTCATTAGTGAACATATCTAGGAGTTAATGTGTTTTAACCTGAATTTTACCTGCATGTTTAAAATACAATGTGTGATGTCATTTGGCAACCTCTTATGAGCGGAAGTTGAATGAAGGTATATTGGTATAAGGGTGTTGACTCTTTTGCAATTATTGCAGTTATCAGTTTCTTGGATCTGTTTGAAAACCTGTGTCATTGTGCTGTAAATACTAATGTATGGGATTTGTTCTTGGAAGAAGTCGGCCGTGACTGACGTGTTGCTCTATCGAGGATGTGTAAACCTAATTTCTGCCTTCATACCAGAGTTAAATGTCATGGCTAAATCAGGCATTCGACCAAAAATCATTGAGACAGGGATCTTAATCCGTATCCCTATCTTATGGAAAATGGTCTCTGACCTCATAGTTTAGAAATGCAATTAAAATATTTGCAAGTAAAAATCCACGTATAGAAATTTTGTATCGTACGATATACCAGGTGAATCAGCTTCCTCTGAGTATATTGTTTTATGTAGCCCAACTAACGTGTGTTATCAGGAAGGTCGATGTTTCTCAGCTAGCATCCAGTTTATTACTGATGCACTGCAAGCATATCCCGCAAACGATACTGAACACTGTTGTTTTCCCTCGATGTGATTACAGATCGTTCGAATAGTATGCTAGAGAGAAAAATAATGGTGTTCAGTATCGTTTGCGGGATATGCTTGCAGTGGATTAGCTCCCAGCGGGAAGCAAGCAGAGAAATATCGATCTTCCTGACAAAACGCGTTAGTTGGGATGCATAAAACAATATAACTAGGGGCAGCTGATTCACCCGGTACACCAACTTTTACATACTGTACAGTATACAGTGTGTGCATATGTATATAAGTATTGTGCCCGTCTGTACACCTGGAGTGACAGAAAACCACATGCGAGGTAGCAGTAAACACAGTGTTAGCATGAGATCTCTCTCGGGGCGTTCTGGTCTTGGGCTGTAATTACTAGACACTGTATTCGTGCTCCCCGTAAAGGAAAAGGAAAGAGTCATGACTTATAACAAGAGAATTAAAACATATTTCAAAATAAACCAATTCACCAACGAAAATTTATTCAGTAAATATCGGCCGACTAGCAGAATCAAAAAAAAAGCACACGCATTCCCTATTGTATTTTATGTCTCCCAAATAAAAATAAACTATAGTCTCATTTAAGATTGTCCGATGGGCTAGACTATGTTCATGAATTATACCTTCATTTGTTAATCTATACACTTTAGAGACGACATAAAATGATTTCACGTTACACTATAAAGTTGTATTGTTCAATCATCCTATTTACTTGTTTACAATTCACATATTTACAATCCTGACACTAGCATGGATTAGTTTCCCACTCGAAGTTTCACATTTTGTTTCTAGATTTCCTTCGGAAACGACACAATTCTTAACGCAGTTAAATACACATCATAGTGACTATTATTGGGCACAGCAGTTAAATCTTTACATAAGACATTTTATAACAATAATAATAACCATGTTTGGTTACGTTGAAGTTAGCTTGGAATATCCTTTCATAATTTTCAGGATTTAATTCACTGGACATGAATTCAGATGGCCATAATAAAAATTGGCATGACAACATTGCTTGTAATAATTAATCATTGGAGCTGATAATACCATAGGGGAAATCTTTAGGATTTGAAACATATTGAAGCTTATGGGACAGGAGCTGACTCCCGAAATCTCCCATTTTATTTCCTATTAAAGAGCATGCAGCTTTCTGTGGATCTCAGGATATGACTCCCGCTACGTCCATTAAACACGAGGATCAAAGCCTCTATTACCTCTTTCACAAAGTGCATTGGCAGAAAATAACATCAATTCAGCTTCATTTAACAATACCCTAGACAATAAAAAATCGTAAGCTCTCAATTTTTACATTAACAATTAATTGTTTAATCATATTCAACACTTTGATCATGGTCTTTCATATTTATCATTCTGAAGGAATATTACTTTCATAGCTGTTCATATAATTCAGTATTTATCAATATTAATTCACAGACATTTATTATTATTATTATTATTATTATTATTGGAAAAATATATTCTGTCATGCAGAAGAAATTTATTAATTCATAAACTCTGTCGTAAATCTGCTGCGTTCTGAATGGGGTAAGACTTGCCATCTTATTAATGCAATATCAAAATGAAATATTCAGGATGCACCTCGGCTACAAGTCCAACTTGACTGCAAGGAAAATTTACTCCTAAAAATGTGTAATCATTTAATTATAAATGCGCTTTTTAATAATAGATAAAGTGAATTGGTTTTATCGGAACGGCGGAAAATTCATGGCTCTAGAAATTATTTAGGCTTTTCGGAAGTCTACGATATCATGATTTCTGTGGCGAGTTGACCTCCCTCGGCGCAGATCGAATCCTCGCACCACGGATCTGAGAAGTCTGAAATGCTGGACATGGGACATGTTAAAGCATTCAACTCCCGCGGTACAGAACGAATCCGGGCACCATGGATCTGAGAAGTCTACACGCTGGGTATAGGACATGCTTATAGTGCTCCGCTCTCCCGTCATCCACAGAAATATGCCGCAGGTGGCCCTGCTCCTCGTTCCTAATGGGTCATCCTGGCATGATCTTCTCACATCTCGCTGCCTTAGCTGCTAACCATATTCACTAACTGGGGCAGTGAAATTGTTCTATCATGGGGCTGTTTCTCATGCATACAAGGCGTGTTACTAGCGTCGCCCACTGCCAATAATGAAGTCCACTTATGTAATCCAGTGGTCTGACTGGACAAGTAAATAGGTAACATTTCCTGGTGATAATGTCTTCTATAAATCAAGGGCGGAATCTGGCCTGATAATTCCCCGTGAAAATGTAAGTTGGTAGGGTAGCCCACTACCACTTGCAAATATCCAATGTGGTCCCAGCTCTTACATTTGGTTTAAGTGGTGGGAATAGCACAAGACAAAGTCAAATACTTGTGTAACAAGTCACTCACATACCTTGGAATTTGTTGAAGTGTTCAACCAGCGAAAATTATAAGTTTTGATGCACTGTTGTGTTACCACAAACGTAGCACAAAGTCTATGTCCCCTCGGGCATTGTAGCGTTGTATAAGTTGCCTAGCTCCAAGGAGCGCTCGTTCAGAATAACGGCGTATTCTACTGTCGTGGACACACACACACACACGTGGACTAGTATGACGACTAGTTGACTGTTCGATGACTGAGTACCTGACCTCTGCCAGGGCTGGCTTTTATACTGTCCCAAGGACACATATCGATCGGTGAACTCGCATTACGTAATGCTGGATCTTACGTCCCATTGGCTATATCCATAGAAGGATCCAGAAGGTTGGTAAATTCCAATAAAACAACAGGAATAAGCTGGTGAATTACTCCTAACTTCATTCTGAAGTGCTGATATAACCTTCTTCCATAACAAAAGCTTTCAACATCCGTTGGCTCCACGTGAAACACGCGGATCGTTCAATCTCTGGTGGGCTGACACTTCGGAACCAGCTCGCTGCCATCATAGCCCGCTCCCTTCGAATTCACGCCAGAACATGTCATCGTAAATGGGCACAGTATGTATGTATTGTGCCCATTCAGCATGAAATATGCAAATCACAGTATGCCAGCAATGCTCAAATCGGGATTATCGGGGTTATGGTATGTTCTCCCACTCTGTGACCTACACATTTTGGATTAAATAGAGGATACACTTCCAAAAAAAAAAAAAAATCAACTCCTACTATAAAACATTTAATTACACAAATATATGGCGCTACAACAAATTAAACAATTAAAATACTGACCCATAATTCCTACTTGTTCAGAGTGAACAAGGAATACATAATAAAACAAAGGTTAAATCATAATAAATGGTTTATCATAAACCAACAAACTCATATTACTTTTCACTTCCATATAGCGTCCTTTTAAAATTCCATAAAATCAAGAGCTCAAATAGGCTCGATACTTTTTATATACATTGTGTTATTCTTTTACAACACATCACTTCATATTATATGAGTATCTTATAATAAAAAATATATAATTCTTATTAAAGTACTGTTACTCTTTCACTTAAATTTTTGGGCTTTCACAATGTTCTCAGGTTACCATCTCTCTCTCAAGTCAACAATTCACTACCGTGATTGGGAAACATTTGCGTACTCCCGAGCTACAGAAGACTACTTGAACACGTCAAAAATTAAGATCACTCTCGGAATCTAATTGTCTTCACTAAACTCGTGAATCACTACATTATATAACATAACATTAGGGATTTATTATTATTTGTCTTAAAAGACCATTATCTCATAAGAAAGCAACGATCTGAACTTGCAAGCGGTAATCTTCATCTAAAAGAACCTCGGTTCGAAGACCGGGTCGTTAAAACAAACTCTAAACACTCTTGTGTATTATAACTTCAAACAAACGGCTCTCTAGACCTACCACAACACATCAATAGTAAGGGTCTGGTCTGGGCCACTTAGCGTGATTTATGGCCGGGAGCAGGAACTTCACGGTCATGCTCACAAGAGACGAGCTACCCTCAGCTTTATACAGCTGTTTCTTAAATGCAGTTCTTTGAACCGGCAAGGCTTTCATTCTACTTATTTTAACAACATATTTAGGTTCACTAGACCCATTCTCTTAAACTCGGCATTTAATAATTATGAAGTGTCCTCATTGGCGGGTACGAATAATTCAATACAACAACAAATATTTAAGGGCTTCAACATAGACGAATCTGGGTTCGATTCTTTCAACTGCCTCGGGAACCATATCCCATACTGGAGGACTTATAACATTCGCGACTTAGGGCGGCCTTTTTAACCTTGAACCTGCGCTCCTAATACAATATATATTTCGCACCCTTTTATAATACAATACACACATGGCCTCGTGATCACATCACTATTTAGAGGACTTACCATAGCTCAATTACCACGACCAACTGCCCCTCATAATTAGTGTTACCGAGTATATTTAGGTTCAACGCTTTCCTAGCGTGACAAATTACTTCAATGCGCTACATTGCGCTATTACATTAATGCCAAGTTGCCTTCAACGAACTGATAATTCAAAATCAACATTTGATCTACATATCAATTTTATATTAATCCTCTCCCGTGACAATAATCGCTTTACCTTAAAAACATGTGTTCACAACATGTATTGATTCTTTTAAAGGAGCTCATAAGCTACTACTTTTCTATAATTCATCATAATCTTGATTCATTTATATATAATTGTTATTATTATTATTATTTTTATTATTACGCTTGCTTTCACATATTTAAATCATTTATCAAATACACTGATATTTTATTTCATACATTTCCCCCAAGGGATTTATTTATTTCACATAAATATTTTATACTTTCTCAATTTTAATCGTTCAGATCGCGCTATTATTCTGTTATTTGTTATTCAAAAACATCCCTATCCTTTCGTTCTCAGGTGGATTGTACGCAAATATTCCCAACACATAACACAATGAAATGGTTACTCACATGATATTACGGTCACCGACCGAATTCTCCAGCGATGTTTCATTTTTGCCCACTCAATGGGTTTAAGCCATCTTGATTAATCCCATTTCACACAATGACACTTCTTGATACACATACGCATTATTTACCTTAAACACTGGTAACATATTGAATACAATTTTGTATTATTTTATCATACACAAATAAATTCACTAAAATTATTACAATAAAACAGATTGTACTATATTTACATTACACTGCTTTTAATCACTGAGGCTTTGATTTTTGCCTTACACACGTGATTTCTTTCTTCCCCGTTTCCAAGGGTGACACTCTTAGACGTAGGCTACCTAATCTAACCAGATGATGAAAGTCTCGATCAATCTCCCCCTCCCTGGAACGGTAATTCTTCAGATCCGGTTTTC
Source organism: Meconema thalassinum (assembly GCA_946902985.2). Classification (NCBI taxonomy): domain Eukaryota; kingdom Metazoa; phylum Arthropoda; class Insecta; order Orthoptera; family Tettigoniidae; genus Meconema; species Meconema thalassinum. The sequence goes on from OX336389.2 coordinate 1,158,308,618, forward strand.
TGACTATCGGCTTCTATTTTTACTAGCTCGAAGTCGTTTCTTTCTAGACACTATTTAGTTTGTCTAGCGAAAGTCTGTCCTGTTTACGGCCTCTCGAATACTTTATCGGTGACCTTCCTATTTCCCTAGCATTTACTGCTATTCCTTAGTTTCGTAGCTTATTGCTTATTACTGTTCGCTTTTCTCCTGTAGACAACGTTTTGGATTAAATTCTCACTTCTTATTATACTGCGCTCTAGTTCCTATCTTTTCGGTACACTAGGCGTTACTTATTTCGTCCGACCCTGATCGGGTTCCTTAACTTTGATATAAATGTTTGTTTCACTATCGTTGGTACATCAAAACGTTGCGATACTTTCTGTCGTTTAACTGAACTGTTAATTGAAGACCTATCGCCTGTTCTTTAAGTTCGCAGCCTAACTTTGACTGTAATACTGAACTTCCACTATAAAGACTGACGCTTGCTGAACTAAATCCTGTACTTAGGATTTTACTAAGTCTTCACACGGCGATACTAATTGATACTTCTTATACTGTGAAGCTTCATCGTGCAGCGTCCCGGCGCTCACGGAATAACTGTATCTGATGATCTGCGAAACAGCACCGTGCCCTCAGGCACCTATGGTAGACTGAATTAACGTTCTTAAGCCCTTTTTCGGGCCCACTTTGGTATAAAGACTACGTGTATTTACTCGTACTTACGATCTGGACACTGTGATGCAGCACCTCCCCATGAGGTCTGCTGTAAACTGCAATAACGATGTGATGTAGCGTCACGTCCCCTGGACGGACTAAAACTGCATGATTAGCCTGGCTCGGCTAGGGCTTTTATACAAATCGGCGACAAAAAGATAAAATCCTCGTCTTTTTCATAACTAACTTTTGAAGCAATAGTCGCACACTTTTGAAACTTATATCTCTGGAAAGCTCGTTTTCTAAACGTAAACTGACTTCTTTGCACATGAAAATCGATCGTTCAATTCCGAGATATTAAATAAAATTTGCTCTTCAGATATGTGGGTGTTGCAGTTGATTTTTAATCCCTACCACCTCGGGTCTCGGGGAACTTTTAACTACGTCATGCTACGTTTGCACTTCTTTCCTGTGCAATTATTATAACATCTTTTCCCACACAAAAATCTCTATTCCAATATGATTCACAATGATATATTTCTTTTGTTAATTATATTCTCCCAAATGGCTTAAATCTAATTATTCCTCTTCTTGCATAACTGCGAGGTTGCCATTTTATTGCTGTGTAAGATCAATTTCCGAAACCTCTTCTCGCTTACTCCCAGCGGAAAGTATTTAATTCTATTTATAGCCATGATCGGCTCCTTATCGATGCGTCACGCATGATATCATATCCTGGGGCCACCTAGACTCTTATTCTTGCACAACATTATACCAGTCCTCTACATAAAATATTTCTAAGTTCTACTAAAGACTGTATTTTTCCTCTCTTCTTTTACCAATAAAACATGGATTCGACCCCTTGAACCAATGGTACGTGGGTTCAGTATGTGTGTATGTATGTATGTATGTATGTTACGTGGGCGGCCCACCTACGACTACACACGCACTGGAAACGATCAAAAGAAATGGAAGGTACAGCAGGCGGAACGGTTTGCTTAGGGGCACCGTAAGCCGCCTGTGACTAGGTTAGTACTAGTATTAAGACCTAGAATAGATGTCGACAATAGTATTAAAACGGAGGGGACTACGAGACATTGTCGGGTTCCGGTCCCGGCAATGTACTACAAGGGCACCCGCGAGAGAAATCGGACGGACGAGCCTCCATCTAAATTTTAGTATTTAAGTCATAGTGCCATGTTAAGGTCACTTAGATGTAAGCAAATTTACTAACAGCTGTTGCTAATAATAGCACAGCACATTTCGGCTTTACAATAAGGTCCACTCGGCATGTATATACAGAATAGTTTTACAGTTAAGTAATTTTATCAATAAGTTAAATAAGTAGTGTAAGATGTAGGGTAACATAAACCTACATTTAAGGCATTTTTTTTTATATATATAGATCACAATAGAATATTTCGGCACTCGGTGACTAAAAATCCGTTACCGAGGTAACTTAGGATAAACTAGGTTAAAATAGGCTAACCTAGGTTAAGTTAGACTTCGGTGGCGCTACACTTAGTTTCCAAACTACGCGCTACCGAAGAAGGTTATATATATACCTGTAATGAATCATAATGTATTGCACTGTAATATTCATAATTAACCCACTTTTACCCACACAGGAAGACCACGGAGCCACGGAGAGATAAACATCTTTATATGGATGCATTTTTGTTTTGTTTTGATTTACAGGTAACCAAGAACGTGAATATGTCTATGGTAAACATATTACCCAAATACACATACATGTCATACACAATTACACTCCTTATCAATTTTGGTTGCACCCTTAAAGGTGACAACGCCAGCGGTCAGCGGTGGACAGCATACGTGGGATGATGACCATCGCTGAACGCAAACACATTTCAGAATACGCAAATGAAGCGTTACTTCAGGCTCAAAGGGCGACACAGAGTTTGTAAGTGCCGGACCTTCGACCCTAAGGTGGGATTCCGACCCACGACGGAAAACCACGAGGTTATGTAATAAGTACAGGGAGAGGATAGTGGACTAGCCACTAAACCTCACCAGGAACGGCCGATTAGAGAACGGTCGGCGAGGCATAATAGTACGGTGCGCGCCAAGTATAAGTGGTATGCAGTAACTGGCGAGGTAACAGAGCTCTATAAGTTTATATATATATATATGATAGTGATAATTATAAAGTGTAAATTATTTTGTATTTTCTCGCCATGTCATACAATTGCAAGGGTCCACAAGAGTGGCAAGAGTACTTATACGTACAGGGTACCCACATGGCAAACATTATTTTTTCTATGTTCATCTTCATTACATGTTTACTATGTTCAATTATAACTTGTCAGGAATTTTACAACTGTAAGGATTACTATTATTATTATCGGGTCATATCTGTTACCATTATCACGACCACCAATGTACATAATGTGTATGATTTGTTTTCTTTCATTTTTCCTTCTTCTAACTTCCCCATTTGTCAGGGTGTTCCGTTTTTTTCCCAAACAAATAAATACTTTGAATATATCCCTTAAATTATACCCTGGAACACCCATTTTTTTCTATTCTCTCCTATCTTTCTATTTTGCAGGGAGCATTTTTTCCCCAAGGTAAAGCCAGACGACACAATTCCTCGTCTGGCTGGGTTTTTCCTCCCTGCACAACTATGTAACGAATCACCATCAAAAACCATGTTTTTTTTTGAAACTAGCAATATGCCAGCAATAGCCAGGGCAATTTTTTTTTACATGTCAAATTTCTTTTAATGTCAAATTTTTCTCAAATGTCAATTTTTTTTTCCATGTCAATTTTTTCTCGATGTCAAATTTTTCGCAATGTCAATTTTTTTTGTTTTGTTAATTTCCTTTTTCACAATGTCAATATCAGTGCATACATATCTGTACATCCCATAACCCTCCCCTCTGAACACGGGCTGACCTCACACCCACACTTCGGTACGACACCACCAGGAGATACGAGGGGGTTTCAAGGACCACTACGTCAACATCCCAACCTCCAGTTCCGTTCCCGTTCGCGAGGACGCGAACAAATGAAGGAAGACGCTTGTACAGCCTCCCAGGGGTATGCACCCCTTGGAGACCATCCCCCCATCATCTGCCTACATCTCCTAACGGGCAACCCTTTGAAAGCCGGGCCAACATCCATAAAACGTAGCAGGGACAGCTTGCCACTATAGAAAGCAGCTCAGTCCTTGCACAATGGTTACACATAGCGACATACTATTAACTGGGCCAACAATGCCAACACATTGCTGACAACATAGCGCCAGAGAGTATAAGAAGGCATCTTAATGAGGTCAAAGGATCTCTCCATTATCAGTGCTTCATCGAGACGGCCCGAGGCTACGCTGGTGTCAACCGAGGTGAGTCAGTCAGTCGTGTTCAGACATCCTACTTTTGTAACCTGTAACCCACAACTTGTACTTTACATTGTGAACATAATTACATTCCCTACAAGGGACTCATACTCAGAATTACAGACCAATAAACACTTGGTCAACACATCACACTAGCATTACTGTTTATACGCCTCTTTACATCCCAACGCCCTTCCTTATTCCCGTCACGGTAAGACGTGACAGACGGTAGTCTAATAGCGCTAGCTCAGATACCATTGTATTTCTCGAGCCAGCCCGGCTGCCAGCAAGCAGCACGTGCCAATCGGCTGATACGAGCAGATTCAATTACATAATAAGCAGTCAGCTGAGCGACCAGCGCAGTGACCCTTGCATTGGGTCCCATCCCTTCAAACAATACTACATTATTTATAGGAACGCCCCCTAGTTCCTAGCACACCACAACACTCTACACTGGACAGCTTACCCTGCCAAGGGAAGCTACCCTTTTTAGGCACAACCTTATAAATTAGTACAATAACTCTTCCCTTTTAGATCCACCCCCAAATAAGGGATCTAAAACAGTATTGTGACCATTTGAAGGAGCGTCAGTTGGCAGTTATGGAGGTGTTGTTTTTGTCGCAGCTGTATTTGAATTTGAAGCGAGCGCCTGACTGAGTTGAGATTCAGCGCTGCAGAGTGCATGTTGGAGGAGATGCGCGGACGACGATGCGCGTACGCATGCTAACACCCGGCGATCTGCAGGAGTCAAGCAAGCAGCTGTGGGGAGAGTGACATTCGTTCTCGTGCAGTAATTCGTGCATGAACGGACGGCTCAATCAATCTTAGTTACGAGTACCGGACCTGAAAGCCAAAAGTAGCCTACGGATGAGACATTGTTTGCAACGCGCTCATGATAGTTTTTACTAGGTGGGACCAACTTTTGTGAGTGCAAAGTTGTCTTGGGTAATACCCGAGCTCACTGCATATTTTAGCCGACGAGTTGGAACTAACTCCTGACCCGAGTTATGTGAAGATAATATCTTCAACCAGGGTAGATTACTGGATAGCAGATAACATGGAAAATAAGGCTGAACAGGTGTGTAAGTGTACTGCGATAACTATAGAAAGATTATGAGCAAGTAACCGTGACAATTATTGTGATTATCGGAGATATTTCGGAACGGTAAAACACCGGGTGATTGTCGTGAAATCAGTGAACGTTTTAGACACGTGTTTTTCATAGCAGAAGCTATGGTGTTAAGAAAATTCGAACAGGATGTCATGGTAGCGATACGCCGTTATGAACTTTTGGAACCTACCATGAGTCGAGCCATTACTATGGTGCACTAAATTTGAATTGGGTGTACGATGGATACCGATGTGTGGAGACTTGGGACTTGGACCAGTAGAGCCAGGAAGGTGCCCTGTACACATTCCGTGTACAGAGGAACGCATGGGACTTTATGCTCACACCAAGGGCATTCCACCGGAGCACGAGCCTTCTTCAAGAACATCTGAATTGGACGTGAGCCCCATATTCTATTTTTAATAGCTAGTACCGGTGAATATCAGACTATAGACCACACCATTCAACTCTGTAGGAATCGTTTTACACGCCATGAATCTTTATTTTCTATAGCCTATTATGCTGGAGCATAAGAATGGAGCCTTTTGATGTTGTCCACTCTTCGAATTTTTGAGACAGCATATCCACGATAGGCAAATTGTAGTATGAGCATATTTTTTCGAAGGCATCCAGCTGTTCTAGTTAGTCAGAAGTTTCATCCTGATTTTTGTTGAACAGTTCTGTACTTATTTTTATGGCACATTGTTATTATAAGCTACCGTGTTGGGATAGTTTATTGGTAACTTTGATTATTTAAATGTAAATTCTTTGTCGTTTTGATTCGATTCGTCTTAGATGAGTTCTGATTATCATTTAACGTGAAATGATTCGATTTTTCTTGAAGTTCAGGATTTCTTTAATAATGATAATGCAGAATGGTCATGTATTGGAAATTACATGTGGAATTACGGAAGAATATTTATAACAATTTAATGGATCTTATGAAAAATAGAACATGGTAATTATCCATGAGAATTTCATATTTAATAAATAATAATAATAATAAATTAATGGATGAGATTGAATAATTTATGTGATATTTAATTAAACAAATATGAGTTAATGAGAACGGAGAAATGAGAAATAAATACTGAATTAATGCACATTGGAATGATAAATCAATCGTAACGTAGTTTTTTTACTAGAGCAAGGTGTATCAATTAGAAGGATTTTTGTTATGGTGACAAGCGGATAACTGAACAGGTTAATCGGAAACAGTTACTTATAACATCCATACGATAAATCTGGTATGGTGATGAGTTGAATTGGGAATGCGTGCGAGTATTTTTGTCCCATTAATAATTATGATAATCCATTAAATACGGTAAATGTGACTGGATGGAAATTCGATTTGTGAAAATAAGCTATAAAAGAAATAGAGTAGTTGAATATAAAGAAATGTTGGAATTTTGAGGATATTGCCTCATATTACTCAATAGAAGGGTAGTGCCACAGTTGCACCCCACGCCACTATCCGGATCTTGTCATCAGCGGCATTCTATATTCTGCTTTAATTTGCTCTAACCATAATTAAATGTTTTCTTGTTGAATGATATAAACCTGCAGATAGAATAAAATGCTTAATAATCTTACCATATTGTGATATTATGGAATAAATCAAATTGATAAAGTGCATAGAGAAATGGGGCATTTAAAATGCGGGCTCATGTTCCGATGAATATTTTGAAATAGCTACGAATCATCCATAAGTGTTTGAAATTAATTGGAATAATAAGGTTGAGTTGCAATCAGCTTCACAGAATAATTAATCCCTTAATTTATTTATTATTGAGAATAAATCACAAATCGATAATTTATAAATTCTGATATGAATAATCCTTTGTGGAATTAATGAAATTTAAACTGTATTATATTTCTAATGGAGCAATCATTGTTTGACTTGATCTGACTTGCATTAAGTTGCGTAATTAACAATTCTAGTAATGGTTCGGAATTTCTTCTTGTTTCATGGAAGAGATTATCCGATAGGATTATCCATGATTTTTGGAAATATGGAAAAGTGTGTTGTTGTTGTTGTTGTGTTTGAGTCTTCAGTCATTTGACTGGTTTGATGCAGAACTCCATGCCTCCCTGTCCTGAGCTAATCGTTTCATCTCTACATAGCTACCACACCCTACATCCGAGGCAATCTGTTTAACATATTCTAACCTTGGTCTACCCCTACAGTTCTTGTCCTCGACCCTTCCTTCCATAACTAAGCTTGCTATTCATGGGTGTCTTAGTATGTGTCCTACCAACCTATCTCTTCTCTTCATTAGCAGTCGCCAGAAACATCTCTCCTCTCCCACTCGCCTTAATACCTCTTCGTTTGTAACCCTATCTACCCATCTGATCTTCATCATTCTCCTGTAACACCACATTTCAAATGCCTCAATTCTCCTCTTTTCTGCTGCACCAATAGTCCAAGTTTCACTTCCATAGGGCGCCACGCTCCAGACAAAGGCTTTCAAAAATTACTTCCTAATACCTAAATCAATATTCGATGTCAACAGATTCCTTTTTTGTAGAAAGGCTTTCCTTGCCTGAGCCAACCTACTTTTTATATCCTCTTTGCTTCGTCCATCACTGGTTATTCTGCTTTCTAAGTAACAGAAGTCTCCTACTTCCTTCAGCTTTTCACCTGCCAATTTGATCTCCATAGAGGTTTCTGATTTATTTCGGCTGCATTCCAGTATTTTTGTTTTACATTTATTAATTTTCATCATGAAGTCCTTCCGTAAGACGGAATCCATACCATTCAAAAACTCATTCAAATCCTCAGGCTTGTCGGCCAAGATGACGATGTCATCAGCAAATCTCAGAGTTGAAATTATTTCTCCTTGAATCTTCATTCCCTCTTTAAATTTTCTCCAATGTCCTTCATTGCTTGTTCAATGTAAAGATTGAAAAGTATGGGTGATAAGTTGCAGCCTTGCCCTACACCTTTCATAATACCAGATTCTCTCTCATATCCTTCAGCTCGAATGACTGCTGTCTGGTTTCTGTATAGATTGTATTGTGCCCGTTTAGACCGGAGTCCGCACGACCACATATGCATTTTACCAATAATCAGTCAGCACGAGAATCAAAATATCCCGGAGCGCCAGATGGGTTAAAGCAAATCGCAAAAACGACATCAAATTTATAAAAATGCTTTGCTGATTTTTGGCTCAATGCAACAATAAGGATAGAAGGAGATTTAATTGGGTGAAACACATCTGGTAAAATTATCTCAGTTTATTTAAAGTTAAAATCTGACTGCAAGAATAATGCTCAAAGCAGCATCATCCACGTGTGGCGATCCACACTCTTATTTACACACAATATACAGAAATCTTCCAAACACATTTGACAATCTTTTTGAAAACACAAGTCCGATTGTTAGTCCTGTGGACTGTGTTCCAAAATTATTAACATTTTAACTCCAGTGCAAAATGAATTGTCCATACTGGAAATAACGTAGATCACTGTTTGACTATTTACATGATATTAACACTCGTAGAATAAATGTTTATAGAATTTCTTAAACTTTCATTGGTTTTCCAGTTTTCCAAAATATATCGTTGAAACTATTATTATCATCGTAGCAACACAAATTATTAACACATATTAACAACATCTGAAAAGTATTTGACCATTGAGCATAGCATCGAAGAACTGTGCGAAGCACAACAACAATTAATTGTTCTTCTGACATTAAACATTCGAGAAGTGACTCGATTATGAACTTCAAGTTCCAAACAAAACATATGATTTCTGAATCATCAACTTGATCAATAAATGGTTGAACCATTCAACTATTAGATTTTCCACTTGGAATTATTATGAAAAGAATATTTATATTTATGGCCATTTCTAGCAACTTTCACAACTTGCAATTCTTCGACAGAATGCGGAAATTAGAATTGTAGTCTTATAATGAATTCATTTAGTTCATGGCACTAGGATTGAAAATATCCTTCAAATTATTCGTGGTTAAAGAATTATTTTAAATTGGCAGTGGCTCATTCTACTATTTGTGTAAGAACACAATATTATAACAACAACAACAACGGCAAAGGTCTTCCTCTGAAGAAGAATAAACTACTATCATGACAAATCCGGGTTCTAGCAAAATCAAATTCTAAAGGGAATTCGTAAACAAGGTTGAAATAAGAACTGATGGTTTTAAAGAAATAACCTTCGGGTTATTCATACGACGAAATGTGAAGCTCCAACACTCCTACTATAAACCTGAGCCATCGAACCTGCTATTTGATTGATGCTCGAAAAAACCTTCATTCCTGCGACTTAACATGCGCACCTGGGAATGGCATTTCAACTACTTCACACACATAAATTATCTTCCCAAAATTTATACAATAAATCAAGCCTCTGCTTGTTATCAACACTGGAAGATTAATAAACTTACAAGTTTATTTTATTTTACCATTCAGTTCAACCCGTGAATTTACCATACTTATGAAAAGCTTCATTTCACTTTCGAGTGTATTTACGTCATGATTTTATATAAATACAAAAATATCCTATTTGATACAAATATCAATTGCTTCCCGTTTCATGCCTCTCCGTGTTATCTGAAACAGATGCTTTGCTCATAGCAAATATCAACTGTTCAACCAGAACTGAAATGTAGGTTGAATGCGGGCTTGCGCTAACCACTCTCCTTCGTAAAATCTCCTGTTCCAAACTAGAAATGTTTCAACTACTTCATAGGCTCTTTCTCAATACATATGATTATTATAAAATATAATATCCAAGAATTATTTAGAAAAATTATGAAAATTATTATTATTATTATTAGTGGATTATTATTATTATTATTATTTCAAATATGTTGAATTATCATCTCATTATGTGAGAATCCACATGTTCGAACCTTCGAATATGGAAAAAATATCCATTCCTCAACGAAAATAAATTTAACTTTTACAGTTACATCGGCTGATTACCGTGATTTCCCAAAATTATGAAAAATTCAAATAAATGCTCAAAATGCTCGGTCATCGATCCTAAACTGTTCTGAGTGCTGAAAATGCTCAGAATAAATCTAACAAGTCTTGCGTAAATCATTACAAGCTTTAAATACGACGAAAAAAATGTGTTGGTCATCTGCAGAAAAATAGTTTGTTCCAATTAGCTAGGCATAATATAATTCAAATGTGGCTTACATTTCTTGATGTTCTTGAAGTGTAGTAAACCTGGTCTATACCAGATTTATCCGTAGACATGCCCTATCGGACAAGCACGTATAATCCTTGTATCGGCCGCCATTGTAGACCCACAAATCGTCTAGTCAGACATAGTGGTAGTATCTTTCGACGTTTTAAATGACTGTGGTTCCATTTTAATATGGGCTTCTAACAGAGCCATAACAGTTTGTTTGAAAAGGGTCAGATCTAAGCGATCTCTTCTTAAATGTGTCAGTTGTAACCTAACTCACTGTAATCTCATCAGTACAAGAAAAACGTTGACAGTCTAAGCAGTTAACGGCTGTTCTGAAGATCGTTCCCTGGGCATGGTTTATTAAAATCACCATCTGCCATGCGCTAGACAACCTGCAGTTTCCCTTGCGTAGACTAATGAACGCCACCGTTATAGACTATTCTTCAATGTACTGACGGATTGAAGTGGTTAAATAGTTACAAAATATGAAAACTGACTTTAAATGGATTTAAACATCCAAGTATTAATTTACTATTGGACTGTGACAATATACTATTTTCTAGACCAAGTCTAGCATATGTCCTTTAAGAAATATAAATATTTCCACCAATGTCTGTAGAAAAACAATCACCTCAGTGATTCTCCTCACCAGAAACTTACTAAGTTCCAACTCGTTTGCGCAGCACTTCTCGTGACTATCACGATTTGAAAAGTACTTCTTCGTAGAGGCGGCAACCATGTGCCTTGGCTCAGCGTAGATGCAACTTGTTCGCCAAGTGCTTGTGATGAATTGAGCTACCTAAGCCTGCTCCAGCTTGCTTTTATACAAAAACGGTCAGGGTCACGCGTCATCGCCTGATATCTAAAAATCCTCATATCTCTTGAATCCCTGGTCCGATTTACTTGATACTAATTGCATTCTCTTTCATTTGGCCGTGCCAGTAATCTGATCCCAGTCTCAAGTCTCTGCTCCATAGTTAACTATTTAATCAATAAATAGTCTCCACCTCTGCTGTTACTCGCTACGTCATTTACCATCCAACTATCGGTAATTTCCTTCGAAAGGCTTCGAGAAGCAATGTAGCGCGATATTCAAATATCCGAACTTTCAAAAGCTGCTACAGCCTTTCCCTTGATATCTAGGTGTCTGAAACTTGGAATACCCATTCCTAGATTTGGGCACATCCACCCCACACCTAGCAAAAAATAAAAATTGAAAAATTTTTATTTTTCCTATCTACACATTAAATTATCTGGTTCTTGAATAATAGATCTTCAGATTCGATGCATTGTAAGTTCCCACGATGTTACCAGTTCGTGTATTAGCTACTTCATAGCTTCCATTATTGTTTACTTCCACAATACGATAGGGTCCAGCGTAAAGGCTTGCAAATTTCGAGTACACTCGATTTTGCACGTCAGAGGGTGTAGGTCTTCTCACTAAAACAAGAGTTCCTATGCGCAAGGGTCTGCGAAAACGCTTTCCTCTCACTCTGCGCTCTCTCTTCTCAGCTTGACTCCTTAACTTGTCTAAAGCTAGAGTTTCCCTCATCTGACGACTTGGTTCAATCTCAGGTGGAATAGATATGATTCGATCCCATAATCGTGTTGGTTTAATCCCATGATGTAGCAACATAGGAATCTGTCCAGTACTCTCATGAATAGTAGAGTTGATGGATTCGGATGCTAAAGAAAGAACATCCATCCATTTCCAATGCTCATTTGGACAATAGAGGCGGCAAAATTTTGCTATCTCAGCCATCACGCGTTCCGCTGGATTGCTCTCTGGATGTCTAATAGAACAAAACAATTGTCTAATCCCAAGATTATTCATGATGGTTCGAAATTCCAAAGATGTGAATTGAGGTCCACGATCTGATAAAAGGAATTCCGGTTTGCCTGCTTCCGGAATCACGCTGTCTCTAATTCTCTTCGCACAATACTTTGCGTTTGCCTTCTGAATTGGATGTAACATGGTGTATTTGCTGAAAACATCCATAGTCACCAAAATATATCGGTTACCTCTTTTAGACTTTGGGAGAGGACCATATAAATCAGTCGCGAAGATTTCGCAAGGCTTAGAAGGAATAATAGGCCTTGGTAATTCTCTCAATAATCTAGAATTATGTTTACTCCTTTGGCATAAGTCGCATTCTCGAATAGTGTTTCTGACAGTTTGTCGCATTCGCTCCCACGAAAATTTCTCTTGAATCATGTTGACTGTCTTATCTACTCCAGCATGACCTGCGATTCGATGTGCCATCCAAATAATGGGTTTTTGCAATCGTGGAGGTATCACTACTCTCAGCTTCGTATGGTCGGGATCTGCAAACTTGTGGATTAAACCATCTAACATCATAAAATCTCTGGAAATTCTTTCAGTTTCCACAAAATCATCATCATTGGGATCCATGTTACCCTGTAGAAAACGAAAAATGTTCCTAAGACGTCGGTCTCTCCTCTGGGATAAATGCAATAACCGTAACCTTCTCAAGGTATCTTCATCCTCTTGCGTCAGGTTAACTTGAAAAACCTTAGATGTAGACTCCACTGCTCTACTCAACAAATCAGCTCCCACATTCAACTTTCCAGGAGTGTGTTCAATAACTAGGTTGAATTGCTGAATAAAAAGTGACCATCTAGTTATTCTATCGCTGGCAAAGTTTGTTCTCAAAATGAACTCCAATGCGTGGTGATCAGTCCTCACAATGACTGAATGTCCAATTAACATTTTCTTCCACGACTCCAAAGCGAATATTACAGCAAGTGCTTCCAACTCTGTGGTGTAATAATTCCTCTCTGATGGACGAAGTTTCCTGCTAATGAACGCCAGGTAATGTCTCTTGTGGTCTTCATCCTCTTGAAGTAGAATAGCTCCAATCCCTACGGTGGATGCATCAGATTCTATGATGAAATTCTTGGTAAAGTCAGGATACTCCAATTTCACACTGTTTACCAATAACCTCTTGGCATCTTGAAATGATTGTTCACAATCTTTATCCCATTTCCATTTATTTCCTTTCTTTAACAACTCCTGCAATGGCGCAACTGTCTTGGTGAAGTTCGGACAATGCCCTGCAAAGAATTGGCATGTCCCGAGAAAACTGCGGACATTCTTCACTCTAGTAGGTCTAGGGAAATTTGCAATTGCTTGTATCTTCGTCTCATTGGGACGGTATCCTTCTCCATCCAAAATGTGACCCAAAAATTTTATTTCCTTTCGAAAGAACTGACATTTTCGAAGGTTTACTTTGAAGTTCGCTTTCCTCAAATCTGCGAATAACATTTGAAGATGTAGCAAATGTTCCTCCTTAGTCTCAGATGCAATTAAGATATCATCAATATAACGAATTGCTATCTCTTTTACTTCAGGACTCAAATTTTGTTCTAGGGCTCTGATCAAAACGGATCCAGATGTTTTAACTCCAAATGGTAAACGGCGGAATACATATGTCTGCTGGTCAAACATAAATCCTGTAAACTTCTTAGAATCTTCACTAAGCCTAATATGATGGTAGGACGAAGTGAGATCAATATTAGAGAACCAGACCTTGCCTTGGAATTTCCTCAACAGTTCCCTAATGATTGGTGGTCTGTCATACTCTGGCAGTAATCTTGAATTTAAATTTCGCGCGTCTAAACATAGTCTCAGACTTCCATCTTGCTTAGACACTACTGCTAATGGATTGACATAAGATGTAGTATACTTTTCAATCACATTATTACTTTCCATTTCCTTGATAAGTACTTTTACTTTTTCTCGATGCTTTTCTGCTACTGGATACAATTTAGCATGAAAAGGTGCATCATCATTTACACGAATATGATATTCAAAATCCTTAATTTCACCAGGTTTAATGTCAAAAATATCTTGATACTCTTCCAAAATTTTCCCTAGCTCTGGGGACTCCTTCTCAGTGTAGACTTCTCTTCCTTCAGCTTCATGAAAAATCAGAGACCATTGAGCATCTCCCTCGATGTCTTCCTCTTCTTTTCCCTCGAAGTTTATCTCTTCGGTATTCTTGAATTTAATCGTCTCTGTCTTCATATCTATCACTGCTTGATATTTCTGAATGAAATCTGCTCCCAATATCATGTCAAAAGCCATGTCCTTCATTACAACAAATACATGTCGGAAATCATGTCCTCCAATCGTAATACATAAGTATAATTGTGTTTTACACAGAGATATTTTATTGGGTATTATTCCTTGGATCTTAATTCCTGATACTGGAATTTCCTCTAAATTCTCTTTGAGCTTCCACAGAATATAAAGCTTCTCACTCACCAGACAAAGCATAGCCCCAGTATCGATCAAAGTATCGACAGGCATACCAAATACTTCGCATGAAATGATTGGCATTCTAATTCTGGTACCCATTTCTTTTCGTTCGTCATTCTGTTGAATTAAGTCATCATCCTCTGCTTGCCATTTAATTATTCTGGAAGTGAAAGTATTCAAAATTCTATCTTCTACTGTGAATTCGAAGTTTTTTTTTTTTCATTACCATTCCCCCGGGATTGTTGTGTTCCCGATGGACCTGGATCATTGGGCCTCTGCTCCACAAATTGTAAGTTATCTTGGTGTCTTGCTTCCAAGTTTTTCCTCGTGTCCTTGTTAAACTCTTCATTGGACTGACGAGTATCTACATTCCCTCTGTTATTATAGTTATTACCATAGGATCTTCTTTCCTGGTACCTTCCTTGAGTATCTCGTGGTCTTCTCCATCGAGTGTTGTATCGATTACCACCATCCGGTCTTGCATATGGTTTGTAACTGTATCTGTTACGGTATTGGTTCCATCCTCTCGTATTGGAATCTTCCCTCGGCGATTTCTCTTCTCGCTCCTCTCGAATCTCTCGAGGTGTCTGAGAATAACTGTCAGCCATAACAGCATACACAGCGTTATTACTCTTTACTCCCTTCTGATGGAAGAATTGAGCGTTTGTATGATCCAGCTTCTGCAATACTTCATCAAACTGTTCCATATTGTAGATATCAGCAGCGATCAAAGTCCTCTGGACGTCTGCTGGAAATTGTCGTATCAAAGCAGTAATCAACTCGTTATCTGGCATTGGCGGATCTAAATGTTGGAGTTTAGACAGCTGTCCAGAAAAGTATGTAGAGTATCGAGTAGGTTGTGACGTCGAGAATCTCTTCGAATACAACTCTGCTCTAACTTGCTGTTGGGTTTCAGGGGACCAAAACTTCTTCAATAGCCCACGAGAAAACTCCTCAAAAGTATTTAGAGTGGATCTAAATGCTCTAAACCACAAAAGTGCGGGACCTTCCAAGAACTTCCCTATTACCCTGATCTGTCTTTCTTTAGGGATCTTAGAATCTTTCAGATAATCACCCGCTTCTCTCAGAAATTCCACGGGTGTTACAGAATCTCGCCCTGAAAATTTAGAAGGCTTGTCTTCTATATTCTTAAATACAGTTATGGGGTTGGATTGAAATACTGTCCTGACCTCATCCTGTCTATCAGTCTCTCTAGCTCCTCCTAGATTTATCTGTATCTGTTCCTTTCCCCTTACATTCGGCATTTTCAAAAGATGATCAGACTGTTTCTCATCCTTTATTTGAGTTTTCATAGCCTCAAGTTCCTTCTGGTTTTCTTCTGCCATCTTCTTGATTGCTTCAGTCTCCTTACAATTGTCTTTAACATCAATGGATATCTGGTTCATAACAGCCTCATGACTTTTCAATGACCCTGTCATATCTGATATGTCCTTCTGAGTTGCTTGAATATCCTTGGCAATTACTTCAATGTGGGATGACAAAGATTCCCTAATCTCCTTGATTCCCTCTTGATTCTCCAGCTTGAGTGTGTCTTTAATTTCATTGACAACTGTGGTTTTAATCTCAGTTTGCAATTCATGAATCACTCCTTCTCTTATTTCTCCCATGACAAGTTCCTTGAATTGTTCCGTTAAACGCTGAACAACTAGAATTCCCATCTCGTTACTCTCCTTCTTCACTCTGACTTCCAGGTTGACCATGTCTTCACCAACTTTCCTAAGACCATGTTCTATCCTATCAGCTAAGCTTTGGGATCGAAGATCGGCATCGCGAAATTTATCGTCCATTAAACTTGCGTTAGTAGCTAATGAAGTTTCGAGCTCATGTGTTTTATCGCATAATTTATTCATTTTACTTTCAAGTGTCATTTTCAAAATTTCAGAATTCTCTTTAAATTTACTTTCCATTGAATTAAATTTACTGTTTAAATTTTCTTTCAAATTACCTTTTAACCTGTTTTCCAAAGAATCAGAATTTTCTTTAAGTTTACTTTCCAAAGAATCAGAATTTTCTTTAAGTTTACTTTCCAAAGAATCAGAATTTTCTTTAAGTTTATCCTCCAAACTTTCTTTAAGTTTATTTTCTAAAGACTCAGAATTTTCCTTCAAGTTATCTTTTAACCTGCTTTCTAAAGAATCAGAATTTTCCTTAAGTTTATCATCTAAACTTTCTTTCAAACTATCAGAATTTTCTTTAAGTTTCTTTTCTAAAGCCTCAGTATTTTCTTTCATAATGGCTGCTACACGCAGTCCATTCTGTTTTGAACTCTCCTCCAAACTCCTCATCATTCTCATCATTTCTTCCATAATTTCAATTATTCAAAACTTAGGGGTATACAACAAAGGCAAACACAAGCTTATAACTAGAACAAGAAATATGAATAGCTAATTGGAACACTATAATAAAATGAGATTTGTCCTAATATCGACGTGATGGAAAAACAAAATTCTTTACTTTTACGAATTACATTTACCCTAATATCACAAGAAAAATATGCTAGTTCTCAAATATCCTCCACCTGGATTCTAATAATGTGTATCTCCAGTCATCGAACGTTTACTACTGAATTTACTTGACGCCCTAATGGTTAAGCCATTATCAAAAATAATCAAACCCATTCTAATTATTAACCAGTTAAATTTTTAATTTTCCCATTAATTGGGTTTCCTACTAATTTATTCATCCAAACCAGACATCTCTCAACTCCCAAAATATTTCTATAAAAATTATCACAATTTCAAATCGGCATGCGATTGACCATGTCTAAATCGAGGCCCCACGTTCGAAGCCATTTCTCTCTCTATCTTATTTTATGTGCCCGTTTAGACCGGAGTCCGCACGACCACATATGCATTTTACCAATAATCAGTCAGCACGAGAATCAAAATATCCCGGAGCGCCAGATGGGTTAAAGCAAATCGCAAAAACGACATCAAATTTATAAAAATGCTTTGCTGATTTTTGGCTCAATGCAACAATAAGGATAGAAGGAGATTTAATTGGGTGAAACACATCTGGTAAAATTATCTCAGTTTATTTAAAGTTAAAATCTGACTGCAAGAATAATGCTCAAAGCAGCATCATCCACGTGTGGCGATCCACACTCTTATTTACACACAATATACAGAAATCTTCCAAACACATTTGACAATCTTTTTGAAAACACAAGTCCGATTGTTAGTCCTGTGGACTGTGTTCCAAAATTATTAACATTTTAACTCCAGTGCAAAATGAATTGTCCATACTGGAAATAACGTACATCACTGTTTGACTATTTACATGATATTAACACTCGTAGAATAAATGTTTATAGAATTTCTTAAACTTTCATTGGTTTTCCAGTTTTCCAAAATATATCGTTGAAACTATTATTATCATCGTAGCAACACAAATTATTAACACATATTAACAACATCTGAAAAGTATTTGACCATTGAGCATAGCATCGAAGAACTGTGCGAAGCACAACAACAATTAATTGTTCTTCTGACATTAAACATTCGAGAAGTGACTCGATTATGAACTTCAAGTTCCAAACAAAATATATGATTTCTGAATCATCAACTTGATCAATAAATGGTTGAACCATTCAACTATTAGATTTTCCACTTGGAATTATTATGAAAAGAATATTTATATTTATGGCCATTTCTAGCAACTTTCACAACTTGCAATTCTTCGACAGAATGCGGAAATTAGAATTGTAGTCTTATAATGAATTCATTTAGTTCATGGCACTAGGATTGAAAATATCCTTCAAATTATTCGTGGTTAAAGAATTATTTTAAATTGGCAGTGGCCCATTCTACTATTTGTGTAAGAACACAATATTATAACAACAACAACAACGGCAAAGGTCTTCCTCTGAAGAAGAATAAACTACTATCATGACAAATCCGGGTTCTAGCAAAATCAAATTCTAAAGGGAATTCGTAAACAAGGTTGAAATAAGAACTGATGGTTTTAAAGAAATAGCCTTCGGGTTATTCATACGACGAAATGTGAAGCTCCAACACTCCTACTATAAACCTGAGCCATCGAACCTGCTATTTGATTGATGCTCGAAAAAACCTTCATTCCTGCGACTTAACATGCGCACCTGGGAATGGCATTTCAACTACTTCACACACATAAATTATCTTCCCAAAATTTATACAATAAATCAAGCCTCTGCTTGTTATCAACACTGGAAGATTAATAAACTTACAAGTTTATTTTATTTTACCATTCAGTTCAACCCGTGAATTTACCATACTTATGAAAAGCTTCATTTCACTTTCGAGTGTATTTACGTCATGATTTTATATAAATACAAAAATATCCTATTTGATACAAATATCAATTGCTTCCCGTTTCATGCCTCTCCGTGTTATCTGAAACAGATGCTTTGCTCATAGCAAATATCAACTGTTCAACCAGAACTGAAATGTAGGTTGAATGCGGGCTTGCGCTAACCACTCTCCTTCGTAAAATCTCCTGTTCCAAACTAGAAATGTTTCAACTACTTCATAGGCTCTTTCTCAATACATATGATTATTATAAAATATAATATCCAAGAATTATTTAGAAAAATTATGAAAATTATTATTATTATTATTATTAGTGGATTATTATTATTATTATTATTTCAAATATGTTGAATTATCATCTCATTATGTGAGAATCCACATGTTCGAACCTTCGAATATGGAAAAAATATCCATTCCTCAACGAAAATAAATTTAACTTTTACAGTTACATCGGCTGATTACCGTGATTTCCCAAAATTATGAAAAATTCAAATAAATGCTCAAAATGCTCGGTCATCGATCCTAAACTGTTCTGAGTGCTGAAAATGCTCAGAATAAATCTAACAAGTCTTGCGTAAATCATTACAAGCTTTAAATACGACGAAAAAAATGTGTTGGTCATCTGCAGAAAAATAGTTTGTTCCAATTAGCTAGGCATAATATAATTCAAATGTGGCTTACATTTCTTGATGTTCTTGAAGTGTAGTAAACCTGGTCTATACCAGATTTATCCGTAGACATGCCCTATCGGACAAGCACGTATAATCCTTGTATCGGCCGCCATTGTAGACCCACAAATCGTCTAGTCAGACATAGTGGTAGTATCTTTCGACGTTTTAAATGACTGTGGTTCCATTTTAATATGGGCTTCTAACAAAGCCATAACAGTTTGTTTGAAAAGGGTCAGATCTAAGCGATCTCTTCTTAAATGTGTCAGTTGTAACCTAACTCACTGTAATCTCATCAGTACAAGAAAAACGTTGACAGTCTAAGCAGTTAACGGCTGTTCTGAAGATCGTTCCCTGGGCATGGTTTATTAAAATCACCATCTGCCATGCGCTAGACAACCTGCAGTTTCCCTTGCGTAGACTAATGAACGCCACCGTTATAGACTATTCTTCAATGTACTGACGGATTGAAGTGGTTAAATAGTTACAAAATATGAAAACTGACTTTAAATGGATTTAAACATCCAAGTATTAATTTACTATTGGACTGTGACAATATACTATTTTCTAGACCAAGTCTAGCATATGTCCTTTAAGAAATATAAATATTTCCACCAATGTCTGTAGAAAAACAATCACCTCAGTGATTCTCCTCACCAGAAACTTACTAAGTTCCAACTCGTTTGCGCAGCACTTCTCGTGACTATCACGATTTGAAAAGTACTTCTTCGTAGAGGCGGCAACCATGTGCCTTGGCTCAGCGTAGATGCAACTTGTTCGCCAAGTGCTTGTGATGAATTGAGCTACCTAAGCCTGCTCCAGCTTGCTTTTATACAAAAACGGTCAGGGTCACGCGTCATCGCCTGATATCTAAAAATCCTCATATCTCTTGAATCCCTGGTCCGATTTACTTGATACTAATTGCATTCTCTTTCATTTGGCCGTGCCAGTAATCTGATCCCAGTCTCAAGTCTCTGCTCCATAGTTAACTATTTAATCAATAAATAGTCTCCACCTCTGCTGTTACTCGCTACGTCATTTACCATCCAACTATCGGTAATTTCCTTCGAAAGGCTTCGAGAAGCAATGTAGCGCGATATTCAAATATCCGAACTTTCAAAAGCTGCTACAGCCTTTCCCTTGATATCTAGGTGTCTGAAACTTGGAATACCCATTCCTAGATTTGGGCACAGTATATCACCCTCCTATCCCTGTACGTTATTCCAATAGATTTCAAAATGTCAAACAATTTAGTCCAATCAACGTTATCCAAAGCCTTTTCTAAGTCTACAAATGCCATGAACGTTCTCTTATCTTTCCTTATTCTACCTTTCAAAATCAGCCTAAGACTTAGTACAGCTTCCCTTGTTCCTACATTTCTCCTGAAACCAAACTGGTCTTCACCCAACTCCGTTTCTATCTGGCTTTCAATCCTCTTGTAAATTATTCTAGACAGGATCTTTGAAGCATGAGTAATCAAGCTGATTGTACGGTAATCTTCACATCTGTCAGCTCTCACTTTCTTTGGTATAGGGATGATAACATTCTTCTTGAAATCAGGGGGTACCTCACCTGTCTCATAAATCCTACACACCAAGTGAAATAACCTGATCAGACCTTCATCTCCTATGCAGCGTAGCAACTCAATCAGTATATCATCTATGCCTGATGCTTTGTTCCTGCCTAAGTCCTCTAATGCTCTGTCAAATTCTGATCTCAATATTAACCTTTTGCATCCTCATCAATTTCCTCCTCCCTTTCCATTACATGATTCTCAATCTCCTTTCCCTTATACAAGCACTCTATGTAAGCTTTCCATCTCTCACCTTTTCTTCCCTATCTGTTAGAGGCTGTCCATTTGTGTCCCTAATATTACAGCACTTAGTCTTCTTTTCCCCAAAAGTATTCCTAATCCTTCGATAAGCTGTGTCTACTTTTCCTAATTTCAGACACTTTTCTATACCTTTACATTTCTCTTTCAACCATTCTTCTTTCGCTTCCTTGCACTTCTTGTTAACCTCATTTCTCAGACGTCTGTATTCTGCTTTCCCCTCTTCATCTCTTAGATTCTTGTGTCTCCGCCTTTCATCCATCAATTCTAGTATATCCTGAGTGATCCACGGTTTTCTACCTATTCTTTCTTTCCTACCAATGTTTTCATCTGCCGATTTTGTTATTTCATTCTTCAAAAGTGCCCATTCGTCTGCAATTGAAGTTTGTTTAGGGGTTTTGATTAGTCCTTCCTTTATACTCTTCTTGAATCTTTCGTTCACATCCTTTACTTTCAGTCTGTCTATTGCCCACCTTTTTGGCTTTTGACTTTTCTTCAGTTTCTTCAACTTAAATCTGCATTTCATTACAACCAGATTGTGGTCAAAGTTTATGTCAGCACCAGGATATGTTTTACAATCCAAAATCTGGTTTCGGAACCTCCGCTTGACCATAATGAAGTCGATTTGGTAACGCCCTGTATCTCCTGGTCTCATCCATGTGTATATTCTTCTATTGTGGTTATTGAATAAGGTGTTAGCTATGACCAACTCATGTTCGGTGCAGAATTCCATCAGCCTGCTTCCTCGATCATTCCTTTCACCTAATCCGAAATCTCCTACTATCTTCCCTTCCCTCCCTTTTCCTACCACAGCATTCCAATCTCCCATTACTATAACATTTTCATCACCTTTGATATACCTCAGAATGTCATCTATTTCTTCGTAGACCTTTTCAACATCCTCATCATCAGCTTGACTGGTAGGCATATAGACTTGTACCACTATGGTGCACGTAGGTTTAGTATTGATTTTTGCTACAATAATCCGTTCACTGTATTGCTCATAATATTCCACCCGCTGGCCAAGTTTCCTACTCAATATGAGACCAACTCCTGCTTGGCCATTGTTTGATTTAGTGCTAATGACCCTATAGTCTCCTGACCAAAAGTCCTGTTCTTCCTGCCAGCGCATTTCACTAATCCCAACCAAATCCAACCTCAACCTATGCATTTCCCTTTCTAAGTTTTCTAACTTTCCACTTCCTAGCAGACTTCTAACATTCCACGCTCCGATCCGTAGAATGTCAGATTTCCTCTTTGTCACTTCTGTGATGTTAACCCCCTCTCGAGTAGTCCCCACCCGGAGATCCGAACGGGGGACTAGTTTACCTCCGGATTGAAATTTTACAAGGGAGGAGGCCATCATCACATGTAATTATGCATAGAGAGGTGCAAATCGTCGGGAATAGCATTACGGCTGTAGTTTCCCGTTGTTTTCAGCCGTGCAGCAGAACGCAGTGTAGCCATTAGTTGGCTTATACTATCAATATCTTAACCGTCTATTAGACTAGTAAAGAATTGATTTATCCTAAAAGGATGCTACTCCCTTTCAGAATAAGTAAAGAGCAATTCTACTACAAAATACTAAACTTCTACTAACAAAGAAATACCAAAATTCTACTAACAAAAAAATACTTAAGTTTCACCAACAACAAATACTACCACTAAAACAGTCTGTTACCAGGCCCACTCACATGCACCCTCACCAGCACACTCACACACCACAGTCTAATAGAACAATGACATATATCTAATAAACAAATTAACTTCATACTTACAACTAAAACTAACCACATACTTACTGTACTGTAATTTGAATTGACATTTACAAAATTTAAAATTATAATCTGGTAGCAAAAGTATCTACCCCGTCCCGGATTCGAACCCGAGATCTCTAGGTAGGTCGGTAGATACCCACAAAACCTCAAAGCAGACATTATAAATTAAAGACATTACGTAAGTTTATTTTATACATAACCTTTGGGAATCACAACTAAGGCAAACATCGACCAATATGAAGGAGTGCAACCGACGTCAATCAGTTTGTCTAAAAATATAGTGCAATAGGACCACCACAGTACTGACAAATTTAAAAGTTTTTATCAAGAAAAACTCTAAACGAAGTGTTTATATTTTAAGCCTCTCAAGTTGCTATATTTTAGCTAATCTATACTGTGTTTAGTAAAATAATTTTATAAAAATAAATGAAGCTTGTTGTTGTTACTTCAATTTGGGACTTGGGACATCTTTGGCCATTATGGCTGTGTACCTGTGTATGACATTTGTCTGATAATCTATGTTATGGTGGCAATTTGTGATTGGCGTAGATGTCCCTAGACTTGAAGAAAGGTACTATCCCAACATCTGGACAGAGTGAATATGGAAATATAAGGGCAAAGCCACACTCAAGATGGCTGCAGTCAATGCTCGGATATGAACCTTTAATCTGAGCATGTAGTTATGCTTTGCTACATTGCTGGGTCAATTAGCAGTTAAAATGTCATTCTTCATAATGTCCATCGCACAATAACGTCCATATGAAATAAATATCTACTTTGTTTACCAACTTATGACAACAGTATACAAATAAATGACCATTTACATACGAACTGGTCCATTTTGTGGTTCCATTACCAATTCTCTGCAGAATTTCAGATGGTAGAATGTGGCTTTTTGATATTCTTTGATGTTGTCATAACTATTGCTTCAATGTGCCTCTTATTGGTTCCATAAACCCCATTAACCGGGACTGATGATTCGATGTCCAGCTATGATTTGAATGATTACATTTTCAATGTCATTTTATTTTGCTTTTATACTATCCAGAAATCACTACAGTATATGCATTTTAGACACATATAAGTAAAACAATACGTGACAACTCTTACTGCAAACGGGTGACAAATATCGGAAAAATGCAAATACATATCGATGATTACCAGTGCAAAACATTATTTTTCCTAAAAAAGAGTTCTTGCAATAATGAGAGTTTCCTGGTGTTTGAGGTTAGGTACTGTGATTTTGTTAATTCAAATTACAAAAAATGTACATGGCATACAGTCCTCCGCAAAAGCTTAACAAACTGCAGTGATTTTATTTGGATGTCGTCCTAGTTGAACGCCTTTAGTATTGAAGCCTTTCCTCCACTCTCGAATCACCTTTTCCAATGCACAATTGAAAACCAGAGGTGACAGACCATCTCCTTGTTTCACACCTGACTTTATTTTGAAAGATTTTGATAGTTCCCCTCTAAATTTAACTTTGGAAGTTGTGTCCCTTAATGTTGCGTGAATTATTTCAGTATTCTTGTTATCAAGTCCAAATTCCTTCAGAATGTTAATAAGTGCCTTTCTGTCAATGGAGTCATAGGCTTTTCTTAAATCCACAAAAGTATTTACATATTTCAAGTTCCTGACTTTCCTCGTGTCTAATATGATCTTTAAATTTAGTATTGCTCCATACATGATCGTTCCTTCCTAAATCCTGCCTGATACTCTCTTTATTGAGGGTCGAGTATTTTTTCTGCTCTTTTGAAAAGTGCTTCGGATAAGATCTTATAAGTCACTAGCAGGAGGGAGATTCCAGCGTAATTCTTAGGATCTGTTTTCATCCCTTTCTTATGTAGAACTTTGAAAATAAAATTTTATTCAGGTATTTAATAGGACGATCAGTGATCTACACATCTTGAATACTGTAAATAACGTTTAAAATATAATGGAATACCATGATGGACTATTAATTTCATGGGTATTCTAACCAAAGTGAATGTTTAAAAATCATTGATTTCTTTGCAAAATTAATTTTTGGAACGTTATTCAACGCCTACGATTAAATAGTATTGGATCTCAGCGGTAGCGCAGGCTGTTATTTTTTTCAGATTGGTGTTTAATTTTCTCCCTGATGATGCCCCTTGAAAAGATTAGGATGTTTGAATGGATCAATTAAATTGATGCAAAGTTTTATCTTAACTAATACTGTGGTCATTCATGATTCTTGAAATATGCCTTCTATTCTTGCTGTAGTGTGCATCTGAGGAACAGCAGAGCTTTTATTTTTCATTCTACAACTTTGTTGTTTGCTCACAGTTAACCCCGATATTTTTTTGTGTCTAGTGCTCGGCTGTTGTTCGGATGCGCACTTGTGTGGTCGTAGGACGCCCGTCAAACGGTCACAGTATGTATGTATGTATAAGCTCCACGTCGTTGTCACCGACACCAGGGTGATCCGTCCGAATCATTTGAAACACTCCTTTTCGTCCGTAAGGCATTTATCTCTAAAGGCGACGTATTCCCACTTGCCATGCGAGGACCTTCATGATAATAGAACTGATATTTTCTTGTTTCATTTAGGGGCTTGGACTTCGTAGTTATTTAGCCCCGTGTACTTGGGTATAGTAGTAGTAGTTATTGTTGTTTTAAGGGGGCGGAACTACGAGGTCATCTGCCTACTTGGGTATGTGTTAAGTTTTTCCTAATAACCTGTATTATTGTGATAGCTGTATGAGTGTTCATATTTGTAATTCAGGTGTGATTTGGGAAAGTGGAGACAGTTATCTTCAATAATAAACCATCACGGAATTTCCCTGGAGTAGAAGTGGGAAATCACAGAAAGCTTTCTTCGGGTTGGCTGAGAGGAATCAAAACCACCTCCTCTCAGTTTGCCTCACCAGGCTGGGAATACTCCGTTCCAGCCCTCAAACATGAATTAAATAACTCAGCCAAGAATGTTAGCTGCTACACAACGAGGTAAACATGGAACGATAATGCTATACTACCAAGGGTACTTTAAATTCTAATCCTGCTGCAGTGTACGTGTTTGAAGATCATCTGGGACATTAACACTTTGACTGGTCTGTCACAGACAAAATTATTCTTCCTAGAACAGCGTGTGTGAGGAGCATAGGATGGATGGGTCAGTTTTAAGGCTGGTATGGAACCACGCTAACGGTCGTAAACTCGAGAAACATTGGTTAATATTTCTGGTATAAACTCAACATTAATGCCACTATCAAAGAAAAAATCGTATTCTTATTCTAGAAGTATGTTCTTGACAACAATGGGCAGAATTGGCGATTAGAGGTGTTATTTGGTACGAACAAATACATGGACGCGATTCTACTCTATCTTCAGCGAACTCTTCAAAAGCCGCAATTCTTGATATTGTGTCATGCGCAGTGGCCTTGTTTCGAAGTTATTATTCTGCATGACCCAGTTATATTACTATGAATACAGTATATTGTTTGCTGTGACGATACATGTGTCTTCAGTCCGAAATTCACTGTCTGCCTCCAGTGGTCCCTTGCTGTAATGGTTCTCGAGGATATTCTGGATTCCCATAGCCTGTTGATTCCCTCGTGCTGGTAGCAATCCTCGCATTTCTTATTAAGTCCAGACAAATTAATTCTATCAAACTTCAGTTCCATCATTTTTCGCAAATTCAATCACTAAATTATTCTTACTTAACACCACATTATGTCGTGGTGCAATCGTTAGCTATCTTGTTCAAATGGTCAGTACCAATTCCTGGTAGCGTTCATAAATATGTAAGTCCAGTTTAAAAAGACAGACATGTTCACAGACATGAATTGAACATTGAACAAAGAGTTCACTTTGAAAGTAACATTGTTTGGAGTAACTTCGCGTATCAAAGAAACAAGATGTTCAGGAAAAAGCATATCGCCTACTTTCTCCTAAATGTATGGGTATAGCTATAACTCTTTGTCCTTATCACCTCCTATTTTCTTCCTATTCGAAGTGAAAGTTGTCACACTGGATTTGAGCAGTGCCGTTCAAACCATAGTTTATAATTTACCCCAGCATTTTGCATTGTCATCAGCAAAAACTCCAAACAACGTAGGAATTCAGTATATTAACACTGACTACTTACAATAATTGAAACTTCGTTGGTCTAAACGTACCACAGGGAGAAACATATTTACTACACCTACCGCACAGCTAATTTTAATCGTGCCTATCCTTGGGTGCGAGTGCGCTCTATCGGCAACAAGAGGAAATGTTTCAATTGCAGAGTTGGAATGGGTTCACTAACTGACCTGCATAGAGCGCAGCTCACATATTGTAGGCCGTGGTTGGCTCCCGCATGGTTCAAATGGTTGCTAGTAGATGTCACTCGTACAGATCTAGTGGAGAATGTTGTTAAAATTAAATATATATTTTCCAGTGCAAAATGCACAATATAACGCTCAATATTATAACGTCTCATTACTCAAGAGACAATAAATATAAAAAAACAAGCAAATAAATTCAACTATAATAGGTTCTGATCCCCGGCTGCCTGGACGAACAACCAAAGCTCTAACCACGGAGCCAAATATGCCCATCCAAGTTAAACGTTATCATCATCATCATCTTGTACAGTTTCCAGCCCCAGGCTGGGTCTGTTTGGAACATAAGCCTCGCCACTTAGTTCTTTCTTCGCACCACCTCTCCGCTGTCACTCTGGTCCAGTCCTCGCCTCTCTTCTTGACACTTTCCTCCACTCCTTTCAGCCATCTATCTCTTGGTCTTCCCCTTGGTCGTTTCTTCTGCATCTGCATCTCATGTATCCTCTTGGGAATCTTCTTCTCATCCATTCTCTTTAAGTGTCCATACCACCTCAGTCTTGATGTCTCAATCCTACCTTGCAAGGGCTCCTCTTTCACCATTTCCCTGACCTTTTCATTCCTCACCCTGTCTCTTCTTGTTACTCCGATCCTACTTCGCAGGAACTTCATTTCACCTGCCTGTATTCTGCTTATGTCTCTTTTCTTCATTGTCCACGTTTCTGAAGCATAGGTCAGTATCGGGATATAGTAGCTTCTGTATAACACTTCCTTGCTTTTTTGTGGGACATCTTTATTCCACACTAAGCTCCTAATGCTCCTCAGAAATGGTTCTGACTGTCTGCCACGTTCCGTAATCTCTTTGTCATTTCTTCCATTTTCCTCCACTATACTTCCCAAGTACTTGAGACTTTCCACCTTCTTCATCTGTCCACCTCCAAGTGTTATCCCACTCACTGGTCTGTCCTTTTTCCTGGTCGTTAACAGGATCTCACATTTACTGATGTTGAACTTCCATCCGTACTCTCCCACTGTTTCTTCCCAAGCCTTCAGTTGCTCCTGAATTTCCTCCTCCTTGTTTCCCCAGACCATGAGATCATCTGCAAACACCATTGCTTTCATCTTATCTTCACCTATCTTTCCTGCTATCCGTGTCATTACCTCGTCCATAACCACAATAAAGAGAAGGGGTGACAGCGCACATTATCAATTGATTTAAATACGTCTTTGCAAATAATGACTTTGGCTAAACGATTTCTTCACTGGATTATATATCCATTAAACCCATTTCATACAAAGTTCATATTATTATCACTAGGCTATATTGCATGCAATATACACAAATAAGTGAAATATAGGTCAGAGATCAGCTGACATCTTGTCTTGTAACTCAGACGGCTCAGCTTTTTAAATGGAAACGTGTCGTTCTATAATAAGTGAATTTCACCAATTTGTGTTAAGCAGTACCGCCTTACCCGGGGACGTTTATAACAGCACACGAATTCAAAATTTTCGATGAGTCAATTTTTGATTGTTCATCTGAGTTCCTCTCATAACTCGTCCGGACAGCGCATCGAACACTATAATAATACAATATAAACTTCTAATTTCGAACGGGCCACATCCTTTAGAACAGTTTAAACGATTATCGGTTGGATAATGGGTGGTGGGTCCCAAGTTATGGATTATGAAGTTTCCATAATTCACACGGCCACCATCCCGAAATGGTTCGGCTGATGCCCTTATAGTTTATGCACAAGACGCGTCTTATATGAAGGTTTGTTTTTACCGAATTGGGTAAAGATCTGATGATTAGTTTGGTCGTAATTGAATTTTAAGTTTTGACCTTTCGAGTGGCCGCCAATAATTTTTTGTAAAGATGGCGCAATATAAAACATGACAATGAGGTGCCCTTTGTTAGTGCCACCTCTGTACCAAATTTCGTTCAATTCGGTTTTGTCGTGTTTGATAGGAGAGTGGGGGGGGAGGACAGACATACAGGGTACACATACATACACACACAATCACAGACAGACACACAAAGTTTCCGGCCTGAGCAGATCTCATAAGTCTACTTTCATTTTTTGCAAAAATCGAAAGTAGGCTAAAAACGTAATAGATATGAGGACAGTTGTATTATGCGCTAACAGTCACACTTTGTTACGAACGTGACGTTCTATAATAAGCGAATTTCACCAATTTGTGTTAAGCAGTACCGCCTTACCCGGGGACGTTTATAACAGCACACGAATTAAAAATTTTCGATGAGTCAATTTTTGATTGTTCATCTGAGTTCCTCTCATAACTCGTCCGGACAGCGCATCGAACTTATCTGCCTCGCGTTGACTGATCACTTCCTGTTACACAGCGCGCACTTCCCAGTTCTGGTGCGTGCTTATAACGTGTATTAAGTTAGTGTTGATCTGTCGCTCCAACTGTTCTCGAGTTGTGAAGTGTTACTTGGGGTATTATTCTCATAATGCCTCCACGTTTGTACAGGTTAGAGGAAAGGGTATTTATGTACGATAATTATGTGAAAAGAGAGTCTTGCAGGGAAGTCGTTAGACGTTTCATAACACATTTTCCAGGTGTACGCTCTCCACATAGAGACACCGTGCGGAATCTTGTAAACAAATTGAGAGGAACTGGTTCTTTACTCGATAAGAAGCGATGTGTTAAAAAACGTGTACTTAATGAGGAAAAAGTAAATGAAATCTCAGAAAGATTAGAACATACGCCTATGAAATCCCTAAGACGACTTGGACAAGAAGCCGGGGTTTCGAAGACCTCAGCATAGCGGGCTACGAAAATGTTGAAACTGAAGCCATACAAGATTACTGTAGTACACGAACTGCATCCACGTGATCATGATAAGCGGGTACGATTTTGTAATTGGATGTTACGAAACGTTCATGATGAAACAATTGATCCACGCTTAATATTTTTCTCGGATGAAGCTTGGTTCCCTTTACACGGTTATGTTTCGACGCAGAATAATAGATATTGGAGTACAGAAAACCCCCATCGCATATACGAAATTCCTCTTCATGACGAACGGGTCGGAGTATGGTGCGCAGTGAATGGATACAGAATTATAGGACCTATATTTTTTTCAGGGCACAATTAATGCACAGAGATTCAGGGGTAATATACTAAAACCATTTTTGACGTACTGACTGACACTGACTGTCGAAGTGGATATTTTCAGCAAGACTCTGCCACCGCACATACAGCTCATGACACATTAAACTTAATTGAGGAAATTTTTGAAGACCGTGTTATTAGTACGGATTTATGGCCGTCACGGTCCCCAGATTTAACAGTTTGTGACTTTTACTTATGGGGGAACTTAAATAATAAAGTGTATGCAAGAAACTCTCACACGTTGGACGAACTGAAAGAATATATCCGGAGAGAAATAGCCTCAATTACCGAAGACGAACTTATGCGTGTGAATCGCAGTTTCCTAAGACGATGCCGGAAATGTATGGATGTAGGAGAGAATATTTCCAACATCTCCTGTCATAAGGTACGACATTAGTTTATTTATTCTTCCTTTCTTCATTTTAAGTGTTATCCCATGTCATGCACGGATAAAGTGAGCCAAGTGCTGTTTCGTTATTATTGCTATGCATGCCGAGCGGGGAGTGCTGAGTCAACGGGAGATAAGATCGGTGCGCTGGCCGGACGAGTCATGGGAGGAACTCACTGTATTATTGCATTACAGAACATCATTATTATTATTATTATTATTATTATTATTATTATTATTATTATTATTATTATTATTATTATTAAAACCAAAATTTGTTGATTAAAGTACCGTATATAATACCATGTAACTTGTTTTACATAAGTTACTTAACAAACACACGAAAAAGGATGAAACAAATAAGGAAAGAGACACAACGCAAGCATTTTCAATTGGTCCACCACTCTGAAGGTAATGCAGTAGTAGTATAAAATGCATCCTATACCAGGCATAAATAAACAACAGAAAACGAAAGCGCATTAATTTTACTTAAATTATATCTAACGAATATAGTAAATATCACTTACTGTTCAGATTATGGAATAGGCACCCTTCTACCGTCATGAAGAATTTTCTAAGCGAGTGACGTTCTACTGCTTGAACCTACTCGACACGACTCGAAACAACTCAGCCGTAATTACACAAGTAATCACAGCGTGCCAGGCAGTTAGCCTATGTTGTTCGTGTTACACTTTCACTAATGCAATTAGATTATATCCAACTAGGTACACCTAGTTGCACAACACATATAAAAGCATTCTCTATGCTAATTCCAAACCTTGTCAAAGAGGCCTCTGAATATTCAACGTTGAGCTTAGGTCTATAAGGGTTATAATACATAGTAAATAACTGTTATTAGTGGCTCAGTGCATAGGGCACTATACAGTATTACAGAACGGGAAATCAATAGGTCAATCCCCAAATAATGTATATTTTCAAATATACCACACGTATATGGTGGCTAGAAATATATACGAGTAAAATATGCCTGTACCAACCTAAAAAGCACGACCATTACTTTCTAGTTTTCCTTATACGCTAAAAGTACAATAATCAATGAAAGGGTTAAACATCTTAGAATATGAGCAAGAATTGGAGTATGAGCGATTTTTGGCAATGTCGTGTAAAGTAAGAGAAGTCTGCCCGAACATAATCGATGATTCTTTCTTCTTCTTTTCATTAAAGTACTTAAAATCAAGATGCTTTCGTTTCACGCGCTAGGTGTTGCAACCTAGTTGGTTAGATGTGGTTGAACCCACAAATTCAAGGTATCTATTAAGTTATAATTCTTTGTTTGTCAACCTCATTATTTCATATTCTGTATTTTATCATCGTTTCTTGCCTGTTAGTTTAGTTAGTTTTATTCTTCCAAACGGCAGTGAGTCAGTAAATTTTCCAATTTGGTAGGCATTACTCAAGCGTGTTGCAAGCCTCACTAAGGTTTAGAACAAATTAACGTCATTGGAGTTTCTGAGAATAGCCTGTCCAGTACGCTGTCAATGGCCTGGGACAACAGTCCTTTAAAGTTGAATATTTCAAGCTGAACATCAGGAAGTTCAAATGTGATTGGAGGAGGACTATTCAGACTGTAGTGGAGGTGGTATGAGCACGTGCGAAGACTGAAAGTGTTTAAGAGAGAGAGAGAGCTGTGGTACGCTTGGCCTGCTAATTTCGGGCAGTAGTTGTGTGTCAGCATTATGCCAGTCAGCCCCATGGTTTATTGGATATTAATAACTACGAGGAAACTTGGTTAGTGAGTTCTGCAGTGTAAAGGACTTTGAAAATTTTAACAAGTCTATTGTTTTTGGTTATCTAACAGTATTGTCGGGCAAGCTGCCAGTTTTAAAGGTGTTGTCACGAGAACATTAATTGAGTGCAGTTAGTCATTCTTACCAAAAATGAATATCAGTGTGTGAAGTCAGTTATGCAGGAAGTTGAATGAATCTAGTAGCCACTGGTATTCTTTTGGCAGCATATTACAATATTCTCTGACAGGATTAGTAATTATCATGACTCCAGGAAGGCATCAGTCATCACCTGCGTAAGTTTACGCATTAACTATTCAATATGCTCTAATTAATTATTAGTACTATTGATATGTTTACTAATAGTATTATTAAAATTTTGTGCAACTATTATCAGGCTAATGTTCAATGCATAATGTTCATCACGTCTTATAAAATGATTTCTAACTTTAAGAAAGCGTTATAAAGGATTTATTTTCTTGAAATGGAAGTTACTATAAAAGGAATCAAGTCATTTAGCTTTGCGCAAGATAGGCAAATTTAATACTGGTTAGAATTGTTTCCCGCCACTATGAGTCAAAGTGAAAGGAACTTCTCAGAAGTATTTTCTGATCAGCAGAGAGAGAATATTGAGTCAAGCTGAGGAATAACCCATCTTCCCCTAATTTTCCAAGAATATACAGGATGCAGGTAATAAATTTCACTTTGAACTGATCTTCTAAGAAGTATGTTATGAACAGCAATAAAGGATGTTGAGTCAAGCTGTGGAATTATCTAGCTTCCCCACTACGCAACTATTCCGAGAATGTACAGGAAGCAGGTGACACCCTTCAAATTGCTTCTTCACTGGAAATGATGTCAGGAATAATCGTAGAATGTTACGTTAGGTATTCCCGAAGACAGACCAGCGAATGAAAATTTTAAAACCGTCTCCTTTTTATCTAGAAGGGATAGTGTGATGTCATTGGTTCACGTGATTTATGGAGGAGATTTAAAAAATAGTACATGACATAATATATTAAATTACAGAGACCACCACTATTCTGGCTTTTGCTTTAAATTAGTCAAGAGAGAGTTATTATTGGTAGTTCGACATTGAATTATTTTCAACGAGAACTTCAAGTATGACTGTTGTCATAAATCATTGATACTGCGAGTAGTATTGCAAAATTATCATGACTTATAGTACAAAACAGGAATCTGAATAATTATTATTATCATCATCATTCGACAACCCTCATTTTACACTGCTTTGAGAGAATCTAATTCTATGGAACTATCAGATTCCCATAAATGTTTCTATTACGTAGATCTTGAAGCAGAGGTAACATCCATCTGTCCAATCGAGGGACCCCAAGGAAGCACTATACGGACTGGCGAGGAGTATGTATTTCCAAGCCATGCAGACCAAAACTCGATGAAATAAGACCCTCATAATATTCTATCCAATGGTATAACAGGAGGCCAGAACAACAATAAACATCATCTTGAATCTCATGGGAAGCGAAGCAATCACAACAATTGTATCAAGATGTTATTCTATTTTTTTGTTTGTTTAAACTTTAATAGAAATAATTTCTTCAATTTCGCATGTATGTTTTACCAATTAATTTATTTCTGTCTTTTTAGTACATTTATCGTTATTTGAATGGTTTTCTTTACGAAGGACATTTCCAATTTATCAGCCTTCCCTTGCCAAAGATATTTTCAGGTTAGTGTTCTGTCACTCCACAACTTGAGATTGTTAATAGTGCTCTTTATTTATGCTCCATTTTATTAATCGTTTATCCTTTATTGCATTGTATTTAGGAATATTTTGTAAGACTGGTGCCCATCCGAGTTAATTCAAATTATTGTCAATTATTTAGGTCGTTCAATTATGATTGGCACTCCCCCTATAACTACTGCAAAATAGGAGATTGAGATGTGCGCCGATGTGTGCGTGAAGATCGACTATAATACTGTCAAGTACCAACAAATGCTGTTGCTGCTTCCCATAGGAGCGGCAAATGTTCCGGCGTGCGAGAACGCTTACGGACATCGATGAAACAACACGGAAGCCGACAAGTACTGGCAAAGGTGGACAGTGTGGTTTCTCTGGATGGAAGACTTGACTGCTTCAGACATCCCCACGAGTTTAGCAGCCATGTGTGGGAAGGCACCACCTAGGCGTATATCCGTGTTTTGTTGGGTGTCCCACTTCAAATACGGCTGGGACCGTGATGAAAAACTCAAATGCACTGGGCGTCCGGCAACTTGCACGCAACCCAAACAACACCCAGCGTGCCAATGACCGGATAATGGAAATCAGGCGAATCACGTTTAATGGACTAGTGCAGGCAACAGGTCTATCACGAGGAACCCTCCACACCATAATCCATGAAGATTTGAAGATGAAAAAGGTATGTACACAATGGGTGGTGCATACCCTCACCATTGCGCAGAAACAGAAGCGTGTGGAAATATCCCAACAGTTGTTGCAACTGTACAGTGCAGATTAAGAGGCATTTTGAGCAGCTGGTCACCATCGACAATTCATGGTTTTTCCACGAGACTCCAGAAAAGAAACGCCAGTCTATGGGGTGGAAACATGCTGGAAGCCCTCGTTCAAAAAAGTCACGGTCGGGACTATTCGTTCGGAAACAATTGACAACTGTTTTCAGGGACCAGGTAGGGATCATTCAGGTGGATTGCCTCCCTCCCAAGACGACCATCAATAGTGAGCGGCGGTACTGCAATTCACTGCACCAAATCCACCAACGAATTCAACAATGCCGCCACGAGAGATGGGGCCGTGGTTTTCTTCTCCAACAAGACAATGCGCGGCCACATGCCAGTCGCCAGACCATTGCCACCATTCGTGAACTAGGGTTTACTGTGCTGCCACATCCTCCGTATTCGCAGTCTCTAAACTGAGGAACCAACAAACATCCTCCATATTTCCCGGATCTGATTCATAGTGGCTATGCCCTATTCGACGCAATGAAAGAGGGCATGCGGGGTAAGAAGTTCACCACCAATGACGAGCTCCATTCAGTTGTTCAACAGTGGCGCCGGGTTACCACAAAGAATGGTTTGCTACGTAAGTACGGAAGCTGCCAGAACGATGGACAAAGTGCATAGATATTGGCGGGGAATACATTGAATGTAATATGAATGAGTTTGTTCAATCCATGGTTCCTGTGAACGAAATAAAATTGTAGTGCCAACCATTTTTGAACGCCCCAAGCATTATCATTAACAAGCAAACCAGTAATCATTGCATTTGTCGCCGAATAGTGGGATGTCTCACTAAAACCCCGAAACGTTACAGTTATTACTGGAGTAGTGTTATTGCTTTATATATTTTTCACCGCCTCCTGAAGAGAAGAAGAGAGAGAAAATTTACTTATTTATCGCACGCGTATTAAAATAATACTGCTGAATAACCTGTAAGACAGAGAAAGGAGAGGCATCGCACGCGCGAAGAACTCACGTAATTCCCACGAGCCAACAGAAAGAGGTCGATTTCAGTGCCCCAGCCGGTTAAATACTAAAAAAGCGAGTAATTATTGTGCCCGTTTGACGAGAATTTCGGGGGGCCATAGACCTTAAATGACCCTTCCGAAACCCCCATCTCCCAGGAAGACATAGGACGGGAAGGAATGCATTCTTGGACCGGGAAAGCACTAAAGAAACTGTACTCGGGGGTGTCGGGTGTAATGAGAGGTGAAACAACCAGTCCAGAGGAATACAAACGCAAAAATGCAATAAAGAGGCAAGGCTTACATTTAAATCGCACTCAGTTTATTCAAAAAAGTGGCAGACCCCTAACTACTTCAGAGAGGTGAAAACGGCTAATCCATGCTAAACAATGGGAATAATAATTTACCTCGTCTCCGTGCGAAAATCCTAATAACTTATGCCTCTCGAAGTCCTACGCAAAATGGAAAGTCAAAGAATGCAATCTAAGAGTAGTTCATTCCTATAAAATTACTTCGGAGATTCAATAATAATAATAATAATAATAATAAAAGCATGACTCTACAGCAAAGAAAGTTATATACTTGTTTACAATGCAAGATATTCGTTACATTTACAGCACAATAAGTTTAAAGCTACGCTATTATGGTGTCATCTCCAACATTTACCGTTATAATCATTTAATCTAATACCTATCGTACGTTAATAGTATCAATGATGTAAACGAGAAGCGTTTCATCCACAATTTATTTCCAAGCAAAATCTATGCACATTCTGAACCTAAGAGAACGCACTAAAACCTATTCTTATTTACAACACAAATAAATAACTTGTAACCCTTTTAATACTGCGCAATGGGCGCCACTGTTCCTGCCTACCTACTTCGCAGCTTCACTGTTTGTGAAGTTGGAACATGATTTGTGTGGGGAGAGAAAATTTAGGTCGGCGACTGCATGAGTAAAACATGTCTAATGTCGCATTATCAGGTTAGCTACCGTGTTTACACACGTAACTATAGTGCGCGACAAACCATTGGAAGCCTGAATGTCAAGGGGCCCTCCGCTCCGCTCTCCTCCCCGCGCCTGGTGGGGTTGCCATGCTATTGCATTGTACTTTCAGTCGAGTGCTGGATGCGAGAACGTATATGACAACACCGCACCGACTACGCGTGACCTTCAGGCTTCCAATGGTTTGTCCCGCACTATAACTGATTGTCGTCTCACAATAGGAATAGCTATATTTGTATTTAGACGTGTCGAAGAATCAAATCTAAGTGCTGGTCATCAAGGTTACTTTAAGTTTATTGGTTTATTTAAGTTTTATTAGACTTCCTAATTCATTGTTTATGTTCTTTATTAAGTAGAAAATCCTGATATTTGATAATTACTTTCTTATTTATCAGATTCGTTCAGTCCTATCAGTTTCATTGTATTGTTTAGTGACCATGTTAACTTCGCAAAGTGTGAAAAACTTGTGTAAAAGCATCCAATATTAAACTCATCATTGGAAGAAAAATCAATTCCAAACTTCAACTAGCACCTCTGTGTGCTGATCAATATCACTGATCCATCGATCATCTGCTGCAATAATGAGACAAAAGTCGTTCACGTCATCAGCTCATATAGTACCAAAACTAGTACTGGGCAACTAAGGGTAATCAAATCCTACCTCTGTAGTGCATTCTAACATAACAATGGTTTTACTAAATTTATAGAGTTCCAGCTTGTGGGCAAGATTTTATTCTGCTGTAATGACAGCAGTGCATTCTGAACAATCATATAGAAAGTGTGCATTATGTGCTCATATATCAGACTTCTACAGTCTGGGTAATCTTGTATTAATAAACCTGGGTCTTTCGTTTTCAGTCCTAAAATGACCCCTCACTTAGAACTCAAGATAGCCTGCTTGGCTTATCTTACAAATATACAGCTCATAGCTTGCATCAGAGTCGTCTGAATGTCGAATTTAATAACGTTACACTCCCACTTGTCCACATATCGTAAACAGGTTTTCTGCAGTATTGGCTAGTGTTCACTCCACTCACAGCCTTCTAAATAATATCTCAAGAAAAGAGTGCGGTGTAGTCGCGTTTACAAGGGCAATAAAAAATGTGACATTGGCTTGTATCACGGCCAACAGGTGATTGCTGGATTTACTGTCCCAGTAAGGATGCAGTTATTCAGACATGATTATTTAACAAAAGTACCTACACGTTAAAGAGTGTTGATTCGATGCACTGTCCCAAGCTTTTGCAAATGATACGACAAAGATTTTGGTTACCTAACCACTAGGAAAAAATGTTAATTAAGGGCCCTACCTAAGAATGTGCGGCGTAAGGTCTTACCAAATCTAATCCCCATAACGAGATCGTACATAAAAAGGTGTTTCGGCTTCTAGCCAGACTTACATGTGTGCTTCACATTTCCTTCGTGGAATGACTTGCCTGGTTAAGGTTGCAAGTAAGGCATGGTGGTTAGATGACTAGAATACACGTTCCTTCCTTCATAGTATTATCCAGCCACCACTGAACCCCGCCATCATGAGGTTTTTATTCCATTTCCAACTCCATCATAATGGGAATAATTAGCATTTCTTCGGCATCTGGAATGTGTGTAATTAATGCCATGGTGATGTCGTATTTGTAGGTTTGCACTAAATCTAGTAATACATTATAAGTTGCAATTTCTCACTGAAGCTACACTTGCATTAGCGGGTAAGCAATATTAATGGCCATGGATTTTCCTCCGCTCACAGATTTTAATCTTAGCAGCTTTTGGTACTATTCTCACTCAAAACTAGGTGAATTAAATCACACGTGATTCGTTCATTGACATGTTGCACTGTACCTTTTACCTGGTAATATCGTAACACTTTAGCTACACTTTGGAAAAACGTGCTAGGTGGCGTGATCGATGTCAGCGTGGACAAAAATATTATAATACCGCAAATATTCAGAATTTGCCTTCACGAATAATTTCAAATTCACTCAGCAGCCTTCCTGCGTGCTAAAGCACTGTTCGTCGGATTAAGTTTATTTCACTAGATATTCGTCGATTTTGACGATCACAAATTTTCACGTTATGTCAGGACCATGCCTGCAGTATGAGTGGTGGTTAGCAAGATGCCGGATGTGCTATCTATCTATCAGTCAAATGTGCGGCTGTGAAATTTTTATGGCATTCTCTGTGGGTTTCGTCTTCATGTTTCCTTCACATTATAAATCAAATCTTCCTCCAGTGCATCGAAAATATGTACAATAATGGTTAATAATACAGTCTCATGAAATACACTAAATTATATACATCAGCGGCACGGCAACTCATACTAAATCAAATGAGCGCTACTGGTGCCTTCTCCTTGGAAGTCTTCGCTTCTCTCAAGGATGGTAAATTCCTCATGAGCCATAGAGGTCACATGGCAGATGTGATTTCAGGCTCATTATACATAGAACATTCTAACGTGTTCTAATAGAGTACATTTTCAACGTATTTGTAGATACCTTAGAATTGTTTAACCTGAATAATAAGGAGTTATTTCAAGAGCTTGGAAATTGCGGGAAAAATGGCGGGAAATGTGATTGAGAGACGTTTAGGAGGAGAATTAGAAGCCGGAGGAAAGCCAGAATGCATTCTGGCCTGGTTGAGGTGGTCGTGCTCCTGATAATAAAACAAAGTGCGGGAATGAAACTCTTTAAGTTAAACAAATCGATGTTAATAATACTCCTGTTGAATAATAATTGAAGTTCGCATTAAAACTTATTTGAAACAAGTAGAGCATTTGTAATTATCGGAACAAGTATGAGTGCAGAGAGTTAAGAATCAGTGATTGGCTAGTGAATAAGTCGTTCCCGCAAGCAATAATTGAGAGACCCGGTTGAATAATTAACATTGAGGTGAACATGTAGAAAATTTCAAGAAGTCTGAAGTGGAAATTTGTTGTTTTCGTTGTGAATTTGAAAGTATTATCGAGTATTGTATGACATTAGCTGAATTGAATGTACTGAAGATATTTTCGCCACGTATGTTGGCTGATTATCAGTGCAAAGTGGAACTAATAAACGCATACTAACAAAGCAAGAGTGGCCTTGTAATTATTTCATCGAATGACGAGCACACAAGTATTCTACTACACATGTCGAAAATAGCGTCATTGGACTTTAACAAAATTTATTAAATACAAGCTGTACCCGGCATGCGTTGCAATGCCAATCAAAGAAAGTGTTGGCGTTGAAATTCTGTTTCTTGAAGTGCTTTTGGATACACAACATGTTAACTGCCTCTAAGCTATCATAAAATGGATTTTCTAATTTAGAACCATTCGAGGGAGCGTGCACAACAACTTTCAAAATATTTCATCGCTGTCACTCATTTGTTGAATCTAATCGTACGCTACCTATTGTGAAATGGATTTACTAAGTCGAAACCCTTCCCTGGCGTGTACACAATGACTCATCAATGATTCATCGCAATCGGATGAATGGTATATGCACGTATAGGGGTTTTTGTTTAAACGATTCGTGCGCTGTCACTCATTTGTTGTATCTACTCGTGCGCTACCTATTGAGAAATGTATTACTAAGTCGAAGCCCTTCCCTGGCGTGTACACAATAACTCATCAAGGTTTCATCGCAATCGAAGAATGTTATATGAACGCAATACGGTAGGGAATTTTGTTGAAACGCTTCGCGCGTCGTCACCCATTTGTTGCATCTACTCTTGCGCTACTTATTGTGAAATGGATTTACTAAGTCCCCTTTCCTGGCGGGTACAAAATAACTGATCAATGTTTTATCGCAATCGGATGAATAGTATATGAACGCATACCTGATTTTGTTTAAACGATTCGCACTCCGTCACTCATTTGTTGAATCTACTCGTGCGCTACCTACTGTAAAATGTATTTACTAAGTTAGAAACCGTCACGTAAGTGTCCACAACATCTCACCCAAGTTTCATCGCTATCGTCGTTCATTTGTCGAATCTACTCGTGTGCTACCTACTGTGAAATGTATTTACTAAGCCAGAAACCTTCCTTGGAGTGTCAACCATATTTCACCCAAGTTTCACCGCTAACGGCAGAATGGTATATGACCTTATACGGGACTTTGTTGAAACGCTTCGCGCGTCGTCCCTCATTTGTTGAATCAACCTGTGCGCTGCATATTGTATAGGGGATTTACTAAGCCAGAAATTTTCCATGACGTGTACACAACATCTCACCCAAGTTTCATAGGTACGGACGAATGGTACATGTATGCATACGGGACTTGGTTGAAACGCTTCGCGTGTCGTCGCTCATTTGTTGATTCTACTCTTGCGCTACATATTGTAATATGGATGTACTCAGCCAGAAACCTTCCCTGGAGTGTACACAACATCTCACCCAAGTTTCATCGCAATCGGATGAATGGTATGTGAACGTATACGGGACGTTGTCGAAACGCTTCGCGCGTAGTCACTCATTTGTTGAACATAAACGTGCGCTTCGTATTGTAAAATGGATTTACTTAGCCAGAAACCTTTCCTGGAGTGTACACAACAATTCACCAAACATTTATCACTATCAGACGAATGGTATATGACTTTATACGGGATTTTGTTGAAACGCTTCGCGTGTCATCGCTCATTTGTTGAATCTACTGGTGCGCTACCTATTGTAAAATGTATGTACTAAGCCAGAAACCTTCCCTGGAGTGTACACAGCATCTCACCCAAGTTTCATCGCTATCGGATGAATGGTATATGAAATTAAATGGGACTTTGTTGAAACGCTTCGCGCGCCGTCGCTAATTTGTTGATTCTACTCGTGCTCTACCTATTTTTAAAGGGATTTACTAAGCTAGAAACCTTCCCTGGAGTGCACACAAAATCTCAGCCTAGTTTCATCGCTATCGGACGAATGGTATATGAACGCAAACGTGACTTTGTTGAAATGCTTCGCGCGTCGTAGCTCATTTGTTGAATCTAATCGTGCGCTGCCTATTGTAAAGTGGATGTACTAAGCCAGAAAATTTCCCTGCAGTGTACACAACATTTTACGCAAGTTTCATAGCTATCGGACGAATGGTATATGAATGCATTCGGGACTTTGTTGAAATGCTTCGCGCATCGTCGCTCATTTGTTGAATCTACGCGTGCGCTACCTATTGTAAAATGGATTTACTAAGTCAGAAACCTTCCTTGGAGTGTACTCAACATCTCACCCAAGTTTCATCGCTATCGGACGAATGGTATATGAATGCATACGGGACTTTGTTGAAATGCTTCGCGCATCGTCGCTCATTTGTTGAATCTACGCGTGCGCTACCTATTGTAAAATGGATTTACAAAGTCAGAAACCTTCCTTGGAGTGTACTCAACATCTCACCCAAGTTTCATCGCAATCGGACGAATGGTATATGAACACATACGGGACTTTGTTGAAATGCTTCGCGCATCGTCGCTCATTTGTTGAATCTACGCGTGCGCTACCTATTGTAAAATGGATTTACTAAGTCAGAAACCTTCCTTGGAGTGTACTCAACATCTCACCCAAGTTTCATCGCTATCGGACGAATGGTATATGAACACATACGGGACTTTGTTGAAATGCTTCGCGCATCGTCGCTCATTTGTTGAATCTACGCGTGCGCTACCTATTGTAAAATGGATTTACTAAGTCAGAAACCTTCCTTGGAGTGTACTCAACATCTCACCCAAGTTTCATCGCTATCGGACGAATGGTATATGAACACATACGGGACTTTGTTGAAATGCTTCGCGCATCGTCGCTCATTTGTTGAATCTACGCGTGCGCTACCTATTGTAAAATGGATTTACTAAGTCAGAAACCATCCTTGGAGTGTACTTTACATCTCACCCAAGTTTCATCGCAATCGGACGAATGGTATATGAACACATACGGGACTTGTTTGAAACGCTTCGCGCATCGTCACTCATTTGTTGAATCTACGCGTGCGCTACCTATTGTAAAATGGATTTACTAAGTCAGAAACCTTCCTTAGAGTGTACTCAACATCTCACCCAAGTTTCATCGCAATCGGTTGAGTGGTATATGAATGCATAGGAGACATACACACCCACAGACAAACTATCACGTAAGATTGTTTTTTATATATATAGATATAACCTGGCAAACATTTCTACGTGGTGATGATGATCATCATCATCATCATATATTACTTCGAAAGTATAGATCCCTCCTGTGGCGCTCACAGACGACCGATTGAGACAAATTAGCATTCAAATGAAACATAATGGACATTAGAATTGACGAATTGAACTCTAATTTCTTTAAACTATGACTTTAAATA
Source organism: Meconema thalassinum (assembly GCA_946902985.2). Lineage (NCBI taxonomy): Eukaryota > Metazoa > Arthropoda > Insecta > Orthoptera > Tettigoniidae > Meconema > Meconema thalassinum. The sequence continues at coordinate 1,158,352,086 of OX336389.2, forward strand.
ATGTACGAAGTGTGAGATTTGCTGATACTGTTGCTGTAGGAAAATACGCTTCATAATTGCTGTCCACTTCACATTTTGGCCACTGTGACACCTGTTTCATGTCATTTTAACATTCTGAGGACTTTCCTTTACCATTTTGCTCGGATTTCAGAAACAGTAAATCAAAGCAATGAGTACTCAAATCGTATAATTGCATTAATATCGAATAACCGATGAGTGTTGCGGATAAGCTGTCAATCAATGGACTCAGCACACAAATTACATTAGCAGTGACGAATTGCATTCGAATTTCATAAATATCAATTTTTGTAAGAATTGTGCGATTTGCAAATACTCTTGTTGTAGGAAAATACGCGACATCATTGCGCATCAGTTCGCATTTTGGCCGTAAGGACGCCTGTTTGATGTCCAAACTATTGAACGTTATTTCATGGCCAGATTCGCTGTCAATCAATGGACTCAGCACACAAATGCCATTAGCAGTGTCGAATTGCATTTTAATTTCATAAATATCGATTTATTGTATGAAGTGTGCAATTTGCAAATACTGATGCTCTAACATGCCGCAATGATGAGTTGTCGTCTAAAACCTTGAAACTAAATAAATAAATAAATAAATAAATGCATAAATAAATAAATACTGCCCTTTAATACTCTAAGGGCAATGGCCTCCTGCCTAGACAGGGATTTTGCTCCATCTCACTCATTAGGTGAGCAGTCCTTAAGAGTAATGAGGCACCTATTGGTGCACTTTTCTGGGATGTTAGTCTCTGTTCTTGATTGTTCTTATAGCTATTGATATATCTATTCCTAACCTAGTTACACTATTCTCTATGTTATCCATTCTTGTTCCAGATCTATATTTGCAAAATTGTTAATGTCTCTAGCACATATTCACTTTATTGTAGTAGAATTTTAAGTGTCCTCAATGCACTATCGCTTTTGTATTTAAGGATTCACTATGTTGCACTGAGTTGCTCCTCTCTTATCCTCGCATATATTATATTTTGAAAAGGAGCTTTTCTAGGGTCTTCCACTCTTGTCTGTCTCTTGCTCTTCTTGTCCATTGTGGTAAGGCCAATTTCTTGAATGTGTCAGCCCACCCTGTCCCTTGTCTTCCAACGTTTCTCCTGCCGGTTCTGGGCTCCCAAATCGTTAGTCTGTGCGTCTACCTCCTATGCTACACCCTCGCTACGTGGCCTCCCCATTTCCATTTTAGTCTGTCCGCTGTGTTGATGGCGTCTCTAATACCGGTTCTTTTACGCTGCACCTTAGAGGGTGTAGCTATTGCCGCTACTACCTCCATGTAAACAACATTAGCTAAAAGCACTTAAGTCCCATTTAGTCAGTGGTAGTTTAAAATCGACTTTGATTTGATCAATACTTGGCTAATCCTGCCATAAATGATCCACAGTGTTTACTTTTAGAGATTATCATGTATAGCACATGCATAGTGTATTTCCAGTGATCACTCAAAAGCCCTTAGTAATGATTTTGGCTGATAATCATTGTATAACATTACATTTACAATTGTAATAGAGGTCAAGGACTCCAACTACATTCAACGGGTGGAAAATCCAGTGCAAATTACGTTTGATTATACACGTGCTGTAGTAATGTCTTAACGGATTCAAGCCAGGTAAAGTGAAATGTGTTTCATGATATTTCAAAAGGATACATTTCTCTAGACCAAATCAACACAACTCAACACCATGTTAGCTAGATTACCATCAGCATCATAAGGCTAGGAGACACGTACCAGAGGAAACCAATACATTTAAGTTCCTTGAACACTGCTTTGACTCAAAGCTGGGACATCGAGGTGTGCTCAAATATTGCCGACCACTACACAGGAGAACGCTTGCCACAAGGTTAAATTAACTCTTCCTATTTACTAAGTGTACCACGCATGTTGACTCTGTGGCCTGGTCAATCTGCAAATTCAACAATCCATGTGTTGGGCTTATTGTATACGTAGCCTATACGTTGTTCTTTATGCACATTGATACAATTAATACAAATGCACACAAGTCAACCTACAGATAGATAAAGATCGTTGTTATATACTGCAATATAACCTAGTAATCAACAAGTAGCTCCATGAATGACTCAATAGCTTATTTTCTTACATTCCACTGGTCTTTTACATTAAAAATCTCTCCGACCTATTAAAAGGATTTTCTATCTACTAAATACCTTTTGGAACACGCTCTACTTTGTCATCACGTGCAGGGCAACAATTTCAGACTCAAAACTCGACAGTCATACGCTCTAGTCACTTCAGATTACAAACATAAAAATAAAATTTAAATAAATAGCCAGTCCTGTAGAGCATGTAGCCTACCTTTGCATAAATACATGGGTCTAATTATAACTCCTTGTCCTCATCAATCAGTGTAACTGAATGTTCTGGTGAACAACATTAAGAATTCTACCTTACATAAGACTCCTCGTTATTCATCTCCACCGATATTGCACCCAGACAAAGTCATTCTGACATTAGCAATGTACGTCGAGATGGCGACAGTGTGATATTATTATGAATAATGCTAGCTAGGTCTCTTACTTTATGATACTTTACTCCTACAATATTTCGCATTATTTGCATAATTGGATCCTAAGGCATAGATTTTTATTTTTTAATATCACGCAAGGCTGTTATAACGCATTGGGCATATAAGACCCCTACACACCTCTACTATTATACCAATTTCAGCTGTTGAATATCTAAAACTGTTTATATTTATATTCCACAAATTCAAGACAGCCGCTGTGCACTATGTTCAATGCTAGCGAGGTATTCCATATGGTACTCCCCTCTCATCATATTTCGTGTTAATTATGATATTATAATGAGTATTGATATTCAAGTTTTAAGGATATGTCCAGTCACCATCGTGACTGTATGGAGTCATTATTCTTAAAACTTTATCTCAAGGAACCACATACAGGGTTCTACATACCTACCAAATTTTGTTATTGAAACTTCAAAATATTTTGCTTAATTCATCACATTCTTTACTTTCAAGATGACCGCTGATAATTTTATTAAGTGTGTTATTCATATGTCTTATTCCAGCAAGGTTCCTTATATGGTAACTCTTTCCTACTAACTTTCGCTTCAAATGTGTTATTACATTCCGAATGATTCATTATCACATTTTAATTGTATGCACAGCCACCATCCTGAAAATTTTAAGTTGTTATTCTTTTGCACTGGGCATACAATGCTACATACAAGGTTCAATGGTCTATTTCGAACGTCATAAACTACTTTTAGCTGCCGTGATATCGGCCTTGGTTATATTGAAGATATGGTTCATTGTAGGTCCTAGTACAATTACATATTTCCTTTCATGAGGGCCCCCTATCTAGCCTTGCTAAGCCGTTACTTAGATTTACGTTTCTTGCGGGAAATAGGACGTACTATGTACTGAGACCCATATGAAGATATGATTAGCATATAATCTCTTAGCTCATATTTCATGACATTTCATACATTTAAGGCAAACCTCTTACCGGCGCCGTTGACCCGAGTGGGGATAGACTGTACGTGTTTAGGCATAATTCTGAAAGTATGTGGGGTCATAAACGCCCAACCCAAAAGGGATGTTCGAAAGAGTTGAGTGACCAGAACCGTGAGAACGACAGTTGAAAAAATGCGGAGAGAAGGTACGCCGGGTCAACCACCCTCAAGGATGTGTGATAGAGAAGATATAATGACATGCATTAGACGGAGTATCTAAGTAGGCCTACACGCCGACAATTGACATAATTAGGAAATAATAATCCTACAACATTAAGAGTTATACTATTGGAATCAGGGGAACTTTAGCCTCTCAGAAATGTCACGAAATCATATGAGAAATCAATAGCCAAATTAATGAGAGTAGGAAATTGGTGAGGGTGCTAGATTTGAATAAGCCAATCAGAGACGGGAAAGCTACCCACGCGATTGAAAAACGCGGCATCTCAGAACAAGAGAAGAAATTACGGAGCTGTCTTATATCGAAACCTACGAATGAATTTTGGATTTGTTTTTGTTTTTGAGACATTGGGAATGTGACGAAGTGAATGGTGTGTCGTTCCTCGTTGTATGGGAATTTTTAATAGAAATTGGAATTGTATTCTCCCTTCCACCTGTCCAATTTCTGCCAGCCCTTAAAAATCCCGGTCATGTTTGAACATTTGTACAGTTAACTTGTTGCAATTGAAGTGGTAGCCCGCGCCAGTGCGCGCTAGGAACGTTTGAAAATTTTACAAGTGTTTAGTAGTCCAGTCGTGATTATATTTTGAGGCGATTTGCCTGCGCCAAGTGAACGCTGTTACATTTGAGTATAGTACAAGTAAGGTATAATTTATTCATTGTGTGGAGACGTTAGACCGCACGAACGTGCAAATTTGTAAGCGGAATATTACGAGGCAGTAACACAGTTGAAGTAGCGAGTTCGGTATAGTCAGGGATAGCCGCCCGAGCTATAAACAGAAGTGTCAGAGGCGAAGACAGCTACCCGAACGGTCGGGTGAAATCAAGTAGCCTGGTGACGTAGTTTAGATGACTTAGGACAAGTCGTGAGAAAACACAGTGCACACTTGATTGTAACTATCCATGGTGGCCCTGTTTACATGAAAATTTATACCTTTATATCCATCAGCCCTCCCATTCACCGGCAGCTGTGAAGAAGGAAATCTCAACAGCCAAGGACGCGATCTAAGAACATGATACAGCAGTTCAGGGCTAACGTGGCTACGGAGTGGAACAGCACGAGTGATCTGCCGACATGATGACGATACCATTGACTGGAGTTGGCTGAATACCATTGAAATTGTATGCATATAGTTTAGTCGGGGTTGCAACGGCTATTACAGGTGGATATGGTTGTAAATAATTGTTTTTATTGAATTGTTTGTTTATTGTTTTGTCATTAGTGTAACGTGGTGTCAATGTCAATACTTACGTGCCAATACATTTTGTGACACGTAGTCATCATCATTTTATATTTGTTGTTATTTGTGTACGGAGAGTTACATCGTAAGGACGTGATAAGGGAGGTTTGAGCATCAGCATGATGTGGTTATATGTAAAGATAACAGTAGACGGGAGGTAACCGATTTTACGAATTTTAGCAAACCAGTAATATTTTAATGCTGATGTGAAGCATATTTCAGTTTGTTGATTGGGTCGATGACTGCCATACTAACGTAGAGTAATTGACAGTTAAATTAACGTAACGAATTTTTTGCATTGGATCCTGATAGGAAAAACAGCGATCGTACGCTATGTTTATATGTGTGAATTGGTAAGTGTTGCTGAATTTTCAGTCGATGGTGTGCCACATGTGTGTTCATAGCGGAGGCTAATTCCCACAAATCGACGGAGGAGTAAGTATGTGGAGGTTCATGCCCTTGATAATTGTGTTATGGTGGAAGTTTGACCCACTTGTGTATTTATTGACCGCATCCTGGGGATATCATCAGAAGTGCATCGGATGCAGCGTGTCAATTACGACTGGAGGAATCGTGTGGGTTCCCTGTATTTGTTAATGTTTTACTAGGGTGCTTGAAGGAGTGGCAATCATAATCTAACAGGCGAGACAGTTATACTTGCACACCCAGACCAAGCCCAGTCAGCTGTTTTTATTGTGATGGGGATCTAGGTAGGCCCACCCTCGGCGTACGGATCGCTCTGTCTTAGTCCATTGTGTTCCTGAGTTGACAGCATTTTTGAAGTGATGAGATTATTGGAATACATCGGAATCTGGTTTGTTAAATAGATTGATTTTTTGCTACGTAGAGTTTAAGGGTGTTCTTTTGTTGTGCTAATTGACGTCCGATGTACTCGCCGTAATTCAGTGAGGAATCCGCTTTTGAGAGCGATGGTCAGTGCATTGTTGTATATTTTAATTAATTGTAGTGATTTGGGAATGAAGTTAACGACTGGGCCGCAGCCGACCGCAAGTATTGATGTTTCAGTGCTGTGATGACTCGTGTTCACAAGATTAGGTTTTCTAGTAAGAACCTGTTAAGGGGTTAATCGCACTGCAGATACACACGTAAAGTTTGGTTGTGTTTCCGAGGAAACGTTAAGTTTGCATTTTGTAATATGTTAAAAGATAGAGTACGTTTACAGTTTCTGTGAATAGTTATTCATGTATTCTTTTCTTCACACCCCGCTCGTGTGCCAACGAACGCCTGACACAAATCAGGACCTAGTCGCTTGGACGGAAGGTAATGATTTGATAATATATTACTGTACCCGATATGTACTTGACGCAATCGGCTACGCTGGTCGAGATTGGAAAATTATTATTTGGAATAAAAGAATGCTTTAGTATCGCGGCTGAGGCTGCATGGGGAGTGGCGTATTGGAGACAAGAAGAGGATGGATGACCCCTCCAACGAAATGAATGACGGGAAGAATGCACGAGATTATTTGAGTAATTTAGAAATTACGACCCTGTGTTATGTCAGAGAAGAAGGAATAATTCTAGATGTATATTTTGTTAATACATGTGATGGTTGATAATTCCGTAAAGGAAGATTATAGCATTATAACAAGCGCATATTAGCCATGGATGGGATGTGTGACGTCAGAGTACCGACGAGCAGACTACCCAAACCTGAGTGAGGGGAAACGAGTAGGTCACATGACTTGCAAGGCTAACAGCAGCGGTGCTGTGTGGGGAGAGAGATCTTATTACTGTGCGTTTCGTCTTCAGAACACAATCAACTCTAGAACAGTCGCTAAAGTGATACAATTGACAGTACGGTGAACGCGAGTCGGATACGGGAGACGAGGTCTCGATGGCAGTGGACTTGTTGAGCGTGACCGGTTACGGGAAACACGCTATTATATCGTGGAGAATATAGAGTTTTCTTTCAACCAGTATTTCAGTCATGAGATAGGACTTGCGAGTTTAGGCAAGCTGAACATTTTACGCCGTGAAAGAAACCAGTAAAACAGTGAAATTTGTGATGCATCTTCACGCACTTCCACTGTTTAACTAAGCCATTTATAACGTTGTGTTACCGGCATGTTGCAAGTCAGGAATATAGCCATTACGGCGGACATCTTGTGACAAGTTGGAGGTTGTGTTATGGGTACTGTAAACCGCCGTTAACATTGCTGCATATTGGAGGTCGACATTATGATAGTCCGAATACTTGTTTCATTTTCAAGTTTCACAATTCCAACCTGCGTGCCTACCAGCAGATGAACTTTTAAACATTCTCAACATTATGTTTAAAGGCACAGCTGATGTAATGTGTACAGTGAAGCTTAGGCGACCACAAGGTTTCTTAATTAAAATATCTACTTTCTACAGTAATGAAGTGAATGCCAATTACCATGATTTACGAACATTTGCAAATATGCATATCGCATAATATCCAGCTACAGCGTGTGTAATAAATTTGAACACGCAATATAACATACTTTTCTTTATATCCACGCAATTCGACATTTATTGGCGAGGACTTTACTTATGGATGCCAGTCGACATATGTTTGTGGAACAGTGGCGTGCTGTAGCCATGGACATAAAGGGGTGCCCATTTATATTGCGATATCCAGTGGATTTTTGGACAGTATCCGAGTTGAACATTTCATACAGTGACATGGCGTTCTACACATAAGAAGAGGCAGGATGGCAGAACGGAGTGACGGGTTCGAGTCCTACCCAGGCGAGTGACCATGCCGAGATCTGAATTGGGACGTGAGGAATGCTGATCCAAGGTACAGGATGAAGAAATGGTCGATCTTGCGATAAATTAATCATGAATATCTGGATAACCGTCGATCTTTGAATGAATATTCTTACCACCTGGAGTATACTGAAGGTAATGTGAGCGCTTATTTGAATACACTGACATGAATTAGCATGACCCTGGGCACACTGGTATATCATTAGGAATATTATTTTTGAAGCACCATCTTTATATATTTTGAATATCATCCTGACGAATTCGCTGATACATGGTGGATTCCATGTGAGATGACAGGGGCATTTAACTGACCATTGCTATTCACCGACGTTATTGAGCATGATATTTCATCATCTTTTATAGCGAGTTATAGTACATTTAGAGTATAGTTTTTTTGATCGAGCTTTTATGAGACTCGAGACCTGCAGTCAGATTTTTGATATTTTTTGCATTCTAATGATTGTGTGGAGTTAGTGAGACCAGGAATGTTTTTCTTCTTGTTTGATTGGATCATTAAAGCTATTGAATTTAATTAGCTTTAGCGAACATTGTCACTACTATCTGACAGTATAATTATTGTTGATTCCGGTCCTATGCATTCACTCATCTGAGCCGTCGAAACGGGGCCTTTTGCCTAGAGCAATTGTGTAGTGTCTAATCGCTAGACCTTTTATTAGGGATTTATCATCTGAGCCGTCGAAACAGGGTCATTTGCCTAGAGCAATTGTGTAGTGTCTAATCGCTTGACCTGTTACTAGGGATTCATTATATCATCCGAATGCAATGTGGATTGTAAGCGAATCAAACAATAATTTACAAGTCATGTATTAGTTGATCTTTATAGAGTACAGTAAAAATAAATGTAAGCAGTCACAATTTTTGATTCTTGTGTGATGGACCCAATAGTTTTTGAAGCGATATGCTACTTCAGAATACAGTCAGCTTAATATAATTTTTCTGATGAATAAATGTACACCTCTAACATGGATTTTAAGTAATCGATTCCTTTAAGATGAGTACGTTCGTTTCATAAATCTATCGCAGGCAGAAATGAAACAGCTATGATGAATATATTATTGTTCTAACACAGATGGTGTTTTCTTGAACACAGATTTCAATGATTTTACAGAGCTATGACACTTTGAGATTAAATAATGCTTGGATTGGATAGTAATTAGTTCAGTGATTTACATGTCGTTTAAGAGGTTGTCAAACACAGTTATAGTGACCACAGTTCTGTTGGGTGAACTTTATTAATTCTTGAAGCCAGTATTACAGTAAATGTGGATTTTTAAATATGTTGCCGTTAGATATTTTTGCCAAGTGTGTCTGTAAATATTGCCAATATTTGTGAGGTTACCACCTTAATATATTAATGGTGTAGACTGAAAGTGAGTGAACCCAGTCTTAGTTTTGATTCATGCTGTGCGCTGAATAGTAGTGATGAATTTATGATATATTGATAATGTTCAATTGTGATGTTAAATGAAGTGGTTCATGAAGAATGAATTCAAGTGGTTATTAGTGGATGATAACGTCCAATGTGGAAAGGTTAGGGCAATACATTTTGGTATGGCAATTGAGTGAAATATAGGCACCAATCATAACATGTAAGAGTATAATTACTTCTGGCAATACATTCTCACTAGTGTGATATATTTTGACGACGCCTCAATAATTAATCCTAGATATCATTCTGGAAGTTTAGATAATACAAGTTCCTTTTAATAATTAATGGCTGAATATTACTCTGAATGATAATTGAAGCAGTTGATCTGACCTGATGCCGATTTAAGAAAATTTAAGTGAACAGCTGATTACGTAGTGGCTGGTGAGATAAGTGATTAATGATTTTTCAATGCTTTAAAATACCATATAATTATAATTAAGATGATAAATGATTAAGATTCTGTAAATAATTTTGACAGGGTGATTACAAATGCTTTTTGCGTAATTTCTGTTGATTCCAATGAGTATAAATTAAAGTCAGAAGTGAAACGTTTGAGACATTGACTAGTCATTCATGTGTATTGATAAAGAATGATAGCACGATTAAATGATCAGGATGATGCTATTAATTAATAACTTTAATGAATGAAAATCCACAGCCTGCTTCCAGTCTCCGACTGGGTCAGGAATGGAATGAATGAAGCCCCCATCTAGCGGCGAGGATATGAACTGTGCCGGCTGCCGAGGCCTGACGCACTCCTCTGGGGCAATGATTAAATGATTGACAGATGAAATGAAATGATAGTGGAGAGTGTTGCTGGAATGATATCTTTGACAGGGAAAACCGGAGTACCCGGAGAAAAACCTGTCTGCCTCCGTTTTTGTCCAGCATAGATCTCACATGGAGTGACCGGGATTTGAACCACGGACCCAGCGGTGAGAGGCCGGCGTGCTGCCGCCTAAGCCACGGAGGCTTCATTAATAACTTTAATAAATTATGAAAATAATGTATTCTAGTAATTCCAGTGAGATTGGAATCCAGGACATTCTGTACTTTTACGAATACTTAAACATACTGTAAATATAATTGCGTGCAATATTATTCTAAACTTAAAGGTTCGCTTGCTTATTGTTATATCACTAACAATGATAGGTCTCAGGGTTCACAAACAAAACAGTGACGTGTGATTTAGTGCTTCGGTGACCCTGAGAAACCAAGAAACTTTTAGTTATTTTTATTTTGGACACGTGAACGAATTTATTTTTGATTGGAATGGAAATGGACAGATTTGAACAAGAACAATTGCATCCTAACTCTCGCGATCTACCATTATCCCAGGCAGGATTTTCATATGTTTTGTCTTGTCGGCCAGGTTCAATAAACCTTCTTTTATTTTAATTTATATGATCTTGAGATGGTGTATTTTTCCCAGTCCTTTCCTGTGTAATGTTAAGGCCTCACCACGAAGGATGTGGTTTGTTAGGAATCCAGTGGATGGCGCCTTTGCTTTGCTTTATAATTAAATTAAACCCGTAAACGACCCAGGGATACTTTGTCTCGTGTTACCCACTGCTATTTGTTTTAAATTTCAACTGGATCTCCGACACATTCCTTGTTTTTTTATTGTTTCGATTCCCTCTCTCCCGGGATACCTGATATGCATTGCTATGTCAGTTGGGTCATCGCATGCCAGGGTGGAACGTGTACAGAAGGGAGAGTTGGCTCTTTCCAAACGTGGGGCTCGATTATATTCGTTTAATTGGAATACATAGGATCGAGATAATAAAGAGATTGATCTCTAGTTCTGTTGAATGTGTTACGGAGTTTATTGAACCTGACAAGGCGATATACTGTGTGCTCATGCTTGTCGCCATGTTATTAATGCTCGTGTCATATCGTATTCAAACTTATGTTATTCTAGTTGCTCATACCTGTGTGTAGTTAGTACTTGGAGTGTCACAATGTTTTGCTGTCCATGTCTCTGTATTTGAAACCCATATTTGCACGATATTATTATGCCAATGGAGGAATTGAAGAAAATGTTATTAGAATTACAAGGCAGTATGTCAACTGTAGAGTCTAATGTTAGAAGGATGGAAACTGAAGTGAAGGATGAGATAGCTGATTCAGAAGCTAGGTTACAGGATAGATGTGAAGATAATCTAAAAGTTTTACAGGCCAGCAATAAATATGATTTAAAAGCTTTACAGGCTAGCAATGAAGATAATTAGAAAACTTTACAGTCTAATATTCAATCTGATAATGAAAATAATTTTAAGGCTAATGAATCTAATTTAAGGGATAGTTCAAAATCCTTAGAAAACAGATTGCAAGCCCATAATGAGGAAAATAAAACTGAACTAATGGATAATTTAAAGAATGTAGAAATTAGATGAAAGGTTAAAATTGATGAAATCCTAAAAGCATTACAATCAGATATCAAAGCAGTAGAGGCAAAAGGAAAGGAGAATATGAATATCCTAAAGAAAGATATTATAGATCTTGAAACTATAGGTGAAGAAACCATCATTAATTTAAGGACAGATGTTGTCACAATTCAGAAAGACATCAAGGCGGATATATCTAGTTTAAGGTCTGATATGGACGGTTTGAAGGCAGATATAGCTGAGATTGAAGAAAGGACTTCTGAAAAATCTTTTGATTCTAAAATTGATGATTTGGAAAAGAACCAAGGGAAAGAGATTAATGGTTTAAAAACGATAATAAGTACGGTTAAAAAGGGTGTTTTAGGAGAAGTCAATTCCAACTTAGTATTCTTGGAAAACCGACTACAGGCAAACATAAACCAAATAGATGATAGCGTAGATCAGGGAGTCAATGACAATCTAGCGTTATTTAAGAATAGGGTCGGTGCAATTGCAGGGGAGAAGTATAATGCTACCGATGCCGAAGCGAAGGAGAAACTTGAAGGAATGGAAAGTAAGACGTTGCGGGTATGGCGAACCTTGAAATCAGATTCACTGAAAATAGGGAAACTACAGAGAAATTCTACCCAATTAAGAACGAATTTAAGCAAATTAGACAACCAGGTTGAATCAGTTAAGACCCCGTGCGATGAAAAGTTGGACAAGTTAAGAAATGATCTTGAGGAGAGTACCAGGACACATACTGTCGTTCCAATGGATAATTTGGAGATGAAATTCAAACTAGGTGAGAAACGGAACGAGGATAGGATGACCAGATTGGAGTCAGTAATTAACAACCTCAGTAGTCAAGAGTTAACACCAGAGGACATTTCCATGAATCAGACACCGATTGTCGATAATAATCAGGAGGTGACTATAGGAGAGATTAACCAAACTCAACCACCGATTATTTCAGGGAGGATTATTTCAACTCCTAACATTAATGATAGCTCAACTTCAAATATCACTAATCCCAATGAGCGTTACTCAGGTCCGGTGACCATTATCAGGAACTTAGATGATAAGCCGAGAAAATTTTCTGGGAAAACAGGTTTTACACCCTTAGAATTTCTGCGAGATGTCAGAGATTACATGGCAGAACATCGAGTATCCAAGGAAAGGGAACTAAGGGTTGTAGAACGCGCCTTAGAAGGACCAGCATTAACTTGGTTCCGCGCTTTTCGGCAAAATTTTGGGAACATTGAGCATTTCGCCATAGCTTTCTTAAGACGTTTTTGGAGCGCGGAAGATCAGCTGAACGTACGACAAGAGATGTATTCCAAGAGGTATTCTACATGGCATCCAACTCATTATGCAAGTTATTTCATAACGCAGTTAGCGAAATTTGCAATTTTTGACTCCACCCTTACCCGAAGATGAATTGTTACAAGCCATAGCGAGACAGTTACCAGTGGAGATACAACGGTCACTTATAGCATCTGGTGCTAATTCACGCGGGCACTATGATGATATATTGCGAAGGCTAGATTACACATGCGCTCAAATGACTCCTAGAAACACTAGAGCTGACAATAGGAACACTCAGGAAATAAATGCAGTAGTATTCGTTATTGCCGTTCAGACCTATCAGAGGACATCGTGGGAACGAAGAAGGAATGATGGAGACCGGAGTAACTTTCGCCACGTCCGTGGAATTGACAGATATCACGGACCCTAAGTATGACCTTACAATAGTGATACACGAGATAGTAGATATCGGAACAATCATCAGGATTTCCGATATCAGAATAGGAACCGTTACAATAATCGTTATTTAAGGAGAAATAATGGTAATGACCAATAAAATCATCAACAGTCAAATCAGAATGGTCAGGAAGGCGACAGGAATCGAAACAGTCTGGACGGAAGACATAGAGAAAGCCTGGAGTACGTAAAGCATTAAGAGAGGAAAGGTAACCTAGTCCGCCGGCAGAGGAATTAGTTCAAGACTTTGACAGGGCAGGTTCAAGCAAGACGAAAATAAAACGTCGAATTAATCACCGATCAGCATCATAATTATCTGGAAACCATTGTCATAACTGAAACGTACCAGGTTAAGGATAAAGATTTAATAGAAGAAGAAGACATCGTCCGCCGGGGGAGCAGACATGAATTGCCAGTCATTAGCGTGGAAGTCAAGGGGAAGGAAATAAAGACGTTAATGGACACCGGGGCCATGGTAAGCGTTACCTCCATGGGCTGCCTCGAGGAATTGAAATTGATAGGAGATATTACAATTTTGCCAGGTGCTACCGGTAAGATTCAAGGATTGATTCCAGATAAGAGCATTAAATGTAGAAATCAAGTACACTTGGATATCAGAGTTGGATACAGATATTTTGAACAAATGTTCCTGGTAATAGGTCATTTACATTTCGATATGATCTTAGGAGTAGACTTCTTAGGTGAAAGTGGTCTGATCATAAATATGCAGTGTAGACGCAGGTATTTTCCTGAAGAGGATGCTGACAATCAGAAATCTGAGATGACATTCTTTCGAGAGAGTATTTTGGATAGAATCTTGCACAATATTGAAAGATCTGTTGAGAGTAAAGCGGACATGAAGAGTAAATTGAACCTAGAAATCCAAGAGAAGTTTGACCACTCAATTTCAGAATATGAGGTCATATTCAATGATAAGCCAATTTTACGTACAGCATCAAGTTGATAGATGACAAGCCATATCACAAGAACCTATACCCCATACCTGATAAGTAGAAGGAGGAAGTACGAACGATGATAAATATCATGGAGAGAGATGAAATTATCAAGAAAGAATTCTTCCTGAGCACGATAGACCACCCATTATTCGAGAACTGCTTCGCAGATTCAAAGGGAAGAGTTTCATTTCCACTATCGACCTGACTAGTTCATATTATCACATAGAACTAGCAGAGGATTGTAAACGATATGCCGGATTCCTCTTTTGGAGTAATGAATAGTGGTCCAGTAATGATCCGGTCACTAGATCGTAATCTGTCGGATCTAGTTAAGGAACACGTCGTTAGTTACATAGGCGACCTGATCATAACATCCGAGACAGCTGAGGAGCATGTCAGACACCTCAGAATGCTTTTCGAAGAACTCAGGAGAACGAATTTCAAGGTGAATTTCGACAAATGCCAGTTCATTTATGGGGTGATCAAATTTCTAGGTCACAGGATCAAAGGAGACGGAGTCAGAATTCCCAACCCCAAGGAAAATCAAGGAAGTAAGGCAGTTTCTAGGAATGTGTCAATTCTTTTCCGCTCATTGTCCCGGATACACAGAAGTAATGACACCTCTGCAGGATTTGCTTAGGAAAGGAAATCGATGGAAGTGGGACGACAAGTGCAACAAAGCTTTTCTGTCGGCTAAGAATATGTTGGTTCAGAATGTAAAACTGGAATACCCTGATTTTTCTAGAAGATTCTTTGTGGAAACGGACGCATCCAAGATACGCATCAGCCGTATCCTGTATCAAGTTGATGATTAGAATAAGAATAGATATTTTGCTTTCACTAGTCACAAGCTCCGGGAAAGCGAAAGGAATTACTATGCAACAGAGTTAGAGGCATTAGCTGTAGTTCATGCACTCAAAACTTGAAAAAATGTCTTATTTGGGCATGACGTGACGGTGATCACGGACCATAAAGCGCTTCACTTGATTATGAAGACGGACTTAGCAAGCGACAGTATTACTAAATGGGCTCTTCCCTTGCAAGAATTCAATCCTACCGTGGTGCACAGACCGGGGAAGTTAAACCTGTTAAACCTGTTGGCTGATGTTTTGAGTAGAAACCCTAGTGAAGAGGCGATTATCAACCACATAGATCTTGTTCATGAATACCAGGGGACCCTAGAGATGTTGAAAAGGCTAGCACTGACTCAGAAGAGATATACGCCGTTACGAAGAATATACCATTTTCTATCCCATAAGATGGACAATGCCGATCCGTATTATAACCACACTGAGCGAGAAGCTAGGAATTACCACATCGTGGGAGGTCTAATATACCAGTTTGTTGACAGAGATCACACCAAGCTTAGAGTTGTGATATCACCCAAGCTCGTCAATCCAGTCATTTGGATGATACATAGAACTACCGCACATGACGGTGTGGACAAAACTATCGCCATTGCCAAGGAGACGTTTACTTTGAAGCGAATGGGGCAAACAGTCCGCGAGGTTATCAAGACGTGTGACAGATGCCAGCGAAGCAAACATTCCTCAAAGCTGATGAAGGAAGTCCCTAGAACGATATTATCAGATAAGCTGAGGGAATTATTTGCCATGGACATTTACGGTCCAATTTCTCGCTCGACGAGAGGGAACCAGTTTGTTTTTGGTTTCAGTTGATATATTCTCCAAATATGTATCGTTGTGTCCCATCCAGGACGCAACGTCTAGATATGTCATTAGGCCTAATTGAACTGAGAAAACTGTAATTCCAAGCATGGGTAAACCTGAGTTTTTGCTAAGTGACCATCGATCACAGTTTAACAGTATGGAATTTTCAGCTGCTATGGAGAGACTGGAGTTAAAACATGTGTTTAAATCTGTCTGTTATCCAGAGGGAAATCCGGCAGAGAGAATTATGCCTGAGATTAGTAAGATGTGCAGATTATACGTGTCGGAACAACATCACGGATGGATGGAGGGGAACGCCTCAGATGTCAGGCAGAGAAGAGGTCCAGGAGACATACAGGAAGAAGGTTTCATGAACCGTTCCAGGAAGTTGACGAGGTGCTGATCAGGAAGCCAGTTGCATCGAATCTTCAATTGAGGATATGCCATAAATTTGCTCCACTTTTCACTGGCCCCTTCCGAATTGATGAAGCATATGGAAATAATAGCTACAAGATGACCTGAATAAACACCAATGAGGTAGTTGGAACGTTTAACGCAGCTAGCATAAGAAAGTATCATTCCACTTGAGACAAGAGTAGTTGGAATCCAATCGTGTACATGAAATGTTAAGTGCAATTGAATGCCTGAGTGCAATATTTAAATTAATCTGTTTCTTCAGGATTCATAAAAAAGGCGTGGTAAGGGGAGAGATGTACCCGATATGTACTTGACGCAATCGGCTGCGCTGGTCGAGAATGGAAATTTATTATTTGGAATAAAAGAATGCGTTAGTATCCCGGCTGTGGCTGCATAGGGAGTGACGAATTGGAGACAGGAAGAGGAAGGATTACACCTCCAACGATGTGAATGACGGGAAGAATGCACGAGATTATTTGAGTAATTTAGAAATTACGACCCTGTGTTTTGTCAGAGAAGAAAGAATAATTCTGGATGTATATTTTGTTAATACTTGTGATGGTTGATAACCCCTTAAGGGATGATTATAGCATTACAACAAGCGGATATTAGCCATGGATGGGCCGTGTGACGTCAGAGTGCCGACGAGCAGACTACCCTACCCTGAGTGAGGGGAAGCGAGTTGGTCACATGACTTGCAAGGCGAACAGCAGCGGTGCTGTGTAGAGAGAGAGATCTTATTACTGTACGTTTCGTCTTCAGAACACAATCAACTCTAGAGCAGTCGCTAATGTGATAAAATTGAAAGTACGGTGAACACGAGTCGGATACGGGAGACGTGGTCCCGATGGCAGTGGACTTGTCGAGCGCGACCGGATTCGAGAAACACGCTATTATATCGTGGAGAATATAGTTTTTTTCTTTCAACCAGTATTTCAGTCATGAACTGGGACTTGCGAGTTAAGGCAAGCGGAACATTTTACGCCGTGAAAGTAACCAGTATAACAATGAACTTTGTGATGCATCTTCACGCACATCCACTGTTTAACGAAGCCATTTATAACGTTGTGTTACCGGCATGTTGCAAGTCAGGAATATAGCCATTACGGCAGACATCTTGTGACAAGTTGGAGGTTGTGTTATGGGTACTGTAAACCGCCGTTAACATTGCTGCATATTGGAGGTCGACATTATGATAGTCCGAATACTTGTTTCATTTTCAAGTTTCACAATTCCAACCTGCGTGCCTACCAGCAGATGAACTTTTATACATTCTCAACATTATGTTTAAAGGCACAGCTGATGTAATGTGTACAGTGAAGCTTAGGCGACCACAAGGTTTCTTAATTAAAATATCTACTTTCTACAGTAATGAAGTGAATGCCAATTACCATGATTTACGAACATTTGCAAATATGCATATCGCATAATATCCAGCTACAGCGTGTGTAATAAATTTGAACACGCAATATAACATACTTTTCTTCACATCCACGCAATTCGAAATTTATTGGCGAGGCCTTTACTTATGAATGCCAGTCGACATATTTTTGTGGAACAGTGGCGTCCTGTAGCCATGGACATAATGGGGTGCCCATTTAGATTGCGATATCCAGTGGATTTTTGGACAGTATCCGAGATGAACATTTCATACAGTGACATGGCGTGCTACACATAAGAAGAGGCAGGATGGCCGAACGGAGTGACGGGTTTGAGTCCTACCCAGGCGAGTGAACATGCCGAGATCTGCATTGGGACGAGAGGAATGCTGATCCAAGGTACAGGATGAAGAAATCGTCGATCTTGCGATAAATTAATCATGAATATCTGGATAACCGTCGATCATTGAATGAATATTCTTACCACCTGGAGTATACTGAAGGTAATGTGAGCGCTTATTCGAATACACTGACATTAATAGCATGACCATGGCCACACTGGTATATCTTTAGGAATATTATTTTTGAACCATCATCTTTATATATTTTGAATATCATCCTGACGAATTCGCTCATACACGGTGGATTCCATGTGAAATGACAGGGGCATTTAACTGATCATTCCTATTCACCGACGTTATTGAGCATGATATTTCATCATCTTATATAGCGATTTATAGTACATTTAGAGTAGAGTTTTTTGACCGAGCTTTTAAGAGACTCGAGACCTGCAGTCAGGTTTTTTGATAGTTTTTTGCATTCTAATGATTGTGTGGAGTTAGTGACCAGGAATTTTTTCTTCTTGTTTGATTGGATCATTAAAGCTATTGAATTTAATTAGCTTTAGCGAACATTGTCACTACTATCTGACAGTATAATTATGTTGATTCCGGTCCTATGCATTCACTCATCTGAGCAGTCGAAACAGGGCCTTTTGCCTAGAGCAATTGTGTAGTGTCTAATCGCTTGACATGTTATTAGGAATATATCATCTGAGCCGTCGAAGCAGGACCTTTTGACAGGAGCAATTGTGTAGTGCTTAATCGCTTGACCTGTTACTAGGGATTCATTATATCATCCGAATGCAATGTGGATTGTAAGCGAATCAAACAATAATTAACAAGTTATGTATTAGTTGATCTTTATCCAGTACAATAAAAATACATTTAAGCAGAGTCACATTTTGTGATTCTTTTGTGATGGATCCAATAGTTTTTGTAGCGTTATTCTACTTCCGAATACAGTAAGTTTAATATAATTTTTCTGATGAATAAATGTACACCTCAAACATGGATTTTAAGTGATTGATTCCTTTAAGATGAGTACGTTCGTTTCATAAATCTATCACTGGCAGAAAGGAAACAGCTATGATGAATATATTATTGGTCTAACAGAGATGGTGTTTTTTTTGAACACTGGTTTCAATGATTTTACAGAGCTATGACACTTTGAGATTAATTAATGCTTGGATTGGATAATAATTATTTCAGTGATTTACATGTCGTTTAAGAGTTTGTTAAACACAGTTAAAGTGACCACAGTTTTGATGGGTAACTTTATTAATGCCTGAAGCCTGTATTACAGTAAATGTGGATTATTAAATATGTTGCCATTAGATATTTTTGCCAAGTGTTTGTATAATGATTGCCAATATTTGTGAAGTTACCACTTAAATATATCAATGGTGTAGACTGAGGGTTAGTGAACGCAGTCTTATTTTTGATTCATGCTGTGCGATGAGTAGTTGTGATGAATTTATGATAAATTGGTGGGCTCAATTGTGATGTTTAATGAAGTGGTACATGAAGAATGAATTCAAGTGGTTAATAGAGGATGATAACGTCCAATGTGCAAAGGTTATGGCAATAAATGTTGGTATGGCAATTGAGTGAATATAGACATTCTCACTTGTGTGATATATTTTGACGACACCTCGATAATTAATCCTAGATATTATTCTGGAAGTTTTGTTAATCCAAGTTCCTTTAATAAATAACGGTTGAATATTACTCTGAATGATAAGTGAAACAGCTGGTCTGACCTGATGACGGTTTAAGAAAGTTTAAGTGAACAACTTATTGAGTAGTGGCTGATGTGATAAGTGTTAAATGATTTTTCAATCATTTAAAATATCAGATAATTATAATGATGATGATAAATGATTATGACAGGGTGATTACAAAAATGATTTTTGAATAATTTCTGTAGATTCCAATGAGTATAAATGATAGTCAGAAGTGAAACGTTTGAGACATTGATTAGTTATTCATGAGTATTGATATAGAATGATAGCACGATTAAATGATCAGGATGATGCTATTAGTTAATAACTTTAATAAATTATGAAAATGATGAATTCTAGTCATTCCAATGAGATTGGAATCCAGGACATTCTGTACTTGTACGAATACTTAAACATACTGTAAATATAATTGCGTGCAATATTATTCTAAACTTAAAGGTTGGCTTGCTTTTTTATTATGTCACTAACAATGATAGGTCTCAGGGCTCACAAACAAATCAGTGTCTTGTAATGTAGTGCTTCGGTGACCCTGAGAAACCAAGAAACTTTTAGTTATTTTTATTTTGGACACGTGAACGAATTTGCTTTTGATTGGAATGGAAATGGTCAGATTTGAACAAGAACAATTGCATCCTAACTGTCGCGATCTACCAATATCCCAGGCAGGATTTTCATATGTTTTGTCCTGTCGGCCAAGTTAAATTAACCTGTTTTTATTTTAATTTATATAATCTCGAGATGGTGTATTTTTCCCAGTCCTTTCCTGTGTAATATTAAGGCATCACCAGGAAGGATGTGGTTTGTTAGGAAGCCAG
The DNA here is from genome assembly GCA_946902985.2 of Meconema thalassinum. NCBI lineage: Eukaryota > Metazoa > Arthropoda > Insecta > Orthoptera > Tettigoniidae > Meconema > Meconema thalassinum. The sequence goes on from OX336389.2 coordinate 1,158,372,689, forward strand.
TTGATGGCGCCCTTTGCTTTGCTTCATAATTAAATTTAACCCGTAAACGACCCAGGGACACTTAGTCTCGTGTTACCCACTGGTATTTGTTTTAAATTTCAACTGGATCTCCGACACATTCCTTGTTTCTTTATTGTTTCGATTCCCTCTCTCCCGGGATACCTGATATACGTTTCTATGGCAGTTGGGTCATCGCATACCAGGGCGAATCGTGTACAGTACTTCGTATTACGCCACCTGTTCACTTTGTAAAATGAGTACGCTACTAAATAAATACATTTCTTTGTACCGAGTGAATCCGATAATTGACACTTGAACATTTGATTGATCTCGATATTTTGACACATGATTTTGTGTGTTGTGTTTGGAAGGCCTATTTTTACTTCCAGGTCAGTGTTTATGTTATTGTTTCTTCTTATTAATTTCAGGGGATTTTAATTTTCATATTTCTTTGCTTTTAATGGGGATGGGGTGATTTCAATTCAGTTAAATTGTATAGTTGCTTTGGTGAATATTATTTTGTCTTTGTTAAATTTGACCCTGGCATGTAATTTAGAGATTAAGTTCCCGTGATCGTTCATTGGAAATCCTAGGATGGTTTTTGTATTAAGGCGCCGCACCGGACTGAACGCGACCCCTAAGAAGAGAGTTCATCCTATAAGACCCGGTTTGAAGGGTACAGTACCATATCTTTAATTAAACCAAGGCCAGTATCACAGCAGCATTTTATTCGTATTTCATGACGTTCCTAATATACCGTTTGTGCTTAATGACGACTATTTATTAAAAATGATTTCGTAACTTTCAGTCGGTCAATTCAAAATAATTTAAATTACTGGAATATTGTGAAATAATAACCTGAAATAAATTACATGTTAATAAATACGTGGGTTGGGATATAAGTCATTTCAAACTTTTTCTTTCCTGCAGGTATCAGCCCGGTTGCACAATGTGACATGTACAGATGCCAGGACGAATTGGGAACTACATTATGTGGACATTGTCGAACACGAAAACATTTTGCCACACATATTTATTACGATATTGTACAGGACAATATTGGTAGAATGGTGAAAACAAATTACTAACGACTTATTGTCAAGTACACCGCCTATATTTCAGCACAATACGGTACACATAGAGTTGGCATGACAATAATGGGTCTAAAGGCCCTCAAAATAGTTCCCTGCAACGTCCACCACACGCTGACCATGACCTGAGGGGCGAGGAATTCCATCTACGTTACCATTTGCCGCCCCATGTGTGAAGCGAGTCAACTGTTGTCAGACAACATTGGAAATGCCCTCTCGTGTCACAAACCGCTGCGTCGACCACGTAGTGGTTCTGTAATCTTTGGCATGAGAAGGAAGTCACAGAGCGAAAAATCAGGAGAGTACGGGGAGTGCTCCAATTCTTCTCATATCCAGCAACGCAGTTGCCGCCGTACACACTCTGCCGTATATGGTCGTGCATTGTCGATTAGTATGATTGCATTGTCCACAAAATCCTAACGTTTCTCCCGCACGCCACATCTTACCTGTCGCACCAGGAAGTCCCTCTAGAACTCGGCGTTCCCTGTTTTGCTATGGAAAACAAAGTGGCACACAATGATACCCCTGCCATTATACGCGACGATCACCAACAATTTTATGGAGAACGGATTCTGACGGAACTTCAGCCACCTTTGTGATCCGGCATGGTGCTACTCCACGGAATGACGTTTGAGTGCCGGTTCGAATGACCAGGCCCAAAATTAATCGATGGAGATTTTTCGTGACAGGAAGTGGTTGTCGTCCCATTGCCAGCGTGGTCCAAGTATGTTGCATATCGCATCCACCGTTGAACGTCCGTTGAACTACCCACCGCGATTCATTTTTGCGCAGTTACAGCTCTGTCCGCAATATCTTGTGGATAGTGCGTTTCTGGATGTAACATTCCCTCTCTAACTCCAGTATCGTCCATCAATGGTCATCCTCCTGGAGCTGCTTGATGACGGCATGTGACACTTGGGACCACACACTGACAGGTCGTCCCAAGCGTTGCTGATCACCGGTTGCCACACGTCCTTGCTGAATCTTTCCTACCTTCCATGCTAATGTACGGTTTGGGAGGGAATTACTCCCAACGGCTTCCACCAATTCAGTATGACACCCTCTCGCATTTCTCCCTCCGAAAATGGCTATTTAGATATAGAAGTCCTGCTCAGCACGGGTTGCTTCCATCTTGAACGACGCTCACCACACAACTCATTTCACTGTGCCCTCTGTGGTCCTACCAGCAATCACAGAGCCATCTGTTGTTTTGCATAAACACTATGCCTGCATATTTTCCACGCGACAAAGTACCGTGTGTGAACCGCTCACATATCTGCAAAAGGAAAAGTAGATGCAATGACGTTTGCCCCAACCCTCGTACATATATACCAGGGGCATCAGCTACCCCTAATAATATTGTTATATGCAACCCAATTAACGTTGTTGTCAGGGTTCTCTTCTTGCATCCCGTATGGTACTAATGCACTGCAATAATGTCCAAGAAAGGGTTCTGGGCACGGGCAACAAGAGCTCGCTGATGAGCCCATCTTGGTGTTCCTAAACGGAACCCCTCACAAGACACGACATAAACCTAGAATCATTGCTGAGTTTTAATTCCTTGGCCATGAAAGGCAATATACCATCTATTTGGAAGCCTTCATAGGGAGGTAAAAGGCTGCTTGAGCGTTCAGCTCTCGCTGTAAAGGAGCGCAACAGCGCTTCATAAGAAGGGGAGTAGCGCACTGTTCGCTACTCCTGTGCAGGTTTGGGCACGGACACCAAGAGCCCACTAACGAGCCTGTTTTGGAGTTCCTAGGCAAAATCCCGCCCAAGACATGGCGTAAACCTAGAAAAATTGCAGAGTTTATATAGATTATTGTCAGGCAAAAAAGCAATAAGAAATGTAGTAAAATAGAAATATGAAATTAATAATAATAATTATCAAGGCATTAATTGTGTGGTCATATATTGGGATCTTTACTCTTTCTGGCATTTAGTTTTCTTATATTATTTGCCTACCGATATCACCATCGTTTTTGGAATGCTTATTAGCCTAATTTCGATTTTTGCAAATAATGAAAGTGGACTTATGAGATCAACACAGGGCCAAAAAGTGTGTGTCTGTCTGTGTGTCTGTGAGTGTGTGTGTGTGTGTGTGTGTACTCTGCATGTCTGCCCCCCCCCCCTCCCTCTCCCATCAATTCAAACACGGTGAAACCTAATTGAACGAAATTTGGTACAGAGTTAGTACTGCAGGAAGCATGAAGCACCAACATCCAATAGAGATCAGGATAGTCAGCAGATGTTATTCTAGAATAACCCCCCGCGAACAGTTCCAAATGGAAATTACTTCTCTCCTTCGGAAAATATCACCAGGCAGCATCGTGTAGACGCTGCTCCTAGTTCTCCTTCGGGAATAGCATCCACTCGTGCTGGATCTGAAATGGGGTTGCCCTAGTTCTAGGTTGAGCTGGTTCTGAAATCGGTATGCCCTAGTTCTAGCTTCTTCTGTTCTTCTGTTGTTCATCTTATGCGCGTAGAATTTAATTGAAGTAGTGGTAGCCATTTCTTAATACACTAGTTGTCAATGTAGAATTATCAATTTTGGTGATATCACAGGAGTTAATATTTAAGTCACTGCTGATATCCTCATCATGTCAGTATTCTAAGTTCCCTCGTGCATATTTACTAGTGCATCACAATGACCTCCAAGACGTTCAGGAACATCCCTCTTAATTTCAATTGTTCAATCATAGTTAATAATTTTGGAAGATTAGGAATATTAATAATAATTCCTTTATTATGTTGCTCGTTGTATTTCTACAGTTTCACGAAGTATCGTAAAATGTAATGTATCACATTCACTTAATTGTACTTCGGCGTTTTTACCACAAATTACCTTCATATTCAAAATTTCAATAAATGTCCAATAATGTCGTAATATATATTTGTCGTAACACAATTTCACATCATATGAACGGTCTACCATACCGTGATTGTTTCCAAACTATTAAAATTGTACTCAGTTCAATTATACTTGCGCACCATCACAGAGTAACGGAATACGTCTGTCCTCTACAAAGTTTCGTGAACAAAAAAGCATCGATCATCCTGTCTGATCTCCCACTCAAACTCGAAAATTGCGTCATCTCTGCAAACTCACGGGAATTGTTGGCGGGTACAGGAATAATGTCCATTACTCTTCAATGAGCATTCCGTCATAATAATTGAATATCAAAGATATTCTGTAATAATATTTGACGTCTTCTTGGTGAATAATTACCTTCTTATTTGCCTCGTAATAAGTAATGAGAAGCTTTACTAATTGCGCCAAATGTAATTCTCTCATTGGCTATCGCATACCGCGTAATTATATCGACAGGCATCATCTAGTGTTGCACGAGCCTTGAGTCTCCCAGTACATGTTTTTAATGTGCCGGGCAGGATTGCCTCAGCTGCACTTGCCACTAGTCGTCGCGTGTCTGTTCCTCATATCAAAGAAAAACAGGTTATCTCCGCCTCCTGCTAGGCTTTTCTGAGCGAATATTCTGATTGGCTGGTTTTGTTTTCTGTTGCTCGACTCGACTTGTCTTCATTCTGAAGTGCTCAATTCCAGCCTCGATTAAATTTATCATAGAATGACTTTTACAAGAGGCAAATCGGATACGATGCAAATATAAAATAATTCAACTGCGAATTCGGGTACAGTATGGGTATTCTGCAAATGTATACAATAAAACAAACACAACATAATAAAATTGGAGCATGGGCTAGAATTATATTATGTCTATAGATACTTATCTATTTCTCAGAACGCTTGTGTTAACCGACTGAAGAGTTACAACTAGCTACTTTCCTGTTGCCTTGCTTATAAATTGGGGCAATTACTTCTTTTGTTGAGTCAGAGGGAACCTTATCTGTTCACTTCTGCGAAGGTACAAATCTGAGCCTATTTGCATTTCTCCTGTTGGAGTACGAATTACTAAAAGTAGCTTCATCCCTCCGTAAGCTTGTGTCTTTGATAACACTATCGCGTGATTTGTGTATAATTACTTTACTTACAAAGCTGGTTTATTATGTATATAAGACTCTGCATTCAATCTAGAGGTTAAGTAGGTCATAGTAAGTCTGCACTATCTGCATTCTGATCTGACAGCATTCTGGGCTGTCCCCTATGGAGTAAGCCTCGATTTGCTGCTGACTATCCTGATCTCTATTGGATATTGGTGCTTCATGCTTCCTGCAAGGTTTCTACGTATCTACCTATTTCAGGCTTCTAGTCCGTTCTTGCACTCTCGTGGCTTCGCTTAATGCAGTCCTGCTACATCTTTGTTCCGGACTGTGCAAGAACACCTCCTGGCTCTGTCACTCAACGCACAAACTTCTCTATAGAGACGCTAGTCCACTGTCTCTCTAGGCACACTTCTCCAAGTCCAGTCATGGAAACTTTATTATTCTACACATTTACGGGAGCACTGTTCCATTCGCTGAAAGACGGAGTTTCGTACGTCCAGATATGCGATTTTTAGGCTTAATTTTTAAGTCACATCATTTAGGTATTTTAATTTATTGTAAGGACTATCAGGTTGCACTTTATAAATTGTTAAGTACCCTCTACACCAGCAATTAACTATTAGTTTCGTTCAAAGTCTTGAAGTACTACTCTGCTTTTTATTAAGTTATTTTATATTCGTTTTGTTCAGGCAAGTCGTTCATTTTTGTATTGTAGTGATTCCTTACAAATTTAAATAGGGATTTTATTTGATATAATTTTCTGTGGCATTCAAAATTCTAATTGAATATACACCATGCTTTGGAAGCTTCTTTGGACGTATACAATACTCCCTTTAAGACCGTTATATTTCCTTTGCGTACTTGCCATCCATACTTTTAAATTTCGGTCCTATCATTAGCTCCTAATTCTGTAAGTGTTTACCCACTTTATTGACCGAGTCAACTCCCTCCCTCCCATATTTGTCTTACCACAAAGTATCCATTTCCTAAATCATATTCAGTATCAATTCCATCCATAATTTTCTTTGCAAATCTACTCTTCATTTCCACTACATAATTATTCCTATATGCAATATTCCTCGTTTGTCCCTATTGTACTCCATAAGAAATATCGCAGTGTCCATACGTTAAAGTCGGCAGCCAGTAACGAAAACATTTGATATAAAAAATTGAGGCTAGTTGGATGATTTATATTTCAAACTGTAACCTTGGGTTTTAACTTGCATTTAGACATATCATCCAATGTAAACACATCATATGTGATCTTTTGTTATCCAAGATGGGTTGCCAAGTCAATATAAGCACTGCTATTTGTTTTTGCAACCTGTCAACGCATGACGAGGAACTTGTCATATGTGAGTTACTCAAAGCGCCACAATCAATTCACAAACTTGACTGCTAATTGACGTCTGCAATGGATGTGTTGAATCCTCACAAGCCGTACCGTTGGCAATGGCTGCATTGTCTTCACACTTCAATTTTAACTCGACACTACACTCTATTGATCACTTTATAAGCTACGCTTATAAATGATTCTAATTATTTCATTCATTATACTATGATGTTACTGCCTGAATCACTCAGAAGGCCAGACAGGATTGCGAAATGAGGAGCTTATAATGGAGACAGTTCGAGTGGACATGCCCAGCCAAGAAACAAAGCATGACAATAGATCGGAATGTATTGCCAGGTGCAAGTGTAAGACAAAGGTGCTTTGAGAGTTGACTCATTTCAACCGTACTTTCTTTGTAACTCTCGCATCCGGAGAAAGATAGTTGCCGAGAGAAAGAGATGAGAGGAACTTTTAACCAATAATATGGCAGAGGCTTCTGTTTAAACCTGCGACTTTGACATCATGAACAACTAATCAGAGAGGGACGTCACTTGTAGCGCTAAAATGTGCGTCTGACGCCGACCTGGTGATAAAAAGCGGGAATCCTGGCTTGAAGAAACCTATGATCGAATTTTGAGCACGATGGCTCAATTGTGACCTGTGATTAATTACGTGTTGATTGATAGCTGTTGCATGCCAATAGTCGCCAAATTACAGAAGTTAGCGCTGGATTTCCCCTTCCCTTCGACTTTTCGCCAGAACCTTTTAAATACTGTCGTTTGAGTTGACGAAGAGGTTATTCTCTGCATTCATTCTGCATGGCATTGCATTTGATACCGTAGAGGTTATTCTGCGTTATTCTATGAGAGGCATTCTACTGAATATTATTGTAACATTGTAATGAAGTTGTGTGCGCACAGCTTAGTGTGTAAAGTTGTAGAGTCTGTGAAATTTAGGTAGTTTACCATGACTACAAATAATAGGGACAAGTTCTTCCAATAATTTTGCACAATACAATTGGTGAAAGTAGTAGCTTTTAGCAAAATTTAGCTTCAAATATTAACGTGTGACCATAATCAACATTTTTATTCAGCATCTAGATGGAACTCCAGATCCAGGAGAAGACTTCAAACCAGCTCTTCTATGGCGGCATGAGGGCTGACATGAGCTATGCGCTCTGATGGGAGGATGTCTGGCGATGTAAAATGAGGCTGTTGCAGAAAGGAATAAGTAAAAAATAATGCATTTTATTTGTCAAACTGGTCATGGTTTTTATGGGACTAATTTTTGTGTAAATATTTTGTTTGTGTGTTTTAAATGTAGAATCTTTGTTTGTTACTAGCACACTATAGTCAATGCATATAGCAGCATGTCGAGTTGTATTTTATTATTGTGAATGTATTTTTGATGTTGTTCAAGTACACGGGGCCACACGCACGCCCGAGTGCGTGTTTGCTACCGTAAATTTGCGGCTAAGTGCCACGATTTGGGAATCAGTATTATAGCAGAAGCGAAACTGAACTAATTAGATTAAATAATAGTATTGGTGGTAAATCTTTGTTGTGGCTAGTTTTTATTGTTACTCAGGCTAGTGTTGTTCATTGCCATTTGTTGCAATTATTAAGTGAGGGGCCGTCTGCCCTCTCAAAGTAACGATTTTGAATTAAATTCTTGGAGTGCCCCAGGACACGAATCTAGGGATATCTGAATCGAGTACCGGCCTGTGGTAGACCAGTGTTTGTTCAATCCAAAGGTTTGTTGTGTCTGCAAAAGTGTTTTAAGGGATATTAGCTTGCGGGCATATCTATATTCTCTCTGCTGCTTTCCCTCGTTCCGCATTTTAACCTTGCGAGGTAAATGTTGGGAACCCTACGTGATGTTCATGCAATTCAAAGGAATTGGCGAGATCTTGTGTGAATTTATATGTCGCGAATGCAGGATTGAGTTAACGGGGCCGTGCAGGTCACCTGTTATTAATAGCATAACACAAAGCTGGTAAGAGGGGCTGTTTGAACCTATATGTTGATGAGTGACAGGGAGAAATGTCTACCAGGCGGACTTCGATCGGATAAGAGCAAGCAGTGCTCATTAGTAGGGACGGACCAGGTTTCCGTGCTTCGTAATATGTTTTGGTTAAATTTAAATGACAGCCTGAATAATGATAAAAGTATTTTAATCGGTAAATGGGAGCTGTTCGCGATATGATTGATTGATTCCCAGAGTGTTAACTTATTCCTCTTTTATTTCATGTAAACATCAGCCTGTTAGGCATGTTATTTTTCTTGGTCTCTTCACTTTCATGTTCATTGACCTCGGATGGTCTTGATGTTCCGTCACGTTGTTTTAATGTCAGTGTTTGAGCATTTGAGCCCGAGGGCAAGCTCTTGTTTTGTTTGGAGTCTTCTGACTCACTTGCGATCTCGTTAGAGATCTGTTAATTATGTAATTTTTAAATGGTTTCGTGTGTCAGTAGATTATTATACGTGTACAGCCATTTTAAGTGCAAGTCCCATAAAGCCATGATAATGGTTTGCAGTATGAGGATTTACGAGCATCTTGGCTGTTCCATTTGTGAGCAAATCTTCATCATAGTACTTAATCTCTTTCTAGCATACACATTAACCAGACAAGTGGAATTTCGAATCCATATTTTATTTTTCAGGAGTGGACTCACATGCGATCTCGTTAGAGATCTGTTAATTGTGTAATTTTTAAAAGGTTGCGTGTGTCAGTAGATTATTATACGTGTACAGCCATGATAATGGTTTGCAGTATGAGAATTTACGAGCATCTTGGCTGTTCCATTTGTGAGCAAATCTTCATGTCCTTGAATTTTATGTTCTGTGGGAGTCAAGTTCAGGGAGGACTGTGTTTGTTTTCGTCTTTTCTTTATTTCTTGTTTTATTCAGTTACTAAATGGTGTTTATTTTATCTGTTTTCACTCATTTTATTAGTTTATAGTTTTGCTAATGAATCTTGTAGTAGTAAAACAGTCGTTTGGTATTTGAGCTCTAGTAAAAGCCTACCAGGACTAAACGCACCCCGAAGACAGAGTCTTGTATAAAATCACTGTTTTGCGCAAGGGCAAACTATAGAAAAGAATGAATCAAATATTATTATTGTCATAATTATTATTATTTTTCCTATTAATTATAATAATAATGATAAGAAGAAGAATGAGAATGGTAATAGTATAACATACAGAGTATATCTGACATTTACTTAATGGAAATCGGGACGGATAGGAATTGAGGAACATGTGTCAAGTTGTGCAAGTGGCAATTTTGGGAATTACTACTTTTCGAAGAAATGCGTAGCCAAAATGGGTTGTGAAACATCAAAAGGATGGTGAGTATAGCTCTGTGTGGAACCTTACTCATCACGAAAATGAGCATTTGACCGATAATGAAAGTAGAAAAGGCAATGGGATTATAGATGTATTCTAAGAATAGATAGCTTTGTGTGAATGATGTTCATTGTTATTTCTGTATACACCGTTTGCTTCACAGGTAGAATGCCAGAAGTTTTACCGCAGTCAATGATTACACTTGTATCTTCATAGCAAGTCGTAATCTCCAACTCATTCATAGATCGCATCTCTGCAATTTAGATTCATGCTTTAAATGAAGGTATCTTACGACCTGTAATCCTATTTTCTCGGCAACGATACATCACATTGCATACAGAATATGAGAACCATCAGTTTACGGTCAGGAGCATTGAAGAGGAGTATATTTGCCTAAGAGAACGTTCAGTGCCTGGTTGTTTAGAAGAACGTTCAGCACCCGGTAGGAAGTATCCGTCCCTATGATCTTCAGGGATCCCTATTCTGCCTTCCTTTTCAATAATTTGAGACATGCAGTTATATATATAAATACATTTAAGTTAGTCATAAAATATTGATGCCAATAAAATATTAATATATTTCAAATTGCAGAATAGACACAATTTAAGTATTAAAGGATTAAAACCACCAAAATATGTTAAATTACACATCATTTTTAGATTCTGTCTACTCGTGAATTCAATCACGTAGTAATTAATTCAATCAATCAATCATTAATTTACTCATATTGTTCATATACTTATTTTAGACCTACTTGTAATATTTACCGATACCTTATTCTTAAATATAATTACACTATTTTGGAAAAACTGTAATAATACATTAGGGAGGCAATTAGAATTAGTGATCCTCTTAATGTGTCCATGCAAGGTTATTTTTGTTTTCCTCATTGTAGCTGAAATTTTCTTGACCTTTTCATAAAGCTCCCAAATTGGTCTCTTAACCGATCTATGGTTATTTCAAATACTCCATTACGTATTAATTCTATTTAATCATCTCATATTGCTGTATTATATAGCTTGATGTAATTTTATTAGCCTATTTTAATTTCTGAAAAAATAGGTTTATTAGATCACCTTTTGTCTATGTGTGTGTGTTTGTGTGAGTGTGCGTATGTGTGTGTGTCCCTAATGAAATTTAAACGGCTGGAGCGATTTCAATGAAACGCTATGAGGACATAGTACTATTTCGTCTGACCCCGAATGTGCGCTTCAAATTTTAATGCATCTCACCAATCCATCATGGCGGCCGTGCGAAATATTTCACGGGCATTCTCTATCTCCAAATATATTACTGATATAACCTTGAAACGTTGTACCGTGATATAAAATACTCAGTTAAGTTCATTTAAATGATACTTTAAGACATGGCGCGTACTGACAAGGTGGCCCAGCGAATTTAAAATATTTAATAGGCATTTTCTCAACATTTAATCAACCAAACGAAGTGCAACTGCGTAGGATAAATGTTTATACATGAGTTAATCTACTGTCGTCTGATTAAATTCAATTTTTTATAAAGCAATAAAATGACATCTGTGCGAAATTTAAATTTTTGTTTCCAAATTATTCGATTGAATTGAACGTTTGAATAATAAACCCATGTTATATTCTTCCTCTAAAGATACATAACTGTATGGCCTGCATATAGAATAATCAAACATGGCGGTCATCTGAAATAATTCGACGGTTCTCAATATCCCCAAATCTATTACACCAATCAAACTTAAATGTTGTCTGTTGTTAGAAGCTATTAACAAAAGTTCACAATAGGCTTTTCAATAACCTGATGAACACAAATCCAACATAGCGGCGATGTGAAAATTATATATTTACATAGATGTTTCTCGAAAAAATATTGTAAAAGGCAGGAGAATTTTAATGGAAAAGACCAGTGGGATATATGAAAATAGGCTTATAGTTTTTCACGGAACTACTTGTTTTAATTCGTCTTATCAATTATTTTCCGATCAAGTCATTTTCATCTTATTTTATTATATAATAATCAGATATCAGATATCAATTACTGTAATTCATCGAAAAGTGCTGAAGTAACGTCGGAGGATTTTTTCATGCAAGCAGACATGTCATTGGTATTTCGTATACTACATGACTAACAAAGAATATGAAGGTTACGATAGAAATGAACTACCTAAGCTTAGGTTCTGCTAATTGTAAAATTGTCGAATGTAATGAACATAATCGACATGGTAACTAAATTGTTTTATTCCTTGCAAGTATAAAAACCTACATAACTAATGGATAAAGTAACAATGACGTAAACAAGTGATTTTTAACATATGATATTGAACCCGCTAAGCACTGGTTCATGTGATATTTTTCATCCCAACGCATTTTTGATGCATCACTTTAGAACGTACCCACTGACTGACCATGCTGTCGCCACATGCTAACATTATTTGGAGTTATAAATGGTTAATCTTTTGACTAAGGAGAAAACCATTATTAAATAATCTGAGGCTAAGTTATGACACATCTATTTTCTACGAAGCTCAGATATTCTCATGTTGTAATTCTGTATCACCGAAACATTCTTTAGAATGTTATTTCTGCTTTTGGTAAGGTATTAACATCGCAGATACGCGAACCGGAACCAGACAGTCGCTGCACGACTAGTGTATTCACAAGTTCACGCAGCGAAGGACTGAGCTCTTATCACATGTGTTTGGTTTACCATCCAAGTTGGATGTGGTTCTTGTTAAGTCCGTTTAAAAGACGATGTAATAGTCCGCCTGGAAGCCGAGGAAAGCAAACTCAGTGCATCGCACATTGCGATACTTTTCTTTGGAACACAACGTCGATGCCACGTGATTTGTGGGCCAGTAAAATCTGTGTTAGTGAAGCAGATAATAGTGAATGGCCAATTTATAAACCATCTGCGCCGTCTAGCAGCAGTGAATTTAGTACCACATTAAAGCTAGCAACTGTGCTACGCTCATATTTCGTATTTTCAAGTGGTAAATTCGTAATTCAAAATGTCACTTCTTGATAACCACGTGTACGACGATCTTTGTTACGCATCACCTGTGGAGATGAGCTGTTAAGCTTCATCATGTGAAGGAGAGGACCGGAGAACTACAGCCGAAGACGGGAGAACCATGACTTTAGCATCCGCCAAGCCAAGGAAAATGACGACTTTGAGGAGGAGTCTGGTCATATCATCACGACAACGGCGAGGGCGATTAAAGGCCATGGAGATGGATAGAGCCTATGTGGAGGCCCAGATTGGACAACCCTTGTCCGGAGACCAAAGCCTTATTGTATCCCTCAGGTCGTTGGAACGACTGAGATGTAGACATCCTTTCTTGTGAGTCCGAATAATTCATTCTATGTGAGGTTCTTTTGTGGTGTATCTTAGTGTAGTTTATTGTAGTTTATTGTAGAATCAGCCGAACTCCTTGACAAGCCATAGGTAGATTTTGTACTGTTAGAATTAATCCTTGTAGTTCACTTTCAGTGATTTGTTAGTCACCCGTTGTGATTGAATTTCTTTTCGATCACGGTGCATACTGATGGACATCGCTAAGATGTTATTTCTACCCCTGCTAAGCGTGACTCTAGTCTTTGTTACTACGTTTTGTTCAACCCTAGGTGGGTGATTTTGTGTACAGTTATTTGGGATGACGATCAGACGTCATGGCCAGTGTTATTTGTATAACACCCTTTCTAGTAAATGTTGTCACGCCACTGATTAGTCAGAACAGTCCGATTCATTAGATAGCCGACTGAAGCTATCATTTTGGTAATTCAATGTCATTTTCATTTTGATGTGCTATGAAGCCATCCAGTTCAAGTTATGAACACATTCAGGGTGTTACATTTTGTATGCAATCTATCATCGAACCCTGCAATGAATGCCGTATCATTGGCAAACTTAGCAATTGTAAGATTTGCGCCTTTATGATATTTATTTCGTGTCAAGTGTTTCGACACAGTTATTATTTTGGTTATGATTAGACAGAGCAGTTATGAACTGACATATATGCACATTTCAAAGAGGTTCAGACTAAGTGGAATATCTGTATTTTTCATTTCTTTGACTTTTACAAACATGCCACGTCTTTGTGCATAGTTTTGAGGCGTGATTTTAAGCCTAATGTTTATGTGATTTTGTATTATATCTGGGACATGATAACAAGGCCAGTTTTCTGATAGGACTTTCTGCGAGAATGCTGCCTGCTTCCAGTGTTGTTCATTTTCTAAATTGTCCGTGTGGATGATTGTGAGTAGCGAGGCTAGCTCGAATCATGGACAGGTGGTAACATTTCCGAGCATGCAATGTACTAGAGCACCACTCACTCAGTGAGACATACTTTTTCAGACTCTTTGACAATGCTTATAGCATTACTAACATTTAAATGATGTGTCTCACATATAGGTCAATGTCCAGGCCACCATTTTGTAATAATCAGATGTTTTGCTACTTTGAGATGAATGGCAAGAGCCATATGTTTGCATCGCTTTTGAAGCGACTATCTTTCTTCTCCATCTGAGAATGATTACACGTTATGTTAAGGTTTATTTGTTGAAATTAAGAGGCTAGATGAGGCACCTGTATAGAGGCTATATTTATGTGTGTCCAGAATTCGATTCTGTTGACTGTGTTATTGTAGGGAGGTAACTGATGTTCCTGCCAGGCCTTAACCAGAGGTAAATTAAGTGAGCCGAGAGCCACTAATAACCTGTGTTATTGTTATGTCCGAGCGGGAGAGCTCGTTGACGGTGTTTTATAGCAGAGATTGATCTCGCACGAGACTGCTACTGCTGATCCCAAGGTATTCAAGATTGTCAGCGTATTCGCCATAAACCAACGATATTCTAAACAAACGATTCTAATAATCAAAAACGTCATTATTGTAAACTGATGATAATTAACTATTTATAGCATTTAACCTTGATTTTCTTGCATTTTGGACCTGCTGGTGGACACTTGCTTTGTGCACACTTTTTGTGGAAGTAATCTAGGACAGATGACACTAATTTTTATCGACGGAGTGCTTGCTCAACCTTTAGTCAGTAGCTGGTGGAGCGTGAGACTCATGCGACGTTAGACGTAGTTTTTACTACGCAATCGCCACCGTAATTAACATGCACGTAGATGACACTGGTTTACAAAGAGTAACCCAGGGCGAAGGCAGGAATAATATTGTTTATGGTCTTGTTATTATTTATTCAAGTGTATGATAACCGCATGTTTACCCATTTTTAGATTGTAAGAGGGCATTTAATGTTTTTTTTGACGGCTTGTCATGTAGATATGCACTAACTGTTTTTGCTTTACGGACGTCATCGCCGTAAATTTTGTATTAATTGTTAGGAATTAGCTTAAGCCTCCGTGGCTTAGGCGGCAGCACGCCGGCCTCTCACCGCTGGGTCCTTGGTTCAAATCCCGGTCACTCCATGTGAGATCTGTGCTGGACAAAACGGAGGCAAACAGGTTTTTCTCCGGGTACTCCGGTTTTCCCTGTCAAAAATTTCATTCCAGCAACACTCTCCACTATCATTTCATTTCATCAGTCATTCATTTAATCATTGCCCCAGAGGAGTGCGTCAGGCCTCGGCAGCCGTCACAGTTCATATCCTCGCCGTTAGTTGGGGGCTTCATTCATTCCATTCCTGACCCGGTCGGAGACTGGAAGCAGGCTGTGGATTTTCGTTAGGAATTAGCTTGATTATTTAAAAATAAATGTAAATGAGGAAATGGTATCATCCTAACATAGACTTGCTATTGCTACCCTGTTAAATGTAAATTCCGTTATAAGCTTATTTTGTAACCTGACTTAAAGATTATTGCCGTACCATTTTCCCAGCGTTGCTGTTGTTGCTTTACTTTGTCAGATAGATCATTCGCGAGGGTTTACAGTAGTTTACAGGTAGGGTACTGATCTTTTATTTCTGTTTATTTATTAGTTTGCGGATTATCCGATGGAAACCCTCCGAACTTGACTAGGTGTCTGAATATTTTGAATAAATATTTCTACATGTTTTACTTAAGCCTGGAAGTTTATTTCTCAGTCTAGCTTTAGGAGGTGTATTTTCTTGGGGTGTCTATGACCTTTTTAGCAACCATGTTACCACGGATCCCCTGGATCACGGATTCTCTTGCCGCTATGGCCTATAAGAAATTCACCTGATCCTCATGGCACATGTGTCCGACAGGTGAGGTGTTGGGGATGTCGTTTCGGCTGTTGGCAACCCTGATAGCTCCTCTGATGGGCACATAACTACCTCTCTTCATTCTTTGTCGCCCAACTGGTTGTGCCGATGTAGACATGGTGACCTTCTGCTCCATGCTCTTTTTATGAGGATTTTATTGTGATTAAAGGTAAATTGAATGAGCTGGGACGAACTTAAAAAGTCGTACTGCAGATCAATTAACCGCATGGCATTCGTGCGTGATTTAAGTCCATGGGGTGAAGCTTTGTAGTATAGATAATTGGAGGATAGGTTTTTCATTGATGATGCCTCATCCTCAGTAAATGTAAGACTTTGCTTTGCTTGTTGTTGTTAATGTAAATGTAGAAGCACTTAGTTCGCATACTCCAGCAGTACTTGTAACATTTATTCAAGAGAAAGCAGGCTGTTCTACACCGCAAAAGTAACTAGTCATAGCTGTACGTTTTCTGGAATGCTCCTTCTGTTCTCTCATATATATTCTTGTGTCATGGATGAGGAGACGATTTGTCGTGTGATGGGGGAGATGTTGGCTGTTGTTAACACCAACCTCCAACAGATTAGAACTGATTTAGGAATTGTAAGTGGAAATGTTGAACAAGTCCTAGGTGACATAGGAACTGTAAGTGGAAATGTTGAACAAGTCCGAGGTGACTTAGGAACTGTAAGTGGAAATGTTGAACAAGTCTGGGGTGACTTGGGTGTGAATACTCAAACTATCAATGATGGTAGGGGTGATCTCGAAGCCAATACCCAAACTGTAAATAATATTAGGGCAGATCTCGAAGCCAACACTCTAACTGTAAATAATGTTAGGGCTGATCTAACTCAGGTCAGGGCTGACATAGATGCTCATAGGGAAGAGGCTAGGAATAACCTTACAGCAGGTTTAGCCGCAGTTAGAGTTGATGTCTTGCGACACCAACAGAATGCAAATGATAGGATGGATCATTTAACCAATCAAATGAACCGAGCAAGGGAAGATGTTCATACCAGGTTAGGCGAACACACCACTCAGATTAAGGCGACCATAAATAGAGTTCAGATCGATATGAGGGCTGATTTGGATCACACTAGAGAAGAGTTTGGTAATCGACTCACAAACGTCGAGGGATTTATCGACAATGTCAATAGGGATATCGCTGCAGTCAATGTAGGATTAACCTTGATGAGAGGAGCAGTATACGCCGTAAACGCTAATGTGAAAGCTATCTCCGACGACATAGTTGAATTCAGAGAAACACTAGCGACAAATACGAAGAACGTTACTCAGTTAACGGACACCGTGGGAGAGTTACGCGAAACCGTACGCACTCATAGAGATGAAACGAAAATTGACATCTCATTATTAAGAGGAGATTTTAATGAACACAAACATGTTGTAGAAGCTCAAGTAGCTCGTGTTCGAGACGAAGTAAGGGAACTTCGAGGGGACGTCACAGAGGTTAAGGAGGACGTTTACCAGGTCAAAGAGGGCGTATCCAAATTCGAAACGGAAGTAGAATCCATGAAAGAATTCACCTGATCCTCATGGCACATGGGCCCGGCAGGTGAGGTGTTAGGGATGTCGTTTCGGCTGTTGCAACCCTGATAGCTCCTCTGACGGGCAGAATATAGGTTAGAGATTAAATGAAATCTTAAGGGAATTCAACAGATGTTGAGTTTTCAAAAGATCTAACACCTTAATATGCAGGTCACGTCTGGTTTACGATGGCAGCCGTAGGGAAAGACATTATTTATTGCCTAGAAACTCCCGCACATCTGTCTTAAATGGAACTCCTTTGGAGCTCTGATTTTCTTGAGAATCTGATTCCACTCTCGACAAACAGTAAAAGAATTACTGAACATTACGGTTTTGTGGGTAGGTATGATTAGGAGAGTGCTATTATGAGCTTGAGTATTTCGGATATGTAATGAACTAAATAGCATTTGGTATATAACTTGCATTGTAATAAAATAGAGAGCAACAATTTTACTTCAAAACTTAACATCCAATCTTTGTAGTAATTTTAGACGTGAAATATGAAGATGATATTTTAAGATAGCATGGTTTTACTATG
Source organism: Meconema thalassinum (assembly GCA_946902985.2). Lineage (NCBI taxonomy): Eukaryota > Metazoa > Arthropoda > Insecta > Orthoptera > Tettigoniidae > Meconema > Meconema thalassinum. Next base: position 1,158,390,670 of record OX336389.2, read on the forward strand.
GTACTGGTGCTTGCCTTTTATTTAACCAAAGCCTTGATCATTGATCTTGATAACTCACGTACGTAAACACACTGCCAGGTCTGCACACCACGTGCTCAAAGTCACACTATAAGGCGACATCCACAATACAGTAAAAGAACGCAAAGGAAGTGTACACCGGAATATTTAGTTAAAGGTCTTGGTTTGTGAACATTGCCAAATACAGGCTGAACAAGACAACAGTGAGCGATGTTCCAATTGAAAAGTTAACATAAGTATAATCCGTAATTTATAACGCCTACACTAAAATATTGCGTTAGTTGGCCTCAATGTTTTCACGTCATAAAACAATCACCATCACCACTACAATAAAGGCGGGCTGCATGACGTATTGGCAATGTTATCGCCTGCTGTTCCCGAAGTCACAGGATTGAATCCTATCGCAGTAAGTTGCCATTTAAAGGTGCATAAATGCGAGGGTGCCTTGTTAGGAGATTTACTGGCACATGAGAGAACGCCTTCAGGGCCCATATTTCGGCACTATTACGTCCCTAAAAGCCACAGCATTTAAAAGGGACGTAAACCTCACAAAACTAAAATAAACACTCAGTAAAATAATGTGTAATTTTCAGTATCGGTTAATTACTCACGAAGAGTTGGCTTTTTTGTAAAGCATGGCACAGGAATATATTTATGGAAAGTCATATGCCCGGCTTCTATAATTTTTTAAAAGTGAGCTAGAGAAGTTATCATCCGTAGATCATTTTTTCCTGTCCTGGTTCATTATGCGAAGATTAACTATTGTCACCTGCATAGAAGACAGAAAGCAAAATTTATGTTTTAGCATTTCGTGCTGCCGGCATCTGTCGTTCGAATGTTCCTGTTAATACATTTAATGCAAGAATTTTCTCTGTGAAGCTTTAATGTGATTGACAGGTCAGAACCCTAGACATGTAATAATACATATTTGAAATTTGCGTATCTGCCATATTTTCAGTCCATTTTCATCATATCAAAAAAGAGGCTTATAAGATCACCCTTTGTCCGTGTGTATGTGTGTGTGCGTATGTGTGCGTGTATGTATGTATGTATGTGACCTGTGTGTGCGTGTGTTCCCTAATAAAATCTAAACGGCTGTAGCTATTTCAATGAAACTCGGTAAGTACATAGAACCACTTCATCCGACCTCCACCGTGTCTTTCAAATTTAATATGATTTACAAATCCAACATGGCGATTGTGCAAAAATTACACCGAAAATCTATATATCCTAACCTATTACTAATATCACCCTAAGATTTAGTATGGTTTTGTAAGTTTACCTTCGTGACTTCTGAAAACCTGTTAATTACAAGTCCAATATGTAAACTAAGTGAAGTTAAAATATGGAAATGGAGTTTTCTCGCGATTTAATTACACTGGTGGTTTGAAACACTTGTATGAAAATTGTTTACAAAGGATTTAATTTACTGGCATCTAATTTAGTTTATTTTGTTTTCAATAACAAAAGATGGTGGCTGTGCGTAAACTTAAAGTTAAGTTATTACTTTTATCTCCTAATCAAGCGATTGAAGTACTTGTTTGTATAAGAAACCGACGAAAAAATCTTCATCTACTGGTACATAACACTATATGAGTGTATATGTATATGTATATATGAGTGTCATTCAAAAAGAAACGAGCTGGAGGTTATGAAATGAAAGCCACTTAACGGATCGTAGTGTCCTGGCCCGGGGACAACGGTGTGGTCCCTATGAGAGCCATGAGGTACCAAACTCGCCACTAGAGGTACATGGGCACATACGCACGTGACGACAGAGTATGCAAGCACACGCGTCGACCGTTCACTGCACTCAGTCGTGCGGATACCAGTGACATGGAGGCTTCAAAAAAAGAGCAATGTGGTGTACTGTGTTTCCTGATAGCGGAAGGATTGCGAGGAACGGAAATTCATCGAAGAATGACATTAGTGTGCGGAGAGCACTACCTGTCTATGGCAAGGTTTAAGGAGAGGCACAAGTGATTCTCGGAAGAGCAGATATCGTTAGCCGATGATGCATGGTCTGGAGCACCACACCAAATTACTGATGAGATTGTCCAGCAGGTGGCTGCCCTCATTATGCAAAACCTACGAATTACGGTAGCAGTCATTGCCGCAGAGCTCAGAGTGAATGTTTTAAGTGTTCACGCCATCATTCAGGACCGATTGCAATTTCGCAAAAAGTGCGCAGAAAGGGTGCCTCATAGTCTTCAACCAGCTCAGGAAGCACGTTGAATTGGACTCTCTCTGGAACATCTGCTGCGCTATGCCAAGGAAGGAAATGCGTTCCAGGCACACGGCTGGTCGCAGGAGACGAGACAAGGTGCCGTCACTTTGTACCTGAGTCAAGACGACGAAGTCGCCACCCAAAGAGTCCAAGATCCTCCACGCAAGTACGGGGAAGGTTATGCTCAGCTTCTTTGATCAAACGGGCCCCATTCTTATGGACTTCCTGCAGCTTGGGACAACGGTGAATGCGCAGTGATACTCGCAATCCTTGACCTCTATTCGCACAGTGATCAAATTACGGGCCGGACCTGTCTCCCAGCGGTTATGCCATTTTTGGTGAGCTGAAGAAGCCTCTGAGTAGCTAATGATTCACCTTGGGCGACGACATTAAGCAGAACGATTGGAACGGGTTCACAACGCTGCCCTATGACGTTTTTGAGACGGCCATTCACCGCCTTGCGTCGCAGTGGGACAAGTGCCTCAACAGTGTTGGACAATACATTTGTATGAACGGTACAAGTTTTCTTTATATAGCCTCCAGCTCGTTTCTTTTTGAATGACCCTGAAGAACTTTTACTGTAGTTATTTACTGACACATTCGCACAGAGTTGACCTAGTTGACCTACGAATTCAGAAGAAAATATTTATATGCGAGCTTAAAAGTTGTCAGGTAGGTACAATTCTGACGTCACGAGGACAGTTATTCCATATTTTAGTAGTCGGCACGAGGAAAGGTTTTCTGAAATTACAAGCATGATTTAGAGCAATTTCAGTTCTTATTCAGAAGTTCGTGAAAGGACGAAAGAAAACCAATATTACAACAGAGATAGCGAGGTGTGTTTTCATTGAGGTGTCGATAGAAAAGGGAACAAATATAAGGGATTCTTTGTTCTATTACTAACCTGAAACCTAGAGTATAAACAGATACAAAAGTGGGGAAAATTTCATGGAAAAAATAAACTTAATGCAGGCAATTTTCACTAATATTTCTGTCGAATGTATTATTTATAACCGTATTGTAGCCCCAAAAACTGTTTTCGTGCGTATTTGACTATAATGAATTTCCACGGCACTTAGGATTCCATCCCTTTTAGATGTCTGTCCACTGATCTTCATGATCTGCGAAGCAATTGCATTTGTGTTTTGCTGCTCACACTGAGTTATTCAACTGTGTTGAGCATCTGGCCACCGGATACGTCAAGCATGACATTAATGACCACAAATTACAATCCGATGTGATTTGTGCAAGTTGTCAGAAATCATCAATTATTGAGTTTTAAACATGTCTTATATTAATTTCCCTCAAGTGATATTAAAGTTCAAGTCAGAACTTATTGTGTTGAATTTTACAGATACAGTATGCTGTACTTTATTCTGAATGTGGCCTGATTGAGAATATCCGCTGGTTTCAATGTACTGTATTTGAATGATATTGCAAGATAATTCATATCCGATGAAAGATGGTATGTTGGAAGCAATAACATTCCCGTTACACTTATCAGGAAAATCCGTGGTATCACGGCCCAAGGTAGGTCCTGGTTTTCCAAACGACCGCTGCTAAACCATTATCAAGGTGACGCGTAGTCAACGCGTCGGGTTTTCTCACCTTGTTTTCCATGACCGGGACGCTGCCTCAATATAAGTCTCAATTGTCCTCACGTGGCTGAATACACCCCTTTCCAGCCCTCATGTCAGTTTTCAAAATCTCTGATGGAGCCGAGAATTGAACCCAGGGCCTCCGGGTGCGAGGAATGCACGCAACCGCAACACCATGGCGGTACACATATACTGTAGCTACACCTATGCCAACTGTTTAATCATTCATCCAATATCGAGATACAATTTGCCCTTAAAGCAATAGCCTATGAACTCAGATTTCAATTTTGTTAGTGTACTCCTTGCATCATTGTGCATAATTCGTGATGTGAGTTTGAGATTGAACCATTAACCCTCAGACAGTTGTAAGAATGCACTGCTGTAAATGTACTATATTCCACAGACTGAAAATGACTACTGTTTCTGGGATAGAAATGGAACACGAATGCATTTTAAGCATTGTTAAGCTCGCATCAATGGAAGCTGTTCTATTTTAATGGAACAACAAGCGCGTTGCATTGTGGGAGTCTGGTGTGAAAGCGCAGGGAGCAGTAAATGGTTAATTCACATTTGAACCAGAGGAGAACAATAATTTAGCCAGTGCTACAGAGGGGTGGAGTTGAAAAGATCGAGGAAATCTGCATTACCACGCCTAAATTACATTTTCATCACTAACCTAGTCGATGAATCATACGAACACAAGACTTGGAAAGGACGTAATCATGGCGTTTTCCATATAATCCGCATTCTTTATGTAGCTGGAGGCTTCTGTATTCGGATTGAAATTGCGGCCCCAGTGCACAGCCTGCTGTGAATATTGTAAAAACGAAGAGTTCAATGCTGGTTGTATCAGTCCATTTGAGAAACACATCAGTGCTGATAGTAGGCGTAATAACAAAATTAGGCCAGTGGTACATTATAAATAACAAGGTGACGAAACTAAGCTACTTGGAAAAAGGAAGACATTCGTCCAATAAGCATAGTAGGCTACATACCAGATTCGTCACCCAAGATGTCCCACTCAAAGAACTTGCAAGTCATTAAATCAATACTGAACCCGATGAGCTCATCTCAGATGATAATTTCTGGATCATATGTGGACGCACCAGGGAAGCTGTAGAAAGAGACCTATGAAAACTCTTTACTTGAGTAGTAGAGATATCTCACAAATTGCCTAAAATTAATTTTCACGAACTATGATGGAAATTTCTAAATGTAGAGGAGAATTTATTTCAAGATTTTTCCCCATGTGAAGAATGTTATTTGTATCTTACAAATGTGTCCAAGGAAAAGTTAGTTGTTCAACGTGGGATAGTTACTTCTTGACTCAAGCAGTCAGATCCGGAAAGGACAGCTCTATTCGTGTACCCACATGGCTCGGTTGTAATTTTTATACGTAAGGAAACGTGACTTGAATAATCGGTGTATCGCTAAAAAATATTGCACATATTACGCGCTGCGTCCACTAGCAAAACGTCTAAGAAGTCATCCGAGTGAACAAGGACGGTGATATGAACGCATATTTATTTTCTGCATTTTTTGTGCTAAGTTGAACTAAGGACATTGCCACGAGGAAAATCCATAGCGGTATCTTAATTAACAGACGAAATTTTAGTGTCTTTGAAAGGTTGTAGAATCAGTGAAATAACACTGAACAACCAGTGTTTAAATTCAGTGGCAGACCATGGGCAATTTTTATTTTGTCTGCAAAACAAATGTAGAGTCAGTGTGATTTAATATACTGTAGTACAAAATGTCAGTAAACTCAGTGTCTCCACTATGATCGAATGGTCAACTATTCACTTATGGAATAATCCCCACTTGCAAATGATGCTTATCATGGAGTATAAGAGGTATGCCTTAGGGAGATACCATAATTGGATAAGTCATGAGACGCAGAACGAAGAAACGATTAAGCTCAAGGGAGACGAGCACGTGGTCGCCAAACTAATGGCTACAGCTCTTGTAAGATGCTCCGAATAATCAATCGAGTCTGTGAGTTACGAATTTATTTTCTGTAGAGGAGTAGATGCTCGTAGATTAGCTTTAGAAGACTACAATTTAAGCACGAGTTTGTAGGCAGGCAATTAGTAGTCTAGTATAATCTCACTCTTCTTTATCAGCTTTGATTACTGCTGAGGTCGTAACCCTTGTACATAATTATCTATGAAAAAATCTTTTAGAGGTCTATGGAGGCCACACATATTTATTCTATGAGATTGTGACCGGAATGTCTCTAATTTCAGACTTCCCGCAGTGTTATAGTATTTTCTGCAAGCAGAAGCAGTGGTTTCCACATTTTCGTTTAACGAAATATTATATTATGTAATTTCATGAAGAGAGAGTGGAATATATTCTATGTCCTTAGCTTAGGACGTTTGTTATATTTGTGAAGGCTTGAGCTAAGCCGTGTATGGGATGTAAGAATGTAAGATTGCATTCTCGTTATATTTACAAGGCAGTGGGCATTCAATACTATATAGCAGAAACTTGCTTCATTCTGCACACCTGTGTTTATGAGGATGGAGCCAGGCACAGTTTCAAATGATTACAATTTTGTTAGACGACAAATTGACAACACTAGGAGGCTTAGCCTTGATTTATGCTATGTCCTGAGTTCGAGGAATGTTTGAAGTCACAGCCGACTTGAAGCTGTATATCTCTATAGTATCAGAACAACCAATGCTAAATTTCAACTACAATGAGTGTATTTAAGAAGAGGTTTTGAAGTCATGACTTTTTTTTTTGCTGAATAAGCGAACAAACTCCGTTCCAGGTCATTTTGACCGAAGATGTATAACGTTGGGCGACGTAACGTATTCTATTGCCATAGAATACTTATTCCTACGAGGATTTCCGTTGGTAGAACGAGGATGTGTTATTGAAATAAGGTGACATGAGGCCATTATGGCCCAGTCAACCGAATTGTAAACGAGCTGTTAGAGCTATTGTGTGACTTCATTAGGATGATGTGTTTTGTGGGTGCTAACGAGCACTAATTGAGAACTATTTTCTCAACCTTTAATGGTAAGACTAGAGTAGTGGTTTTACTACTGTTCAACACATACTGTGCAGTTCTACATTGATCTAAATACACGATGAGGGAGTAATATGTGATCTAATACTGAAATTAATAATCATGCAGCATAATTATTTTTACTAAAAGTGAATTAATTACTAAAACTTAATTAATCTTGGGTTGTTCATCTGATATTTGATTTAATTATTTTGATTTTTCTTCAACAGACTGATAGGCATTTCGACACATTAGCTAGGACAGAATTACACGAGTTTAGATTGTAATCGCCGTGAGAACCTGAAGGCACAAGCGATAAGGAAACACGCGATATGAGTCGTGGATTTCAATACGCTTTCGCCACCCTAATGAACATGTACAGCAAACAGCATTAAATTTGGGCTGACAGGCATGCACAAGGCATGATCACTAGGAGTGTATCATTTATTTACTGTTGTATTAACACATATCATGTAACCTGTATGTAATGTTTCGGTGTTTTTCATGATAGGACTATATTCGAGCTAGCTTTTGATTTTTTTTGATGTAGGCACATATCGCGTACAGTTTAATGTAAAATAGGACTTAGCTAACCAAATTAAAGTAACGTTAAACGTTGAAAGTGATACCGTCATAGTTTAGATATTTTTATTGGTGCTATTAAATGTAAATTTAACACTTGGCTATTGTCGACGATTAAATTAATTTGCTTTGCTGTAGATTCAGGCTGTGATTATTGTCAATTTTTATGAACCTTAGTAGCACCTAAGGAATTGTTTACGTATCACATTCCTAGCTAGATTACAGTTTAATTATTTTTATTCCAGGGGGTTTAACTTGAATTAAGTCGAGGGATTTCATTATTTATTTTTTACTTATTTTAGTTTTGCGGACTATCTGATTTGTATCCTCCGAATTAGGTTAGGGATTTGTCATTAATGAATATATTTTGTGATCTTTTACTTAAAACTGGACTTATTATTGCTAGCTTTAAGTTTTTAGGGGTATGTTCTCTTTGGGCTGGTTCTTTAAAACCATAGACCTCTCACCCAACCCGACACTACCCGTGTGTAGCAGTCTTGAGCTGGCTAGTCTGAAAACATATTCCATCCTCTGAGTGTAAGGGTTGGACGGATGGGGAAGTCGAGAAAGACGCTAGTGGTCTGCGATCCTCCGACATTCCCGTGTGATCGGGCATATGTTCTATTCATTCTCTGGTAGCCAACCTGTTGTCATCGAATCTTGATTGGTGGTGCCACATGTAAAGGGTATTCATCTTTTTCAGAGGATTAGCATTTTTGTGGTTTAATTGTCATCTAACAGGACAGTGACGAACTGGGATATCATACTGCTAGTATGTAGACCGTGTTCGCTTTGCGAAGGCTACTAAAGCCGGTAATTTATTCATTTTAGCTTTTAATTTTTCGAGAGAAAAAACTAAAATGCCAGGTGTTGTTTAACCTACCTTATTTGACATGTACACACGCGTTTTCTATGAGTTTTCTTTTGGGTCTGGATTGACCATTTTGTTAATATTGTTTACGACCTTTTTCACTTACTTGATCTGCATTTACGCCTGCTTGGTTTTAAGATATTTTCTTTAGGCCTGTTACAGTTAAAATAGTTCTTCCGGCCTTCATTAGTGCACCGATTCAAATGACAGCCATGTTGTTGCCATACCTTTGGTTTTTTCAACGCTTCTCATTGGTTGCTGTATCCAGCCGACCAATCACGTCTCCCGATTCATCGAAGTTTCCAGTTACTTCTCATCTTCAAATGCCAGCTGACTGCGCCAGGATTCGATCCTGCAACCTTGAGCACAGCAGGGGAGAACATTACCGCTTAACCACGCAGCCAGCCTCCTCATTTAGACACGAGCTTGCTGTCTAATCAGAACTTCCTACGCCATGGGACTCTAACAAATTCATCACCTCTACAAGCCTCGGCTGATCTGATGTTAGGCCTTAGTTTCTTCGAAATTCTACAAGTTTTAGTCATTTCCTTGACCATGCTTAAATTGTGCTAAAGTGTGTTACATCAAGGCAGCGTGTATTTTAGCAAAGCTTCGCTAAATTATAAACTGCTCCTCCTAGAGAGGTAGTGTTGTTAATGACAGGCTAGGTCTCAGTGTTTTTCAGCAGTTTACTCCTTGTGTTTCAAGCGTCATGCGTAACCAACGCAGCAAGAAACAACAGCTAAGTAAAAATGTTCCCTTGAACTCTTTTCCAACACGATCACCAAGATCCTCACTTAAAACCAGCTTTCAATTTTTCTACTGGTGTCTGTTCACAGGCCACACTTACTTTTTCCAAAGGCTTTTCAGCCTTTTAATTCTGCTTAGTGTTTTCTTATTTTTGAAAGCTTTCAGTTTGCCTTATGAAGTTGCATGAATAATTCAACTGATCACTTGGTCGTTGAAAGGTGCTTTTTTGTCATTCACTTGTTGTTAAATCAATGCTCTCTTGTTTGCATTCGATGGTCTAACCTCTAAGGCATACACGAAGCAATTATTTCTTTTTTCTATTCCTGTTCACGTATCGACTGGTTTTTGCCATCATTCGACTTTTATATAAAAGTATCATTTGTATTTATTTGGATTTGTGGGAATTTTGAGATTTGGCCCTCGAACACAATAATTACATTTCAAACTTACCTTTACTTTGGTTAAAGTTACAATTTGTGTTGAAGAGTGTCTTGAGACTGGGCCCTCAATCACCTTCAATTCTTGTATTTTGGATTCAATCCCAGTAGGTATTCTTTGGGTTAATCAACCTAACCTACGTATCTACCATTTACTTCACTTTACTTTCTTTCAAACATCATGGGATTGAATCACTAAGTGTTTGGAAGTGGATTACAAATTTATATTCTGGTATCTTCGGCTGAGCCCCCAAGTGCTAGATTTTAATTTTTTCACATTGCAAATTGATTGCATGTACCAGTTGATGCTGTGTTCGTTAATGTTGTTTGGAACTTTGTTCCTCCTTTTTACAAATGTATGTTAAATTTAATTGTTAATCAAATAGTGAGTTCAGTTTCATATGTTAACCTTTATTTCAAGATGTTAATTGGGCTTTGCTCATTTGTTGAATTCATATTTATGCATGATCTCATTTATTAATAAATTTAATGCAACTTGTTCTGCTCTTTAAACTTTCTAACCTTACTGTTCCAAAACTCTTTGTACCGCTTAACATAATTTTGGCTCAAGGCATTTTCTTGAGTACTGTCTGAGTCAGGAGGTCTTAAATCGACCGATCCGTACCATTTTTGGTGCACGAACCCCACGGAATCCAAATTGGAACCTTTAAATTTCCAGAACAAGTTGCAATTTAAGTAATTTTTTGTTCTAATATACTATGGCTTTTCACAGCTAAACGGAGTCAACCAAGTTGGAGCCAGAGGAAGACGAGCTGCTGCAACATCCTGCCTCTGCTCATCCTCAAAGTACCTCAGAATCCTTGCAAGGTCTAGTGAGTTGTTCTACGTTTTCCACCATGCCCACTTCAGATAAATTATTTGGCACTCGTGCCGTACTTAAGAAACAATTATTAAGGTATTGATTCTTTCTGACTGACAAACGTCTAGATAATCAAAATGTAGATGTCTTAACTGAATGATTCAAACTTTATCAAAAGGACTTCAAATCTTATACTTCTATCTAAACCGAAATTGAGATCCTTGACTCTAATCTCGAGCATTATCGAGGGGCGGTGGAAGATTGTTATTAAGAAGGGTTTGCTGAAGCAAACAGTCCTTGGTACATAACATTTCTTCCCTTCGTGAAATCCAACAGTTTCATTGCCTCAAATCGATATTGCATGCTCCTCCCCCCCCCCCCATAAACAAACGAGGCAACCCCTCTCACTTCTGATATTTATTCCGTTGCCTTCAAATTACTGCAAGAACGATATGGTGACCCTAAGCTCCGCATATCAATGTTTTGTTTTAATTTCCCTTCTGTCGTAGAGATAATTTCTCAACTCTTCGCAGTTATGGCGATACGGTTGAACTTCATGTAAGAGCTCTCGAGCACTTGAAGCAACTCGTGGAGCTTTGGACTCTGTTCCTGATTTATCTTACTACTTCTAAGTTCGATTCCCACACTCCAAAGGCCTGGGAGTCTGAATTAATTAATAAACCTGAACCCACTTTTCAAACCTTAATTTGTTTTATGAAAGATCACATCATGATTCTGAGATTAACGGCCACGCAAAACTACAAGCTTCCTTCCTTCCTTACAGTAGTCGCATAAGACATGTTAGCCTACTGGTATACAACACAGCTTGGACATTCTTAAAATGTTAATTTACGCTCCATTTTCAGACTGGTACTATGATGAATGTATAGATTGAATTGGAGATATGCTACTGTCACACTTGTGGCGCAGCGGTCAAGCTGTTAGTCTCTCACCAAGGTAGACCGGGTTTGATTCCCGGGCAATACATGTGAGATTTTCTAATTGAAATGCCATGTCCTGTGGTTCGCATTCCACGTAAAAGGGAGGCATCGTGAATCATGATTGTGAGATTAACGGCCACGCAAAACAACAAGCTTCCTTCCCTCCTTAATAATTCATAATAACAAAGTGACACACAACGTCGACTGTACCCTCAAATACTGTGAGCACACTCCTCAGTAACTATACCATTCATTATTCTCATGACTCTCATACAATTCGTCGTAAACAATCAAAACATGCCTTCCTACAATCATGAAATGACCTAGTCTCAGCTTTTATTCCACTCATATAACAACATTCTGTTATGCATTTAATATTTGACTAGCCTACTTGACTAGCTTGACAATAATGCCGCTTACTTAAATGTCATTTGTCGTCTTTGTCCTACCCCATGTGATGTTCAACCTTGAACGTGAAGCTTCATAATCTGCTCAATGACATATGAAAGTCGGTGAAATATTTGTCACTGTGCTCGTCAAACCAGTGCCTGCTAAATGCACTGCCTACTGTATTACCATAATATTCTCGCGCTAGAGAGCACACACTGACTTGTTTCCAATAAACACATTTTCAATTGTTATTGTAAAAGGGAGTGTTTTACAGATATTGTAGTTTATAATACGGAACTCATTTTATTGGATGATTTGTAGCTTCCACCAGCACTAGCCTAAATAAAGAATACGATATGGATCAACTAGATTAATAGACGCGACACCGCTCATAACCTTAAATTCCTTATAAACAGGTCCTCTTCATTCACAGACCAACACGTAATTTCATATCGATTCTGTTAAAATGAGTCATATTGATGTGATAAATTTTGTTTAAAATGATAATCTGGTGGCTGGATCGATCGATCGAGCGGGCAGTGCATACTTCCGTTTTCCACCACTGCCAGCTAGTACACTTCCGTCCGATTGACCGAGCGGGCAGTGCATACTTCCGTTGTCCACCACTGCCAGCTAGTACACTTCCGTTTGATCGATCGAGCGGGCAGTGCATACTTCCGTTGGATCCACCACTGCCAGCCCGATCGTTCCGATCCACTTCCGTCCCCAATATTCAAAATCACTCCCACAAAACTATCCAGCAACCGAGCGGAAAGATGTTACACATCAAAAATCCTCTCGTTCGCAAGTATTTTCCGTACAAAGTCATCAGTATACCTGCATACTTTGCAATAATTTTCAGATTAGTTACTTATGTTCTCCTTCTAAATCATTATCAGTAGATGACCGAAGGAAACTGCTTCCCAAAGAAAATGTTGTTTCAATTGTCTTTCCGAAAAGCATGCTCTAACAAATTGTTCTTCAAAAGGAGTCTGCATGCATTGCAAATTACGTCTTCACTCTTCGTTACATCGTTTTGAAAGACCCAGGCATAACCCCCTTTCGAGCAAATGCTCTAATTCTCAAACCACTTCAGATTATAATAGTAAATCCTTCCTAACCTCTTGCACTCAATCGGATTCCTTAAAAAGCGCTCAATCTTTTAATCAAACTACTAACTCATGGCGCAGTGCGCAAATTCTTTTGTCAACTGTGCAAGTCCAAATCCAATATTTTGCAGGCAACTGGCACTCTGCACGAGCCTTACTCGACAATGCTGCCACGCACGACTTCATCATCCTATATCTTGTTGAAAAGTTAGGTCTTCAGCCTAAATCGACTTCAATAAAAATATCCGGTATCAATAACAGTAAGTCCACTTCCTTCCACTTCGCAAAACTGAAAATTAAGGATCCAGTCCAATTTGGTACTAGTCTTCGCCTTAATTGTTTATCTATTCCCGTCATTGGAAGTCCAACCCCCAGTCATTCTTTTTAATCGATTATTGGAAATTTCCCTCAGATCTGAAATTAGCTGACCCCTAATTTCATCAAAGTTCTACTGTTGACATTCTTCTTGGTGCAAATGTATTTTGGCAAAATCTTTTTCCTTCCAGTGTTGGTATTTCTCCTGGCATCTTTGTTCATCACACAAGATTTGGTAGGCTTGTTACTGGTCATCTTCCACTTAAAACTGTCCAATCTTCTTCACAGTGTCACTTTACTCGCACTGGCCTAAATCAAAGTTTATAATGTTTGCAAATTGAATCCATCGAGTCTATCTCTTCTCTTTCTTTAGAGGACAAACTTTGCGAAACACTCTTACTTGATACCACCACTCGTAATTCAGAGGCTAGGTTAATTGTATCGATGCCTCGCTTTCATTCTCCTCCCACTTTATTAACCTCTCATCCTAGAGATCTTAAAGCTGTATTTGCAGTAGAAAACCAACTTAATGCACAGTTTAAAATGATAACAAATTTGTGAGACGACAGATTGACAACACTAGGATACTTAGCCTTGATTTATGCAATGTCATGAGTTCGAAGAATGTTTGAAGTCACAGCCGACTTAAATCTGTATATTTCTATTGTATCAGAACAACCAATGCTAAATTTCAACTCCGATGAGTATATTTCAGGAGAGGTTTTGAAGCCATGATTTATTTTTGCTGAATAAAGAAACGAACAGACTCCATTCCAAATGTAAATGACCTAAGATTTATAACGTAGGGCGACGTAATTTTTGTGTATTATTTTGCCGAAAATGTTTTATTCCTACGAGGTTTTCTACTGGTAGATCAAGGATGGGTTTTTGTATTAAGGTGACATGAGGCCATGTTTTCCCAGTCAACCGAATTGATAATGAGCTCTTAGTGCCATTATGTGATGTCATTGGGACGATGTGTTTTGCAGGTCACTAACATGCACTAATTGAGAATGTATTTCTCAACTTTTAATGGTAAGACTGGGGTAGTGGTTTTACTACTGGTCAGCACATACTGTGGAGTTCTACATTGATCTAAATACACGATGAGGGAGTAATATCTGATCTAATACTGAACTTGGTAATCATGGAGCATAATTCTTTTTACTAAAAGTGACCTTAATTACTGAAACTAAATTAATATTGGTTATTTTATCTGATATTTGATTTAATTATTTTGATTTTTCTTCGACGTTCTTTCATTCTTCGACTGACTGATAGGCATTTCCACACTTTAGCTAGGGCAGAATTACACGATTTTTGAGACGACTGTTTGTAATCGCTGTGAGAACCTGAAGGCACAGGCGATTAGGAATCACGCGATATGAGTCGTGGGTTTCACTAGTCTTTCGCCACCCTAATGATCATGTACAGATGACAATTTAATGCAAGCAGCATTACAGTTGTACAGGCGGGCATGCAAAATGCATGAACACTAGGAGTATAACATTCCTTTACTGTTGTATTTACCCATATCATGTAACCTGGATGTATTGTTTAGATGTTCTTTTTATGATAGGACTTAAGCCGTGCTTGCTTTTGAATTTGTATTGATGTAGGCGCATCTCGCCTACAGTTTACCGTAATATAGGACTTAGCTAACCAAATTTAAGTAACGTTAAATGTTGGAAGTGATACCATCATAGTTAAGATATTATTATTGGTGCTATTAAATGTAAATTGAACACTTTGCCATTGTCAATGATTAAATAAATTTGCTTTGCTGTTGATTCACGGTGTGATTATTGTTATTTTTCGTGAATCTTTGTAGCGCTTAGCGAATTGTTAACGTATCACATTCCTAGCAAGATTACAGTTTAATTGTTTTCTGAAATGTCTTGAGGGGGTTTAACTTGAATGAAGTTGAGGTATTTTTTATATTTTCAAACTACAAGATTTGTACCCTCCGATGTAGGTTAGGGATTTGTTTTGAATGAATACATATCTATAATATTTTACTTAAAACTGGACTTATTATTGCTTGCTTTAGGTTTTTGGGGTATGTCCCTTTTGGGCTGTTTTTTTATAACCACGGAGCTCTCACCCAACCCGATTCTACCCATGTGTAGCAGTCTTGTGTGGGCTAGTCAGAGAACATATTCCATCCTCTGAGTGTATGGTTCGGACGGATGGGGAAGTCGAGAAAGTCGTCGGTGGTCTGCGGTCCCTCGACATTCCCATCTGATCGGGCACAATACTATGTTTCCATTTTTTTTGTATGGTGGCAAAAGGCTCATTAATTACTCAGAAATCGGTATCAGTATTGTTTTCAGAACGAAATCATTATGTTCTCTCCTTCAAGGATCACAAATTTTGTTGTACGCATTCAGCGGTGTAATTATTCACTAATACAGACTAGTACATTTTGGAAAATGGAGTGTTTATCTATAAAGATAATGTCCACTTTACAATACAAGTGGACTTTATCTTTATAGATCTTGATATCAATAAGTAGATCATGGCCAAGGTCGTGGACATACAAAATGGAGTATTCATTATAATAACACAAGCCTAAATTTAGAGATTCTCTGGACGCAGAAGAGGAACATAACGGCTAAATATGAGTCAGAGGTCTGCATCACACGGGTCTAGCCATGTCAGAAATTCTCACCAGATGAGAAATGACGCAAGCAGCGGTGGGTGTGCCACACAGTTGCACTTGTGCACCATCGAGTTGGCAAAATAACCTGTGATCCAGTGTATCGGGTGTAGTCTAGGGGCAGAAGAATCGTGTCTAGCCGTGTAACCAGTGCTACGTTCTGGTAAGTTCTTGTCCTGAATTACTACGATTATGTTTCTGAAACATATGAAACCTGGCAGGATTTCATTTCTCAATCTTAATAATAACACATAAATTTTTCAAATTTGGTCAGGTTTGTCGAGCGCCCCAGAACAAAAATAATAGTAAAATTCATATACTGGTTGGTAATGCTCAGGAGTGTTCAACTTTAAACTGCAATTGGTTAATATTGAACCCTTATTGATTTGCCGATCAATAAGTCTTCATGATTTTTATTATTATATTACTGATGCCCAGGCAGAACATGTTGGAGACTGACAAAGGGGAGTCAGGTAGTGTGTCGCAACGATTACAACAGAAGCAGCTTGGTAGTTATTCCTGACGATGGCCAGCTAAGCCGAGTTCAAGGACAAATTCAGTATGAACGCGCATCCGAGTCGGCGTCATTATGGGCGTGCCAGAAGAGAAGTTCCAACCGATACACGATTGAATCAGCAAATCAGGAGAGAGGACGCCTAAATCACGCGATGAGTCGCGTACCTTAAAAAAGGCGCTAATACACGTGTCTGAAGAACCGCCGATGCGATATAATTACGCATAAGTCCGTTGAGACGTTTGGATGAAAAGAAGAAGATTGATACTAGTCCCAAGTCTGTGAGGTAAAAACTACAGATTATTTTCACAGATTGCCCCCACTCCACTCCTTTCTGTCAGTTTCTAATAAATTGATCGGTGATGAGCTGTTTGAGACACAACATTATCGAGCTCTGGTGAGCATCGTTCACGCCAGTTTGAGTAACGATTTTATCAGGCTCTAATGAGCATACTTCACGTCTGTTTGGACAAACATTTTATTTTGTGCTCTGGGAGCAGAGTGCACGCTTAGCGGAGGGAGATCTCTAGTCGAGATAAGTGCTACGCGGTAGACATATTTTGGACTTGCTGAAAGCCAGTTGCGTAGAGAATGAAGAGTGTAATTTTATATACAGTTTGTGTTATATTTTGAGTGATGTATGTGTGCGTGTGATATAAGCAAATGCTGAGATAGGGCCAGTCCTACGTTGAGTAATCGCCTAGGACTTTATTTTTAGTGAAAGTCAGTAGCTCATAGTGATTCTAGCTAGGCAAATTAATAACTTTGAACATTTATTTCCAAGAAGCAACGCCAAGATGTCTCCTGGAAGGTCGATTGGTGGAATGAAGTGCTACGCCTCTACCAATACGTCGACGATGGACGAGTAGATTTCCCGTAGGGAAATGCCTTGGGATGGAGGTTGAGTTCTACAAGCTGCACGGTGATGTACAAACCATTGATTTATTCAATATGTAGCTAGATTAGACGCGGGAACGTTGTAAATATTTTATTCATTGTTTTTCTTGTATTTAGATTTTTTTGTGCACCGACACTGTTATATTTAAATGTACGTTGGCACGTGCCCAAGTGTTTGTTTGATTGTATTATTTTTCTTATGAGTCATTATTAGTATGCACGGCGTGTGTATTTTGGTTTTATTCATGCGAATGCGAAACTCGTCACGGTCGATAAGTGGTGCTTTATTCAAATTCATTTTTAGTAGGAGAAGGGGGGTAAAAGTTGTAAGATGTTTTACGAACAGATTTTTTTATTCATACTAGGGTTGCCGAGCGCAACAAATTAAGATGTCACTGTAGAACACCTTAGTTCTATATTTTTGAGTTTTTTTAGTCCTTTTCAGGTTCTTTAGTCACAGACTAGATTGGGAGCGCAAGTCGATGGAAAATATTTTATGTCCTTTATTTCAGGTTTCTGTCAAACCCATACGTGTGATTCTGGTGTGTGTATTGTGTCAAGGTGTGTGTATTGATTCTTCGTGATGAGGGGTAGAATGTGCCTACCGCCCTCAAATATTGAGGTTGTATTTTATTGGAAAGGCAGAGCGCTCTCAGAGGCTACTGTACCTTGTCCAGTGCTGATTCTTGGATTTCCGTGGGAAATGCTGAGATATTTTATTTTGACACACACACGTATATTATGTGCTTTTGGGAGCACGCTTCTTCGAGACTCGAACCAGTGCCACGGCAGGTCGAGGTTACTGACACGTGGGTTGACAGATGTGCAGATTCCACTTAGCGCCCGTCTATGTCTGGTGATTCATCGTTTAGGCAGTCCAGCTGACCGACTGACCCCTGTAAGCTATCTGCAGCAAACCTGTTCTTTTAATGGTCATTGGACCATAATTAAATTGGGAGTTCGCCATGTCCGATACGAATTACCGCATGTCGTATGATGTAAATGTTGCCTTTGAGCCTAGTGATTTCTATGACTCATTTCATTGTTAGATTTGTCTGTTGTGACACCGTTGGGTGTATTTTGTATTTTACTTGTAAAAATGGCAAGCGGCCATATGTGTATTTTTCTTGATTGGTCACGTGTTAATTTACCTGTGTTGATTTGAAAAGTCCTAGTTTAAGCGTTAATGTTGTTTGCTACGGCAGTTCTTTGATTCCAATTTCATGCGGAAATTATTGTTGTTGTATTTTAGTGTAGGAAGTGTCGGATTAGTTTAATTAGTGTTTTGTTGGTTCCTCGTGTCTGTCTAGCTCTAAGACAATGCAGATTCGTCCCCTGAAGGTTTACTGGATGGTAACGAATCTCGCATTAATTTGTACACAACGTACCGCATGCACAGAAGCCGCACACGCACATTTTAATTGTAGTAATTTTGGGACATTTGGTCCAGATGTTTACGATCTCTCCTGAGATCAGGCCTAGTTTGGAAATTTTTATTCATTCAAGTGGGAGTCATTTGGGAGACCTTGTTTTGTTTAATTGTAAATAGTGTAAAGTTGTTGATCTGTTATTAAATTCATATGTTTTAACCCTGGTATTCACTTTTTCCTGCATGTTATTTTGCTATATGTTACCCTGCATGTTATAAGAAGCGCTTAACAACAACTTTACGAAATGGGCTGTTACACCCCCCGAAACTGAGTCTCATATGCTTCTTTGGAAGGGTTCAATATTAACCAAAAAATATACATTTTTGTTTAAACATTCATAGGCAGAGTTGTAGCCGGCCCCGTGGTGTAGGGGTAGCGCGCCTGCCTCTCACCCGGAGGCCCCGGGTTCGATCCCCGGCTCCGTCAGGGATTTTAAAACTGACGTGAGGGTTGGAACGGGGTGCACTCAGCCTCGTGAGGACAATTGAGTAGCTGTCTGACAGTGAGACAGCGCCCCGATCACGAATACCAAGATTAACGGCCGAGGGGACCCGACGCGCTGATCACGCGTCACCCCAATATCTGCAGGCCAAATGGCTGGGCAGCGGTCGCTTGGTCGGCCTTAGCCCGTCATGGGCTGGATAGTGCCAGGGGTTGACTTTTTTTTTTTTTTTTTTTTATAGGCAGAGTTGTATCTCTTTTCCTTCATGAAGTATACTTTCGCAGAATTTGGGAAGACTAATATTAATGACGTAAACACACAGCGCACGGAGTCCAATAATACTGTGCCCGTCTGTTCACCAGTTCTCGGTACCGAACCATCACACACAGCCAGAACGGCGACAAAATGCGAGGAACCCTGAGAACAGTGCGAGTACGAGGTCCTGATCCAAGAGCGTCTTACGTTAAGCCGAATAACAATTTGCACACTGTCCTCTTGTCCAACGTATAGGATAAGAGGGAAGCAAATATCACAACCACAAGAAAGCAGAATCCACAATTTAAAAATTTTAAATCACATTTTTATTGAATAAAAAAATAAATAGCACAAATAAACTTTCGCACTCCTGCGATCCCTAGCTTAAAACGTTTTGGTTTCTGATTAAGTTGAATATCACACGTGGCATATTGTACCCTACACAATTCGGATGCATTGTTTTCTACCTCAAAAACCTCCCTAACTACACGGCTGAGTTTGTTCATTGTATTGTGTTGTTCTAATTGGTATGTGTGTGCATAATATTCATACGTAATTCACGAACCCATGTAAATTTTAAAACATATCCTGATATAACGAGATTCAAACTGCGAATCACAATATAAACTCCAATTGTACGTACTACAACGTTTGGAGTGTTAGATAACATTAAACATAAATTTATGTGTCAACTCAATGATCGGGATCTGATGATAACCGCTTGAAGGTCGAAACGTGTAATCATAAAAATTTGGCCCATTATAATAGCGTCCATAGCTAGTACATGTATTCTTCCAGAAGTGCTGTTTACGTATTATTCATATATTAGAAACATTGTACGCCACCCAGTCTTCGGGCAAATTCGTGTTGACCGACAAAAGGTATGTGAGCAGTCAATGTTACAATCAACAAGTGAGGAACCCTTCAAAGATTCATATTGACGAGTATATTCCTGGCTCTTCTCTCCGGAAGATAGTCTTATTGGCCATATTTTTGTTAACCGTCTCTGATTATTTTGATGCATTCTGTTGTTCCTGATGGTGTCCCAGGTGGACTTTAAAGGTTTAGTCCTCTAAGTCTCGCTCAATAGCGCTAAATCAATCAACGCTGCAATGCAAAGCTGACATTCCGTATGTCATTGTAGTCTGGCAGAATTCATGGATTAAATGAAGGTCTGGTCCCCATACCCTTCAGGCTCTGTGAGGAGTCTTTTATATTTTTAAATACACATTAAGGGAACGAATAATCCTATTTAACTAATATAATTTTGCTGTAAGTCGAAGACATATCCAATAATGAGGTTTTATTTCAATGAGATATACGCAAGCATTTCTTTAAAATATCTTAACAGGGTAACAATAGTAATAATAAAAACAAGAAAGGAGACAAAACCAACCCTAATAAATACAGAGGTTTTTCACTATTACCCGTCACGTACAAAATTTTCTCCAAAGCCCTGTTAGGATAGAGCCTCAGATAGATCCACAGATAGGATAATACCAAGGAGGGTTCAGGAAGGGAAGATCATGCAGTGAGCTTGAGAACAACATTAGCAACGAGAAAGTCCAAAAACACCACAATAACATTCGTCGACTTCAAAAAGCTTTTGACTCCATAGATTGAGAAATTCTCTTCAACACATTTGAAGAAATGAAGGTGGACAACAAGACCAGAAAACTAATCCAAGAAACATTAATAAATACAATATCCAACGTTAAATTCATGGGAGAGATCTTGAACCGTTCGGAATCAAGTTATGAGTGAGGCAATCTGTTTAACTCAGTTTTGGATAAAACAATCAAGACATTGGAAAAATTAGTCAAAGGTGTAAAAATGGCGAACCACCAGAAAAAACAGTCAACATCAAATATATGGCCTTTGCCGATGATATAGTCAATATAAGAAATAACAGAAAAGAAGCCAAAGAAGCTCTAGAGGCACTACATGAAATCTCAGCCAAAACAGGGCTACAAATCTCATACGAAACAACACAGTATATGGACACAAATCTACAGACAGACACCCACTGTAAACCAAGTATGGAAAAATATCGCAAGTGGAACGTTTCAAATACCTGGGAGAGATTATACAAAATACTGGACTGGACTTGGCATCCAATGAAAAAAGACCACAAAATTAAAGAAAGCATACAGACTTACATCGAACCACTACAACAAAAAAGTGTCTCCACCAATGCCAAACTACGACCTTATAATACAGTAGTCCTACTAGAAGCCTTTCACGCTTCAGAAACGACAGCAATCAAGGGACGAACAATTATCAAGGAACTAGAAAACCAAGAGAGAAAAATACTGAGAAAGGGGGAATATGGATAAAGAGACCGACAATAGAACTATACAAACACACAGAGACGATTACAAATAACAGCAGGAAAATTAGGGAACATTTTATGGATACATACTTAGAATGAACGAAGACGGACTGACCCCCCCCCCCCCCAAAAAAATATATAGTTATAAATAGTACGCTGAAAACCAATTGGGTAAAAGAGACCTTGGAAGACCTCAAGAAGCTAAACATCTCCACGGAAGACATTGCAGACAGAAAATCATACCCAGAAAACAGAAATTTGAGCAAACGCCCAAAGAGAAAGAAGCAGGAAAGAAATGGTCAGACGAGAAAAAGAGGAAGCATATTGAATATATGAGAGAATTTATGGGAAGAAAGAAGAAAGGGACAGAAAGAAACATGAAAATTCAGTGTCTTAACGCTCTCCTCAAGGGGGATTTAACGAAAATAATAATAATCATCATAATACGTATAATAAGTAAAATCACTATCTTCATTGTCATCATAAAAGTGACCCAGTGTGGGTTGTAGGGTGGCCTGTTGCAGGACTTTGGAGTTGTCCCTCGTAGGGTGACTGATTGTGAGTTTCATTATAACGCTAGAAATTTCCTAGCTTCAGGAATTTACCATTTCCCTGTTATTTAGTTAGTTGACGTCCAGTTCTGTACGTCATGTCCAAGCTTTCCCACAGACTTGCCGGGAATCGAACCCGAGGCCATTTTAATCGATGACTAGCACACTAACTTCCCAACAGTACTTCATTGAACTACTGTAGTTATTGAGGTACTGAATCCTTAAGATTTTGCAATATGAAGTCAGTGTTGGAGAATTAGCCAGCAGATAAAAAAATTGGATATTTGGTCACTGCTATATGCTAACTGAAAATGTATGATATATCTGATTGCTGGTTTTATTGGCATTGCTGTAAATCAGCATAATATTTCTAAAATTATGAAGCGATCGTTTCGAAAAAGATATGCACGTTAGGTCACGCACCACAACGACAATGAGGGACTGGAAATCCGAAGATGGAAGATTGGAGTCCTCTTGTTAATAGCATCTATATAAATAATAGTTTAACCCAGAATTTCCTCATGTTCGCTCCACGCAAATGTCGGGTAGATACCTTATTTCAGGTCTCGAGACACTTACCCCAATCATTGACCATAAGAATTACAGTTTCAATACTAAAACAGCCACCATATCAACAACGTTTTCAGAAGAATTCAACACTCACCCGAGTTTCCAGGGTTGATGGTCAATACCCATCAAGTCCTAAAATGAATTATTAAAAGGCAACAAAACATAACAATTCTTCTAAATTGACGAAGGAATAGAAGTAGTGGTATTGAATATTTCTTGAACGGGCTAATTACATCTCTTTTTCTAAGTATTACTCGGTTAATCACAAATCGGAAACAAATCGGAACATTCATTATCTGTACATGAAACTCGTTGACCAAATACTGTTGAAAATCCACAGCCTGCTTCCAGTCTCCGACCGGGTCAGGAATGGAATGAATGAAGCCCCTATCTAGCGGCGAGGATATGAACTGTGCCGGCTGCCGAGGCCTGACGCACTCCTCTGGGGCAATGATTAAATGAATGATAGATGAAATGAAATGATAGTGGAGAGTGTTGCTGGAATGAAATTTTGACAGGGAAAACCGGAGTACCCGGAGAAAAACCTGTCTGCCTCCGTTCTGTCCAGCACAGATCTCACATGGAGTGACCGGGATTTGAACCACGGACTCAGCGGTGAGAGGCCGGCGTGCTGCCGCCTAAGCCACGGAGGCTCCCAAATACTGTTAATAAGGTTAATGCTTTTCTGCGCAATATCTAACTTGGCCAAGGTTAACATGATATACCTTGCTTATCGTGTTGAGTACTAGTCTGTTAAACAAATAAATCAGTCCTCTGCTTTCTGTATTATTTCTACACGTTAAGGCTTCTTAGTTGACAATGCTTCACCAGCATGGTATTACGTTAAGCAAAGTATGCTATTTATCTTTACACTATTCTCAAACTGATTTTAAAAATTATGATTGGTTCTGTATATATTCATCCAGGTTTCACTCTGATAAAAATAAGGTAGATGAAAAGTTGTATTTCACTTTTTTAACTGCAATTGGCATCTTTCCATTTGGCCATTCCTTCATCTGATTACCTGAACGAGGATCGTATTCTGGAAATATGACGGAGAGTGCTGATTTTTTGGACCTAAAATGCGTTTTTAATAGACTCCCTAGGACCTGCCGAGTATTGTAGCTCGCATCTAGGGTCGTAGAATGAGCGTTTCCTGCACCTTGTCCTGTACCACAAATTCTATATGTCACTTATCCTAGCCTATTCTTCAGTGCGTAAGGCCCAAGATCGAGGGTATGGAAGAAAACCATTCACAATTGATATAGTCAGGGATTTATTCTGGTCCTAAACTGCATGTACGCAACATTTTGTTATGATTAGTGGAACTGTATTGAATTATATTGAGAACAATCAAACATACATACATGCATGTAAACATGTAGGCTAATTGTTGTTTATAACAGTGTGATGAGAATTCTTTGAAAACTTGGAGGTGCAAAAGTGAAATTTACGTGAATAAAAAATGAATTTAAAAATGAGAATAGACTTCAGAAATATCTCGAAAGATGTATTAATTGTACGTTCATTTTAGGTATTGATAGGCAAAACAGCCATTAAATTGTGTTAAATAAACGTCATGTAACAATTTGCAGTAGCTACACAGGAATAGCCTAGTAATATGTCAAAAAAGATTTCTTATGTGCGTTGTATAATTGTAATTTACTCAGAGTTTTTGAATTGACTGATTTTCATGCATTGTGACAGAGATAATATTTTTAGCAAAGGATGTGTATGGCTTTGCGAGCGAGCCATCCTCAGTCTGATAAATGAGCATGCAGGCGCAATAAATTCTACTATGCTGCACATGTTTTGACGCCCCCGAGATGTTATTTATCTATATCAACACCGTCGTCAATCAAATGAAGTGACCAATTACGTTTCTGAATTTTTGAACTTCCTGAGTGCTTTGCAATAATCCCCCTATTTTATCAAGCTGGAAGTGGCTGGAAAGATACTGTTATTGGTCTGACAGATTTAATGGGTAGTTGTTGCGAATCAGAGAGATGCGGGGATTAAACTCTTTCTCGCATGTTGCATACGGT